>JADLZK010011283.1:0-195617 GCA_015847255.1 Hyparrhenia diplandra
ATAAAGCCACTTATACACTAGTCAAAGAATAACCTATACTTCTAGTCAAGCGGGTTGTCGATCCACTTATGCAACTAGAAAGTATAATATGGCATGAAATGATATGACTAGGCAGGAATAGAATAAGATAAAGAATATAGAAGGACTCTACAAGCGAAACAGAATAATCTATACCAATGTAGCATTTTAATGAGTAAGGGATGTCGTACCACTAGGAAGGCAGATTAATCTACTTAATGCTAATACTAATAAAGTCCTTATATATACATGGAATGTCTATAACCAATAATGATAATGCTTCTACTCATCAATGAGGGGTTAATGTCACATAAAATAATAATAAATAAGATAAAGATATGTATGATAAATGCTCAATAAGATAAATAATAAATACAGGGATCAAGCCATCATGAAATGATAAAGATTCAATGAGAATATTCTAGTCTAAGGACTCACATGGGGCAATATAAGAAAAACTTATGTGTAACTATCATCACATGTTATTGCTAGACTCTAATTAGTGCAAACATCTAGTTATCATAGCTACTACTTATTACTTCATAACAAACTTAAGGATCATCAACTAGGAAGGATTCAATAATGAGATCTTCACCTTCTTCGCGACACACACGATCTACCGTTAACTATATGGAGAGGGAGGACTATAGAAGACTCAATAGAGTCTGTCACCTCTACGAACTACCCCAAACCTCGTCATATAGGGGGCATTTGCGAGATACAACATATATAAGCACCACGCTTACATAAGTTATAACACCTATCTTGCACGTTACAAGATGAGGGCTATACAATCCTAAGCATGTAATCCATAGTAAATAAATAACTCTACTAGACATATTAAAGCAAACAATAAACAAAGCAAATGATAATATAATAAAGATAAAGAACAATATCATAGATGATCAATGAGTAATGAATATACCAAAGATATAAATATATCAAAGAGTATAACAATGTACCTATGAACACCTTGACAGAAATTTGAAGCTCAAGCCTTCCAATGCTTGGAATCCTTCTTAGTATTGCTAGTAGCTAATCTCTCTAGATCTAGAACTATTCGAGGAACTAGGGTTTATGGCTCCGGACTTGATCTACGGAACTCGGGTTTTCGATCTTGATCTTGAATTAGGGTTTTTGGGGTAGCCCTGCCCCTTCTTTATAGCCCCATAGGATGAATCTCGGCCCTTGGATCAAACCGACTTGATTGGACGGACTAGATCAACTCCATAGGTCGGTTGTAGGAAGCTTCGGAAGGCGGGACACGTGGCTCCACCGGGGGGTGCCGCCGCGGCACCCCCCCCCGGTGCCTTTGGACCCACCTGGAAGGGTGTGGGCCCGGCTTTGGCGAGGTGTCTTCTCTTCACATGTAGACCCCGGAATTTATTCCAATCGCCTGATTTGGTCCTTTTCTTTCTGTCTTGATTTCTCCTCTTTTTCTCTCTCGATTTTTAGGGGGTTTTTCGAGTTCACTGTAAAACCGAGTGTATATACAAAACTTGTGGAAATCATTAGTATAAACCCTATCTTTTATTTGTTCTTGTCCTCATATGTTCTATTATTTCATAGTAAAAGTTGACAATAACTACCGTCAACAAGCTCCCCAAGCTTACCTTTTGCTAGTCCCTTAGCAAAACATATAAACTATAAAATAAACTTGGATCGGGAGTTGCTACGATACTTTTATTCTTACAAAGTACACATGCTTTCAAAAAGGAACTCAACTCCTGACCGGATAGACTAATCCTAACTTCAAACCTTTTCTTTTTCCCGGCTATGGTGCTTTTTACTCTCACTTAGGTACTTGAGCAATTGAAAGATAGAACAATCAAGTCAAGCCCTATGTCTCAAGTCTTTGATCACTAATATTAGGAGTGTTTGATAAATTTTGCAAATAAAACTCAAAGCTCTGTAATGAATGGCACTCTCGTCTCTCAATATGTGGTATTTGTGAATCCTCACTAGGCATTAATAAGCGCCTTCTCTCTTGTATGTATATATGGCACAAGGCTAAGTGTTAAGCCTTTATAACTCACTCTCTCTCTCTAAATATGGTTTATGTGGGGTTCATAGGAGTGGCACTCTTAAAATAATATTGCATATCCGCAAAGGATATATCTATAGTTCAAATAATGGATCCATAGAGAGTTCAGCCAATCAAGACAGGTATAGCATGTGTATGGAATATGGTGGATAGGTGTATATTTGGTGGCTAAAACAAATTCTACGTTTACTCCTTTGATAATAAAACAAATCTCTCTTTTGAAACTTGGAATTTTTTGAGAGAACTTTGGGTGTGTATACTTTTTTTTTTTTTTCTTTTCGAGAGGCGGGCATCTAAGTACCCATTGTTTTCATTTGGACACTTGTCCTCTTTTTTACTCTCTTTCTCTTTTTCTTAGGGAGGTAGGCTCTACTCGCCCGTAGGACACTTGTCCATTTTTCATCTCCCTTTTTTTTTTTTAGCGGCAACCCAAATCTCTTTCCAGCGATAAACTTTTTTGAGAGATATCAACAAAGATACTTTTGGAGTAAATAAACATGGGCTTCCTATGGTTTAATGGAGAGTTTATTCTCAGTATAGGAATGAAACAAGTATATGGATGTATATGTGGAAAAAGCATGGTATTGCAATCACTCCCATTGTAGAAATAACGCATATGTATGTGGAAGGTGGTGTGGATGGAAACTTGTCTTTTCATGACTGAACTCCTCACAGGTAACAGACAAAGCTTGAACTACTCAACCCAAAGCAAATAGCATATGTAAGCTGGAATGTTTTTCTAATCTAATAATTATAAATATGGCTTTGATAGGAATTTAACACTCGCCAAACAAGAGCTCATCATGAAAGATTTTAAATTTTTGAAATAAATCTCCAGATATAGTTTCACTAGGACAAGATAAATAGCATGCTCGGACTTTCTCATATCATATCCTCCAATTACCTAGACTTAGATCAAGTGTGTGCAACCACAAGTCGTATATAGAGCAAATTTGAAAGCAAGACAAATATATCCAAAACATCGGAGGAGTTTCTAGTAAAAAGCAAGGTACTAAAAAGAATTAGAGTAGAGCAACTATTCTTCATTTCAAAGACTAACTTTATTTATTCTAACTAACATTTATTTAACCACACCTTAAGCAAATATATATATATATATAATTAAGACTCTTTATTTGATTTAAAACTTTATGCATCTTTTTATGGTGTTTTAAAAGTAAAGCAAAAGATAGTATAGAGGTACTTATCTCGATAACCAGGGTGCTCTCCCCCAAGCTAGATTTTTTTGTGTAGGTGCTTTGAGGTGAGATAGATGGAATGGAGATGATGTTGTCCTTCCTTGATGAAATATTGATAATGATTGTTAAGGTTTTGTTGGACGTCTCCTTCTCGTCATAGCTCATAATTGCCTTAGATCCTGCAAAACTCAAGACAACAAAACTTCGTGGAATTGATTAAGCGTTAGCGATTGGATATTTTACGCCTACTTATCTTGAGTTCATTTTATGAGAAAGATCAAAGATTAAACTTGAGCAGGGATCTAAGCAAGAAATAATATTTTTGGTATTTTTTTTTATACATGCATGCAATTTTTTTTATTTTTATGCCTCCACAAGTAAATAGTTAGGTGGGTGTTTAAGCCACATAATTAATTACATGGGGCTTTAGATGAATGGATGCTAAAGAAAATAAATATGCACAAAACTAAAAGATAAAAGATACCTTTTCGTACTTACCTTGGGCACTTAGGAGTTACTCCCATGGTATGTCGGGTTTGAACTGAAGCTTCTTTGGGGAAGTTACCTTAGAAGGAGAGGACGGTTCGGTTCCGATGGTGAACTTTCCTTCTTCTTCCATACCTTCTTGGTTGGTTTAGGTGCAGGTGGAGTTACCTATTCCTGTACCTTCTCTTCTTCTTTATTGTGTACCTCTTCAAGGTTGTTGGTCCAATCTTTCCATCAAACTTCTATGGTTGATGCTGCCGCCGCGTACTCTCCCCATTCTTCATTGGACTTTGGGACGTACTGGTTGCGACGAGCATTTTGTCTCCTTCTATTGCGAGACTCTCTACATTCTTCATAATCAGTGTAATTTCTGAAATAACAATGTACCCGTTCTGTAGGAAACTGGAAGTTGATTTCTCCAGTGTTCATGTAGATGGTTGCGCGGTCGTGTTCAAGAATGGTCTTCCTAGCACAATGGGTGCATTGATGTCTTCATCTTGCATGTCTAGGACCATAAAGTCCGCATGTACGAAGTGGTCGAACTGGGGCAGGTACATCTCTAGCTATGCCTTACGGCCTCTGTAAGACCGGGTGCGCCATCTGCGGCAGCTGCGTATATGTTTCATACAGGGTCGTTTACCAAATATAAATTCATAGATTACCTTAGGCATGATGTTGACTCGAGCACGTGTCACGGATGGTATTCGTGAAGGTTAGGCGATTAATTGAAATGTCTATCTCGGGGTTACCCGGATCTTCCATCTTTGGCGGATATGGTGAAGTAGCGGCGTAGTCCCATTCGAGTAGACCGCATTGATCATGTTCATGTTCGAGGCGCTTCTTCTTGTTCTTCCTTCTTACGTAGCTAGGATCATTCTTCTTGACAAGTTGTTCAATCTCGGGGCTATACCGAGGATGGCAGGGGGTACTCATGCATCTTGTTCTTGAAGTGGAAGGTCTCCCTTCTCCCCTTGATGTTGAAGCAGATCTTTGCTTGAGCAAAGCATAGATGATAGCTTTTTGGCCGTCGTCAAGAATGGTCGGCCCAATATGATGGTTGATCTCGTCATCTCCTCCCCGTGTCGAGGATGACGGTTCGCCAGACGAACAATTGCCAACTCGTAGGCAAATGTCGCCGAGGATGCCCTTAGGGTAGATGATTGATTGGTCTCGCAAGTCGCAAGCACATGGTTGTGGATAATAAAGGAGCACCATGGATCTTATCATAAATTACCTTTGGCATTATATTAATCTTTGGATCCGTGGTCACCACGAGCATTGTTGAATGCGTGCGGCCCAATCCCGAATAGTGATGGCCGGTCTTCACGAATCTCCTTTCTTTATTGGCATGGACTCATGCCTCCATCCTTCTTCATAGAGTCTTGATGATAGCCTGCATTAAAAATATCGACAAGGTTTGCGGACTCTAACTCTTTCGGGCCGGCCGGGATCTTGTTAGATTCTAATGGGGGAACATCAGTGCCAACCGAGCAAGTTGTGACTCTAGCATCTTGTTAAAGCTATCTTTGGTTCTTCATGGCAAAGTGGAAAAGGTGTCTAGCCTAGTCTTGATTGTGTCTAAGGTTTTGTCATTGGTTATGACCTTCTTATTGATCCGCTCAATAAGTCTAGGCTCGACCGACAAGTAACTCTCTCAAAGGAGGTTGATTGAAGTTATTACCTTGGTAATTACACGAGTAGTTACCCGAGTAGTTTGGCCTCTATTGTTGGTTCCACCCTTGAGATTGTTGAGGACGAAAAGTTGTTGCCGTTGTTGATGTAGTGTACATCCTCCATAAGTTACGGGCAATTCTTCCCAGAATGCCCAAAAGCTTTTCGCATTCTTCACAAGTCATGAGAGCGTCATTGACATGCATGACCTCTCTCTTCTCATAGTCTTGGTTCTCCGGCTTCTTCATCAAAGCAAATCTAGCTTTGTCGATAGCATGTCCACCTCTTTAAGTTGATGGACTCCACCTCTCTTCCGAGTAGCGATGACGTTCTTCATTCCAACTCGGTTGAAAGCCATCTTCTCAACGAGTGTAGTAGCGTTGGGGTGCGTAAGAGCTAGGAATGCTCCTCCGCCGGCGGCGTCCATTGTTTCACCGGGTGCTAGTAGTGAGCCCGTGATAGAATGTCTGCATCAACGGCCGATCCCTCCATCCCATGATGAGGACACTCTAATATCAGGGGTCAAAACGTTCCCAAGCTTCGGGAAACGACTCATCATGTTGTTCTTGAAAGCTTGATATTTTTCCCACGCAAGGCATTAGTCTTGCGGTAGGAAAAAGAACTTGGTGAGGAAGTTGGTCGAGCGGTGGTCCCAAGTATTGTTCTTCTCCTTGTTAGCATAGAACCTTTGTTTGGCCTTTCCAAGCGGCGAGAGAACGGGAAAAGGCGGCGAGTGGCATCGCGTGTCACTCCCTTGATCGTGAAGGTGCCGCAGATCTCGAGAAAATGTTGTAAATGGGCACTTGCATCTTCATGTGCCTTCCCACGAATTGACTAGCTTGCACCATAGTGATGAGTGCAGGCTTAAGCTTCAACCATTCTCTCCAACATCAACTGTAGATCCGGTCGCGGATGTTGTTGGTGGTCGGAGCGTAGAATTCGCGTAGACTTTTGTTAGCCATAGCTTCAAAGTCGATGCTAAGCTTCTCTTCGAATGTTGGTCTTCCGAAACTTCTTTGTGTGCCTTTCGGAGCTTTTCTCTTTGTTGTCGATTAACTTTTCTCGGGTCACCGAGAAAATTATTTCGGAAGCGTAGCACTTTGCATACATTAACCTGAAATAAAATGATCAAAATAAAACAAAACAAAAGAGTGAAGTCATTTGTGAGTAGAAGATTATTGGTTTATCTAATTCCATGCGTGTAAGGCAATACAAGTACTTCTAGGGAATCTACTTGAATGCCTCCTTAGATTTGGAAAGATATGTAGTAAGAAAGTCTGAATGTCCTCCATGCATCTAGAAGATATGCATCAAGTAACTTCGAAAATCTTCAAAAGAAAGTTGAATGTCTTCCAAAGAGATTTAGAAGGTATGCACTAAGCAAGTTGAATGTCTTTAATGCATCAAAAATACATGCACTAGGTAGATTGATGTCTTCCCCGGCAACGGCGCCAAAAATGCTTGTTGACACTGCTTAACGACATTACTAATATAGCTCTCTAGCACTTCAAATACTACGGCGCCAAGAATGTTTGTACTTGAATGGAACTAGGCGAACACACTAGCATAGCAAAAGTAACGCGCCGTTGAGAATTACTCCGCTAAAACTAGGCGACGCTGGCTATACAAGCAATGACCCCAAACAATCTTTGGTATTATAGCAATCATAAAACCACTTATACACTAGTCAAAGAATAACCTATACTTCTAGTCAAGCAGGTTGTCAGTCCACTTATGCAACTAGAAAGTATAATATGGCATGAAATGATATGACTAGGCAGGAATAGAATAAGATAAAGAATATAGAAGGACTCGCAGTTTTACGAGAATAATCTATACCATTGTAGCATTTTAATGAGTAAGGGATGTCGTACCACTAGGAAGACAGATTAATCTACTTAATGCTAATACTAATAAAGTCCTTATATATACATGGAATGTCTATAACCAATAATGATAATGCTTCTACTCATCAACAGGGTTAATGTCACATAAAATAATAATAAATAAGATAAATATATGTATGATAAATGCTCAATAAGATAAATAATAAATACAGGGATCAAGCCATCATGAAATGATAAAGATTCAACACAATATTCTAGTCTAAGGACTCACATGGGGCAATATAAGGAAAACTTATGTGTAACTATCATCACATGTTATTGCTAGACTCTAATTAGTGCAAACATCTAGTTATCATAGCTACTACTTATTACTTCATAACAAACTTAAGGATCATCAACTAGGAAGGATTCAATAATGAGATCTTCACCTTCTTCGCGACACCACGATCTACCGATTAACTATATGGAGAGGGAGGACTATAAGACTCAATAGAGTCTGTCACCTCTACGAACTACCCCAAACCTCGTCATATAGGGGGCATTTGCGAGATACAACATATATAAGCACCACGCTTACATAAGTTATAACACCTATCTTGCACGTTACAAGATGAGGGCTATACAATCCTAAGCATGTAATCCATAGTAAATAAATAACTCTACTAGACATATTAAAGCAAACAATAAACAAAGCAAATGATGATATAATAAAGATAAAGAACAATATCATAGATGATCAATGAGTAATGAATATACCAAAGATATAAATATATCAAAGAGTATAACAATGTACCTATGCACCTTGACAGAATCGAAGCTCAAGCCTTCCAATGCTTGCAACTCCTTCTAATCTATTGCTAGTAGCTAATCTCTCTAGATCTAGAACTATTCGAGGAACTAGGGTTTATGGCTCGGACTTGATCTACGGAACTCGGGGTTTCGATCTTGATCTTGAATTAGGGTTTCGGGGGGTAGCCATGCCCCTTCTTTTATAGCCCCATAGGATGAATCTCGGCCCTTGGATCAAACCGATTTGATTGGGCCGGACTAGATCAACTCCATAGGTCGGTTGTATGAAGCTTCGGAGGCGAGGACACGTGGCTCCACCGAGGGGGTGCCGCGCGGCAGCCTCCCCCACCGTGCCACCCGGCCCCACTGGAAGGGTGTGGGCCCCGGCTTTGGCGAGGTGTGTTCTCTTCACATGTAGACCCCTAGAATTTACTCCAATCGCCCGCATTTGGTTCTTTTCTTCGGTGTCTTGATTTCTCCTCTTTTCTCTCTCGATTTTCGGGGTTTTTCGAGTTCACCAGAAAAGCGAGTGTATACAAAACTTGTAGAAATCATTAGTATAAACCCTATCTTTTATTTGTTCTTGTCCTCATATGTTCTATTATTTCATAGTAAAAAGTTGACAATAACTACCGTCAACACCACCGCAGTGCAGCGTCGAGCTCAGGGACACCAATGGGCGCCGGATAAAACAAGGCGAGAAGCCGGCGGGGGGCGGGTGTGGGCCGGCGGACCCGTCTTGAGCAGCGACGGGATGGAGAGGAAAAAGGTGCGTGGGTCCCGTAGAGGAGAGGGGAATAGGGGCTTTACGGATCTAGGGGCCTGAAGTTATAATTTGGGGTGGCATGAAAAATGGGAGTCTAAATAGGGGCTCCATTGGAGTTCATTTTTTTGTTAAAAACCTTAAATTTTAGGGTAGGGGCCCATGTAGGGGCCCCCACTTGGAGTTGCTCTTAGGACATTTGTACTCCCCTGTTGTGCAAAAAGCGCTACGTGTTCACCGATGAGGTGTCTTGATATCGTCGCCGCCGTGGGAGCTTAGAGTTGTACCGAGCTACAATGCTCAGTAGTTCCACTGAAGGGAATCATGTCGTTGTCATCCTCGCCTTCCATATGTCACTCATTGCTATGCTACCCTTATATTTTTTTAGATAAAGGATGAAAACATCCAGCCTCTACGTCCGTGAACGTACCACGACCAATTATTACGAGATTGCAAAAAGCATAAAAAGATAAAAGAGCGAGAACCGGTCCCTAAGATGGACAAAAGAACTAAAGCAAATAAAATATATTCTTCCACCCTCCATTCGATCATTTGAATCATCAAGGAGAGTGTGCTCTTGGTTTGCTCAACACACGCTGCGGTGTTCCCCGAAGATATCCGGCGAGGCACAAGAACGAAGCCGACTCCATACAGGGCGGTGGCAAGGAAGTGCTCCGGCGATGCCTTCGGGAAGGAAATCGACATCCGCAGACGCCACCATCGCTGGAAGAGACACAAAAATGTCTTTCGACCAAGACCGCCCCGACGAACAAGAACTTCGACGATGCGCCAAGCTGCGCCAATACCGTCGGCCCGGAGAACCAGGCTAGGTTTTCACCCGGTTGTTGAACATCAAGCGACGGCCATTCGGGCTCGGGAGGACACACGCTAGTTGCAGAGGCCGCCGACCCGGGAGGAGACGCGCTGAGGATCGGCGCCCATGGACTCCCAGGCTGCAGCTGCACCGGATCCGCACCCACCAGGCGCCCAGCCCGCAGGATCAGAGGGGGGCACGGGGATCGCACAGCGGCAATCGCTCCAATCAGCACGACCGTCGGCCCACGGGTCCGGCCTGGCCGAGGAGGGAGTGGCCGTCGACGTAGAAATACGCCGGAATCGGCCGGCCGGCCAGCCAACTCGTCGGAGGAGCTCAGACAGGCAGTGGAGGAGGGGTGGGACGGAGAGGGTGGCGCGCAGCACCACGCCAAGTCACCGGCAACTTAGGATCCACCGGCACTCGGCGACGCCCGCCCGCGCGCGGAGAAGGACGCGCGCCGTCGTGGGCCACCGCCGTCCACCCCTGCAGGTACGCATCGGAAGGGCATGCCCAACGGACCCGTGGATCCGCACATCACCATTGACCGACGCGCCACGGGCCCTGGATCAACCGAGGAGCGGCCGCCGATGCAGTCCGTAGCAATGGTGACGGACACCTGCACCCTGGCGGCGCCGCCATGACGGAGACCCTAGCGCCCGGCGTCCACCCGGCGGTCTTGGCGTAGTCCGGGCGTAGGTCCGCCCAAAGACGCCGGCGTTGATTGAACGGCACGGCGGCCAAGTCCGCCCCGGGATCCTGCGCGCCGACGAGCGGCATGCCGCGCGGCGAGGCCCCCCCGATCCGGATCGGGCGGATCCGCCGCGGGCGGGCAGGGCGGGCGCCGCCCGGCGGCGCCGGGTCGGAGCCCGCCTCGAGTCGCCACTCGCCTCTCCGTCGATCTCCGGGGAAAGGCCCCGACCAACTCCTTTCACACCGGCCCTCCTCTCGCTTTCCCAATACATCCTCTCCGTGTCCAGCCCCTCGTCCCTTATCCCGTGCTACGATAGGGGAGAGGGCGATTAGCGGCGACTCGTTTTCGCCGGAGATCCCGCCTGGTCCCCTCCCCCGTCGATTCTGGCGGGTCGCCCGGGCGGGGGCGGGGGGATCCAAGTTCCTTCGGGTGAGTATGTATAGAGTAGTTAGTTTGCTAGCTCTTTTGGTTTGCTCGCCGGCGTATATGGCGGCCAAGCTTGCTTTTCCTGGCGTCGTCTTCGAGGCGGAGGCGGCGACGGCGCATGGGAATAACATCTTCCGGCCTCTCCTTCGCCCCGGTGGCGTGCGGCTCCGGCATCAACGGCGAGGTTGCGGATTTCTCTTTTGGAGTCTTGGGCCGACGGCGCATCGGTCCGCTCTGAAGGGGCGTCGTCTGGCTTTTTGGCTCAAGGATATTGAAGCAGATATGGGTTGCGCGGTGGGTCGGAGAGTGGACATGGCTCGAGTTTTCCGCCGCGGTTTCTGTCGTCGGCGGCGAGTCCCTGTTCATGGTCGAGGAAGCTCGGGGTGCGTCCCTAGCCGATGCTTTTTCAGCGTTCGCTTATTCTCGTTCTTCGGATCGAGTGTCTACTGCGGCTACCTCCAAGCCTTGTGGTGATGGGGCTTCTTCCGGCCTGGGGATGGTGGCGAAGGGCCTCCGGCGATGGCCGGCGGCAGCAGAGTCTGGAGAGGTCGACCAGCAGAGGTTGCAGGACTTCATTTGTAATTTATTTGTTTGTTAGGGGGCCTCTGTGTAAAATGGTTGGCACATCTGTTTCCATATCCTTCTCGAATGTACCTGTATCTGTACTGTTTCCTTAACTTTTAATACAGGTATGTTTGTTCAAAAAAAAAAAAAAAAAAAACTCCTTTCACACTGAATATTTATTATATTTATTTATTGTTTGAAGAGACGCACGTAAAACGGTATTAGGCTAGAGGTCCACTACTACATGTTACATCATCCTCCCCTCGTTCATATCCGCCGCCGCTGCGACAGCGTCGGCGATGCCACTGCCACAGCCACCGCCACCGCCGGCGTCCCCTTCTTCCCCACGTGGCGCGCGGCGGCAGCCGCCACCATCTGGGCGTCCTCCCTGGTGGCCACCTTGTCGGCGGGCAACGGCGCCCCGGCGGCGCCACGCACCACGTCCCTGAGCGTCACCTGCTTCTCGCCCGCGCCTTGCTCGTCCCGCCTCGCGTTCTTCTCACGGGCCTGCTGCGCGCGGGCCGCCACGCCGCCGCGGACGTTGCCGGCCAGCCCCGTCGCGCGCATCTCCGCGGCCTGCACCGCCGCCGCGTCCGCGAGGTCCACCGGCTTGTCGCCCGCCAACGTCTGCGCCGCCGCGTCGATGGCCTCGGCGATGGTCACCGCGTCCGTGGCTCCCGCCACCGTCCGCCCCGGAACCGGCACGGCGAACTGTGCCATCACCTGCAGGATCGGATCGGAACGGAACGCGCGCGTTGCAAATTAAAGGTCCAGCCAGCCCCTGTTCGTGTAGACGTGCAACGAACGTACCTGGCCGCCCGCGCTGGCGGTGACCATGCGTCTGCCGGCGGGAAGAGTTGTCTCCTCGACATGCAGGTCGTTGCCCCGCTGCTGGCCTTGTTCAATGATCTTGTCCCGCTCGTGGCTCGCCTCGCGCTTGGCGGCGGTAGGCGGGTAGACGTCGCCGGTGCGGACGGGCTGGGCCTGACTCATGCTGCCGATCGAACTGCGGACTCGAAAACTATAGCTGAAGAAGAAGATAACTGGGCGAAACAGCCAAGAAACAGAAGAGTCGCTACTGTGTTTGGCTAGCTCCCTCCCTCGGAGCATATATGTACTCCTATTTATTACTATAAATAAAATTCTTGGGGCCGTACGTGATACGTGTTGTTGGCATATGCATGCATGGATCGGATGCATGCTGCATGTTCACGTCTTGCAGTGACACGTCTGGACGACATGTTGAGGTCTGCATGACACGCTCGCTCGTTTCGCATTGACACCTGCAAGCCGCAGAGCGGACGCTGGCTTCAAGTTTCTCTTTTCTTTCTTTCTTCCTTTCTTGGTCCATTGCTTTCACGGTCTCAACTCTCCAAAATTAGATAACCCATACACCCATTGCCTCAATGGACCATTGTTTTCAGGGTCTTTCACGAGCCAATTGATCCATCATCAAGCCGCTCTCTGGTTGCTTCCATATATAGCAGCCCTGCAGTCTACCTGAGAGCGGAATCCAATAAGCACAGTAATTAGATTTTCGGCCAAAACACCAACGAGAAATTTAATTCATGTGCCACATATTTACGTCATGCGCGCTGTCAATTGAAAACCAAATAAAAAAAAAAAAAAAACTCAAACAATCTGTAACCAGCTTTGTCTCATGATGTGAATATGATAGGGGGAAACCATATATATACTGCACCTTTTTGTTGATGAAACTAGTCTACAAGTTTCATAAAAAAAAAAACTTGCTACAAAAGCCAGGCCTCACACATTGCAACAAGAGTGAAATATTGCACCCAGGTACATAAACTTGTCTTCCTGTGCCAAATAGATCCATGGATTTAGAAACCAACCATCTAGCCCCTCGAACTTGCAAACCCGTTAAGCCCCGGGTCCAACCCGGTTTTGCATGGCGGTTTTACATGGTACTTGTAGAGCGATGATGACGTCGGCGATGAGACTTCTTTTTTAATTTGTGAAATTAATATCTTTTTTATTCGAGCTCCAAATATGGCAAATAATATATCAATTTTGATCGTCTCGACGAGCTCTTTGCAATGGTGTACTCCGTTTTGTTATTTAAGATAGCTTTATTTCATGTAAAATTAAAAATTTTATAAAATGAGTGATATTTTATTCTCACTTGCAATCGATATATATGTGGTCGTAATTTAGTTCGGATATATACATATTTGTCGTTTTTTTGGCCGTAAATATACATAGGGTATATATTATCGCGAAATTTACTACTCGTTTTATAGAAATTTTACCCTAAATATGTATATAAGCTAGGCGCCGCGCAATATATACATATTTAGGACAAAACATGCTACCCTAAATATGTATATACTGCGCAGATGATTGATCACGCGCGCATGCAGGTGCAGGTGCAGCTAGCATATTAAAACTATAAAAAGCATATCACATAGTTCAGTTTATAATGTATATATTGCTTGCATACGCAGTTGCTGCATGCACGTGTGATCGATCGTCTGTGTAATAATATATACATATTTAGGTTACTATGGCGGCGCCAAGCTTATATACACCATTGCAAAGAGCTTATATATTTAATTTTACATGAAATAAAACTATCTCAAATAACAAAACGGAGTACACCATTGCGAAGAGCTCGTCGAGACGATCAAAATTGATATATTATTTGCTATATTTGGAGCTCCGAATAAGAAGATATTAATTTCACAAATTAAAAAGAAGTGCTGACGTTATCGTTGACGTCAGCATCGCTTCAGATACCATGCAAAACCGCCATGCAAAACCGGACTGGACCTGGGGTGAACGGTTTCGCAAGTTCGAGGGGCTAGATGGCTGGTTTCTAAGTCCATGGACCTATTTGGCACAGGAAGACAAGTTCATGTACCTGTGGTGCATTTCACTCTTGCAACAATGCCACATATGCAACGGTGATTCCGCATGTGAACTTGAAACGTGTTATGTGGCCAGCTATCATTTGGTACCTATTCGGCTGCTCCAGTCCTGCAGTCCACACATCTCAGCAAAAGTCAATGCTGCAACGCGTCCAACATGCACCTGGTCTTGCACAAGGTGTTTTGTTAGCAACTTTTTTAATATATGTACTACATTCAAAACCTTAGTTAAAATGAAATTATTGAAAGTAAAGATATTTCATTACTGTCAACTCAGATGACCTTAGGTATACCAGGGCTCAAGAACTGTAAGAACACAAGGGACCGAAGGATGGTTCGGCTAAGGGCAGGTACATTGGTGTTGTCTCATAACTCGTCTCATACAGTGACACGTAATTTAAGACGACTTAATAAACTAGAAGTACAATGGTTGTTCCTTTAAGTTGTCTCATAGTAGCTTGCAATTCCTTAATTTATGGCAGAGAAAAATAGGATTGTGAGGTGCATGACAACAACAACTCATACAATGGTATATAAGTTGTCTCATACTCCTAAATTTTAGCTCATGAGGCGGTTGTTTTCGGCGAAGCAACGACCTCATTCTCTTTTCGCTCTCTCTTTCCTCCACATCATCAAAAATCCTACGTGGCGTTGCATGAGACGAGATATGAGACGGTGACGTGTAGCAATGTACCTGCCCTAAGCCCCGGGCGTGGCAATGGCAACGCAAGGATGCCCGGCATGGTGGTGGGCTGCTGGTGCCAATGCCATGGACCCATGGTCCTTGGTGGTCCTAAAAAAAAAACTCTAGAACGGTGCGTTCGTCGTCTAAACGGCTACGAGTCTAGAACTACAGCGGTGGCTCACATGGGTGAAGGTGGATCACCCCAAGTTTTACAGGGGGGTGTCATGACGACAGATCAGGGCGCCCTCCGTGTCAAGTTTAAATGTGCAAGGTAAAGGATGAATCAAGAGAGACAACGAACTCCTATAGACAAAGATTTATCTCATAGTATTGTTTACCTAAAAACCTAGTCGAATAGTCCACATTGGAAACCCATGAAGGACGCCACCAAGCATTACCTCGCTATGGTGTTCGACAAGCCAAAAAGGTTGCCACCAACTAAGACAAGTGCCACGATACACTAAGGTTTATCACTTGTCGCTCGACAGCCTCGACTCTCCACGTCACCAAGGAGTCATTCACTATGGAGCTTTTCTGCCCTGGCAGGGGCCTCCTTGTCCTTGCGCCTCTTTCCACACCAAGCTTGGAGGTTCAACGCCATTTTTGGTGAGCCACAAAAACCCCCAAGGTCCGAAGAGCCCAAGCTTACAAGAGGACAATTTAACTCTCACTGAAACAATGCCTAAACATGCACAAATTACTCTCTCACTATGCTTTTTGATATAATCACTAAGGTCTTATATATAAAGGTTAGAGTGTATGTTCAAGTGTAGCAATTTTCACTAGCTTTGGTGATCCATCGACACTTAGCTAAGTACTGGCCTAAATTTTTACAAGTTTTATAAAAACTAAATCATTAGAATTATCGACATTTGATAAAAAAAAAAAAAAAAAAGGAGACCGCCACCATGTGGCGGTGAAGGGCCTGAAGGGAAGGCTACCGGCCAAGAAAGATGCCCTGTACACTATTTTGTAACCTCTATAGGTATCACGACAAATGAACTTCTGTGGATAATGAACCCGAATTGGCCTATTAGCCCAGTTGGTTAGAGCGTCGTGCTAATAACGCGAAGGTCGCAGGTTCGACACCTGCATGGGCCATTATTTTTTTACCTTTTAGGCTTTATGACAATTTTATTTTGTTTCAGGCGCTATCTCTTTTTTTCTTTCAGTTTGGACATTTTTCTTTTTCTTACATTCATGGTTTCAGGTGCTCTTTTTTTTTTTTTTTACCTTTTAGGCTTTATGACAATTTTATTTTGTTTCAGGCGCTATCTCTTTTTTTCTTTCAGTTTGGACATTTTTCAGTTTGGACATTTTTCTTTTTCTTACATTCATGGTTTCAGGTGCTTTTTTTTTAACAGTAAATTCATCCAACTTTTTTTTCTTTCATTCATGGTTTTAAGTGTTTTTTTTTTACAGTGAATTCAGCTATCTTTAACTTTTCTTTTCTTTTTTCTTTCATTTTTTTGAGCATTCTTTTTTTTTTTTTCATTCATGAGTGGTTCAGGTCCTCTTTTTTTTTTTTAAATTTTTAAATTTGCACTACAGGAGGCTGGTCCTTCGCCCGAGCGTCACGGAACATTCGGCAAAGGCCAGGGGGCCTTCGGGCGAAGGCTTCGCCGAACACTTTTCCGGGAGCCGTCGGCGAAGGTGCTACTGAAGAATTTTTTAACGGCATAAGCTCTTTGCCGACAACCGTCAGGGACCCCTTTCGGCGAACAGTACATTCAACTATCTTTTTACTTCAGCCAACGGAATGGCTCACACAACACCATAACATTAAAAATAAAATATCTGCGACAAGGTAACTATATGTGCCAATATGAGGGATCAGATCGGGTCCAACTTCATGGGCAGGTCACTCTTGAATTCTACATACGGGTACGCCATCGGAACGTCCTCGCCTTCCACCCTCCACCTGCATGATGTGCATATGTATGTTCTTTCAAATGTTCGTTTTCTTTCTCTCTCTCGAAAAATCAATGCGCGTTATTAGTTCTCTTTGCACCTGTAGTTGAGCACGAGGTGATGCAGGAAGAAGGCAACCTCCACTTTGCCGAGCTCTGATCCAGGGCAGAGCCGGATGCCACCGCCGAACGGTGCAAACGTCTTGGTCGTCGTCTGTTTTAGCCCCTGTAATTCCATCATCAGTTGGATACTTGGATTGGATCGGTCAGGTCACTTTCTCAGCACGCCACGCGATCCAACAAATGCACTGATATCGTAAGCAGCAGTATGTACTACACTGGATACTTTGTGCGCGTATCCTGGCTTCAAAAGATATTATTATAAGAACTACAAAAAGACTATTGGTTGCTGACGATGAGCTATTCGTGTGTAAGACCCAGACCATCTTAAACGGCTTTGTTAAACACACTCTCTAATAAATTTTATTTAGAGGGCCATTCTAATAAAAACTACTCTATATTATCTCTCATCCACCCTCCAACAAACTTCTCCGTATTTTGTTGGCATTTTTTAGAACTAGCTCTATTCTGTAGTGAAGAGAAACTAGGAGTATAGGAAGGAGTCATTTTGAGATATAATTATGTTGAATAGTTTTCCTATATATCATATATCAATACCGAAGAATATAAGAGCGTCTTCCTTTATTACGATGATGACAGTCTTTATTAACATTCTCAGAAAAGCCTACGGTGGACATCAAGAATGCTCTCATGGAAAAGTATGTCCTTTGACAGAAAAAAAAACTCAATTAAATATATGTGTATGTGTTTATCATTTATCTTCTAGTTCAGTGGATGATATATAGATTTTCAGGTAAAGAAAAGATAATCATATGTATACCTTCCATCGGCAAGGCATAAACTGTTGGGGATTCATATGAAGTGAGGGGTCCAAATGGACAGCACCAAACACAGGCAGTACTTTCCAACCAGCTGGGATGAGACACCCTATGAATTGGCAAAGAAGAACAACATTATTGCTCATATATATGGAAGTCGGTCTATACAACTTGGCACTACAGTATCCTTAATTACTTACTCTAGACCTGAGTAGTGGTTTTGCTAACTTTTTCAACTTTTTTGGTTTTGTTCATGCTTTTAAAATGAAGCTACTGTTTGCCCTACTAGATAGTTTTAACAAAAATCAGCCAAAAAAGATGTCTCATATGCAACTTATAGAGTAGGCAAATTCTGTCAAATCTTACTGTATAAATGTTTTTGAAATCAAGCAAAATGCCTGATGCCCAAACAGGGCTATGACTAATAAATCTGCAAGGATATACATGTCTTTTAACTTTTTACAGCTGAATAATGGACACCATTAATGGTCAAAAGAAAATGGGTGCAGACTCAACATTCAGTTTGAAAAAACAGAAACAAAATAGCAGAGTGAACAACGTTCAGGTAAGCTACAATTAACATCTGAAAGTAGGGATAATTAATCATAAGGCAGCAAACAGACAATGAAAACTCGGCAAGTTTATTGGAGGGGAAAAATATATATGTGGCTGCACTTAATTTGGAGAAACAAAACCTTTTGTTACCTTTATATCTGACATCCTTCAGCGCCTTCCTGTGCACAAACTTGACAACGTTACCGCATCTTAATGTCTCGTTGATAACCTGCTACGACATGAAATTTATTCTGCTTAATGAAAAACGCGCAATGGTGCGTTCTCAAAAAAAGATAACCTGCTACGACATCATATATATATGCATCCAAATTCATGGTCCATATGCATTTGTATTCATGCATATATAGATTGTTTTTTTTTTTTTTTTTGAGAGTTGGGTATAACAATTCACAGCAGAATAAGGGAATGGATCAAATACATGGACCATGCATGAATATCTCACAGACATGTTGGGTATACTCCATCTTCCTGTAGTCCTCAGCAGTCAAGAACTCCTCCATCCCCTTGCTGGACCTTATGCTCTCGTGCTCTCTCTGCAGCGTCCTCAGAATATATAATTAGTGGCAATACCAGCACAGGAACTGTGACGCTGTATATATATTTGATGTCGTAGTACCTTCAGTTGCTCCAAGCAATCATCGGTACATTTGCCAAGGAAATATACGGCCAAGGAGAGCAGAACTGATGTTGTCTCATAGCCTGCTAGCAAGGTGTCCAGCATGAAGGAGACTCTGTCATCGTGGGACAGTTCATTGCTTGAGAGAAGCACGTAGAGGAAAGCAGCATTGTTGTATGAATCGCCTTTCCTCCTCTCAATGATGCTATCCAAAGTGAGTGATATCCTCCTCCTTGCCTGTATATAGGAAGTTATGAAATCTAAACTGAATAGTGCTCTCAAAAGTAACTCACAACTGATGATGCATGTAGTACTTACTACAATTATGTATGTGGTCGTTAGACAGATCTTTTGGCGACCACATACATAATTGTAGTATATACTAAATAAATGGTCAAATAAATTAAACACAATAGGAACGGATATTGGTATTCGCCCAATACTAGCCGCGATCCTCGGCTGAGAAACAGACTAATATATGGGCCTCACCCGTGCCCTCGCGTGCAGAAATTACTGTAGTGTGATGAATAGTATTGTCAGGTACTGTAGCAGCACTGCCGTAAATTAGGTTGGATCTAATAAATTGCTTACAAACTAAGTTCCCTAAGACCAGAAGGGATCATGTAACTGTTCAAAAGGCACTTATTCGTCTCGCGCTCCCGCCCGCCCTTGCGCTGCACACGACCTCTCGCTCCCGCGGTGCCCTAGCGCCGCCACCACCACCCGCCACCGAGCCCCGGGCACGCCTCTTACAGGTATTGAGCACGATTCCAATTGAACTCCTGCTAGTGCTCTTACAATTCTTGAATTAAGCAGTAAATATAGTGGTTAACTACCTTGACAGCCCTGGCATATGGCGTTCCAGGGATGGAGAGAGGAAAAGAAACGAGGCCCTTCATGAACGTTTGGTAGTCCTGCAGGATCCGGTCAGCCACCGGTTCGTCGGGCCCGAAACCCAGCAACTGCCGCACGATCACGCTGAAGGAGAACGTATGCATGGCACCATGGAAATGACAGATCGAGCGTCGATCAGATCATGGTTGCATTGGTACAACACTCACACTGATCAGTAACTTACCTTTCTCGCTTCGTCGCAGAACTTGACGGCGCGTCGGCCGCGCCAGGACGCGATGGCGCCGGCCGCTGCCCGATCAACGTCGGCGAGGTAGGAAGGCCTCAGTCCGGTGGACGCGACGAGCGCCAGGGCGACGCTCCGGAGCCGGCGGTGGTGCTCGCCGGTCGCCACCAGCATGGAAGACCCGCCGAGGATGCCGCGGACGGAGCCCGGGTAGCTGCACTGGAACAGCCGCTCCTCGTTTTGCAGCACGAAGTGGTTGAGCTCGGCGTCGCACGACACCACCGTCGGCGCGCCGAACAGGTGCGACTTGAACACCGACCCGTACCTGGTGATGTGGTCGTGCAAGAAGGCGCCGGTGGTGTTGGAGGCGTGGGGCCGGAGGAACCCAAGGGTGTCGCCGACGAGGGGCCAACCGAAGCTGCCCCTGGGAACGCCTGGGTTCTGGAGCAGCGGCACGAAGTGGCGGAACACCACCGAGCCCAGGACGGCGGCTACAGAGACAGCCAGCAGCACAGCCACCAAGCCCACCATCGTCATGCTCTCATGCACTCTGTGAGTACATAGCCGCATGCAGCAACTGGAGGGGGAATGAATGACCCTTTTATACAGGAATGTGCTAGATCCTCAATTACGTATACACACTCCATTATATTTAAGAACGAGTGACGTCTTTAGGTTTGCCTAATTATATATGCCAACAATTTTAAGCTTTCGTTACAATTTTTTTAGTGTTAATTTGTATATTTGAAATGGTACGACGAGATTTGTATATCTAGACTAGATAGAAATGTGTAGTTTCATAAAACTATACTTTTTTGCTATACTTATATGAGGGGCTGCTAACCATTTGACTTTTCCTTGTCAAAAAAAAAAAAAAAAAAAAAAAAAAACCCCATTGACTTTTAAGAACAGTCTGAAAAACAAAATCCCAACTGGTTCATCATTGCCAGAAAACTACTAGTAGTTTCATAAAAATGTACTTTTGCTATACTTAGATGAGGGGCTGCCCACTATTGACTTTTAAGAACAGTCTGAAAAAACAAAATCCAACTGGTTCATCATTCCCAGAAATTTTAAACCGACACGTATCCCTGGTGGGTTGTAAGCGAAAAGGATATCACTGTTAAATTTTAAAACTAACCGGTAGCGTGACAAAAAAAAAAATATTGTTGGTTGGCAGTTGGTAATCCAATCTATAATCATTGTTTTTTTTAGACCACGCCACCTAAGTGGCGTGTTTTTCATTAAACAGAAAGTGTTTGGATACAGAAAACGAGGGAACGGGAACTTGTATTACCAATTGACAGTGATTCCGCTGCCTCCGGAGCTGAAATTTTATTGTAATGCGTTTAACTCTCGCCTCTTTCATGTTCACTCCTCTCTTCCCTAGGCTTCTCTTCCCGCTCGATCTCTTTCCCTCCACCTCACCCTCCCGGTTTCCTTCCGCTCCCTAGACCTCATGCGCTCTCCTCCTCCGACCCTTCTCTCTTCCTCCGGTTTCCTTGCTCTAGCATGGGCATTCTCCTTGGCCTGTCGATGCACATGCACATGGTAGTGGCGGAGCTAGAATTTAAATCTTGGGTAGTCCCACTTTCACATCATAAAAAAAAAAAATTCAACAGCTTAAAATATAGCAATAGCACTGTAAATTTATAGGCTTGAAAACCAATATTTGTTTTCTAGAATATAGACTTCTTATTGAAATGTTAGTTTTTTTTTTGCATGTTTTGGATTGAAATACAAGAAAATACTATAGATTAATAGCATTATACATTTAGGGAAAATACTTTCTACTCCTAGAGAGTAGTTACTCTCATCTGTATATCTCTAAATTTAGGGTGTATATGACCGAAATATACATAAACCTGTACCAAAATAGTTGTATTCCTAAATCTTCTTGTTGGCCCATCACTGCTAGTTGTAAAATCTGGTTGTGATGGGCTTTTGAAACCGTACCGATGGTGATTGGCGGTTTTGTGGCAATGGTGCTTGAGTACTTTCCAATTAGATTTGGATTGGAACCTTCAATACCGTTGACTCGGGACACATATAAACGGATGATAGTTATATACCTCATGTTGTTTCATTAATAATCTGCATACGTAGCATCCAATTATATACATGTATATAATCCATCAGAACAAACTCAAACATGGTCTACCTATGCGTATCAATATAGATACCCACTGAAAAGCCAACATCGCTAGGTATATACTCCTCTGTCCCTAAATGTTTGTCTTTAGAAAACCGTGTTCCCTCACAAACACGCTTCCCGGGCGACATACATAAAGGGACGGAGGGAGTATATTCAAATAGAATGCCACATCATTCTAAACACCTTTGATGACCATGGGGCTGCTTGTCAGATTCCGGCTAGATTGGGCCGGAATTGACACGTGTCCTTCGTCCTCCGAAGCTTCTGCGATGTCGTACGGGGCTGTAGCTTCTCGCCGGCGACGACGAGCAGCGGCACGAGCAGCGAGGAGGGAGGGAGGAGTCGTCGGGGAGGGGGGGGGCGGGCGCGGCGGGCGGGGGGGGGGGGGGGGGGGGGGGGCGGGGCGAAGGTGCGTGGGAGGGGAAGGCCAAGAGCTGAAAACGATAGATATGTTTTATTTGCTTGCTTATCCCCTAGAGATTACATGCCTCTTGCTTATATAGCCCGACTAGTGGGACTTGTAACCTAAGCAATCTCTATAAGGTTTCCTTATACAATCGAATACCTTTTACAAGCATATCCTAACTTATTCTTTCCTAATAAGGGTCTCCCTTATAGATGAGATATCCCCTTGCACACCAAAAATTACCTAAGATAATCCTAACTTGAATATGAAGCAAACCCGAATCGTGACGGGAGAGGGAAGGCGGCGGCGGCGGGGCCGGCCCCCAAGGCCTGGCGCCCCCGGCCCCCCCCGGGCCGGCGGTGTTGCGTTTTTGGCCCATCTAGCCACTCTCGGGGGTGGCCCAATTCAGTTCATGACATCTCCCCACCGTTCGACGAGGCGGCGCTGGCCCACGCATCGCCCAACCCACCACGTAGGGGCGAAGGGCAGCCCGATCGGAGAGGTGACCACCCAGGCCCGGCAGAAGACGAGGACCGCACTTGTCGTTGTCGCCGTTGCGCATTAATCGGGCGTCCTTGTCGGGCGGAAGGCGAAGTCGAGGTGGAGGTCGCCGGGTAGATGTTGAACTTGAAGCTCACGGGGCTGCACGAAGGGACGTGTCGCCCATGCACGACGATGATGGAGGCGCCGAGGGTCCCCGACACTCGATCATCCGGGCGGGTCTCGCTGGAGGAGACGTGTAGGTGTAGGTTGTCGGGACCGTCACCTTAGCATGGAGCTGCCGGCAAAGTAGACGCGTGACGGATCGACGTGGGCGGTGAGGAGGTGAAGTCGAAGAGGCGACCGCAGAGGAGGTCACTGGCGTGCTCACGGGCGCCCCAACGGACCTCCCGCGCCCATGCCGCACCGACGGTGACGCTCCCAACGCGGAAGAAGATGTCGCCGTTGTTGTCGAAGAGGAGGACGGTGGCACCCTCGATCCGCTCGTCGGGCGTGCTGAAGGAGGAGGAGGGCGTACGCTTGGGAACGCCCGATCTTCCGGGGCGGTGGGGAGGTGGAAGCCCATCGCTACGCCATGCGGCTGGGACGTTCTCCCCCATCATGCAGCCCCGAGAAGCTCGAGGCAGCGAGGGATGTAGTAGCGGTGGAAGTACCTCATGATGCCATAGTGGAGGCTCCACTCGGGCGCCAGAGCCCGCAACTTCGATGGCGTTGGAGATGATCCCGAGCTCCTTGTTGGTTGTCGTGGCCAGGTGTAGCTCCGTGATCATGTCGTTCGACGTCAGGCTGTCGATGTCGTCCATAGCAACAGCGAGACGCTGCTGGCCTGGTATCGCGATCAACCGGGCGGCCATGATGTCGTCGTCGATGTTGCCGGTGCCACTGTGGTGGCGGGCGTTGCCAGCGCCGATGCCGGGCGCCCGTCCCGTCGTCGTCCGGCTCGTTGCCGTCGTTGTTCGGGCGGGCGAGGTCGATGGCCTCCTCCATCGGCGGGGCTCAAACCACTCGAGTTCCGTCCCGCGGCGAGGTGCGTAAGCCTTCAACGAAGAGGTCGACGCGGTGGCGCTGTCCCTCAAAATCCATGCGTGATGCATAGACCTCGAAGGCGCCGATGTAGTCGTCAACCAGCCCCCGGGAGGGGCGGCGCGTATGCCGCCATGGCGTCGAGGTCGGGGGCGGACCGAAGTGATGTCGCGGGCACTGGCGAACTCATCCCACTAGAGCGGGACTTCTTCTTGACAGGTCGATGTACCAGCATCGCAAAGCAAGACCGGTGAGGTGGAAAGCGGCGTAACTCACGTAGTAGTCCGGTCGATGTCCAAGTTGAGCTCGAAGAAGAGCTCCGGCCAATCCGGAGGTCGGGGTCGCGGGTGTGCCGTCGAACTCACGGACTTGCGCGCGCGTGGCGTAGCGGGGGGGTGTAATGCCGATGGCAAGACGGTGCTGGGCGCCGGTGGCGCGGATGACGACAGGGCGGGGCGCCGCGGTGGCGCCTGGGGCGGGGCGGGGCGGGGGCGCCGCGGGTGACGCCATCTCGCCGAGAGAGTCTGCGCGGTCGCAGGTGTCGGGGGAGAGGAGAGGGGCCGGTGGCTGCTTTGCGGTGTCGTCGAGGGGTGACGCCGATGACGGCCGGCAAGGCCACGCATAACGTCATCTCGCCTCCCTCGCCGGAGGATAGCAGGGTCGGAGCCCGGCCGGTCCGGCGGGGAGGGGCGGCGCCGAGCCGCCCCGTGTCGGCGGCGGCGGCCGCCGCCGGGCCGTCCTCCGGCGTGGTCGCCGTACGTGCCGGGATCCTGAGGCGGTGTAGGCGTGCTCCATACGACGGAGGCGGTCCTCCATGTCGTCGAAGCGCTTGATGATCCGGGCGCGGTCGACGCCGAGGAGCTCCTTCGCCCGCGCGTTGAACTCCCGTATCTCGAAGCCATGGGTGGTGGGAATCGCCCTAGTCTCCGGATACCACCGTCGGATTTCGGCCAGATTGGGCCGGAATTGACACGTGTCCTTCGTCCTCCGAAGCTTCGCGATGTCGTCACCGGGGCTGCGGCTTCTCGCGGCAACAACGGCGCAAGACACGAGCAGCGAGGAGGGAGGGAGGAGCCGTCGGGGGGGGGGGGAGGTGGCGGGGCGGCGTGGCCTTGTGCGGGCGGGGGGGGCGGCGCAGGGGGGAGGGGAAGGCCAAGAGCTGAAAAACGATAGATATGTTTTATTTGCTTGCTTATCCCCTAGAGATTACATGCCTCTTGCTTATATAGCCCGACTAGTGGGACTTGTAACCTAAGCAATCTCTATAAGGTTTCCTTATACAATCGGAATACCTTTTACAAGCATATCCTAACTTATTCTTTCCTAATAAGGGTCTCCCTTATAGATGAGATATCCCCTTGCACATCAAAAATTACCTAAGATAATCCTAACTTGAATATGAAGCAAACCCGAATCAGACGGGGGAGAGGGAAGGCGGCTGGGGGGGCCCCCCCCCCCTGCAGCGCCCAGCCCCTCCGGGGCGGCGGTGTTGCGTTTTGGCCCATCTAGCCACTCGGGGTGGCCCAATTCAGTTCATGACACTGCTATATCAAACAAATCTCAATTGATCGGTTGTTACTTTACACACACAAACTCAAAATACCTTTGACTATGATTGACCGAGCACTGATTTTGCCTTTGTCCACGCCAAATGAACCATTCTAAACACCGTTGATGACCATGTCCGAATAACACCAAATCAAATGCATCCCTGAATCTTATAAATATAGGTCCATTTATGTTTATGTCCTCAATCAACATTTTTTTCCCTCCAATTGTCACGTCAATACCTAAAATTTTTACATAGGTTCATTATAAAAGTAATTTGATAATTTGTACTCCCTCTGTTTTAAAATTGTAGTTCACTTTTCTAGACCCATTTCTTTTTTATTATGTATCTAGACATAGTGTATAACTAGGTGCATAGCAAAATCAATGTATCTAGAAAAGGCAAAGTGAACTACAATTTGAAATGGAGAAAGTAGGTTTTTATTTGAGATATTATATTCTTATAGATTATAGATATCTTAGTAAAAAATTTAAATGTTTTTACTTATATTAAGACAAATATAGATGATCTTATATTTGTGATAGGAGGAAGTACCTATATATGTCTGAAAGCAATTCATACAAGGACTTCATTTTTTTATTATGCTGTTTCAGTTCCATACAAGGGCCCATCTTACAGAGATATTGCTAACAGAGGTTTTATAACAATTAAATTGGCTACATAGTGCCTATCCATCCCAAATTGTTGACACGGACTTACTTCTAGATGAACGAAATAATTTCCAGCTTTTATATATACTACTAGCTAAGGATTCATAGAACGTCATTAAACTCATAAAGATCTAAATAGATTGACATATATTGAGTGGAGTCACGCACCTTTGACTGAGCCCCACTGGCGGTGCTTCTTCTCCATTGAAAATTTGAAATGGACAAAACATACTTTGAACTTTTCACATGCCAAGAATATGGCCTAATAGTTAATAACAGTTGCCTACTTAAGCAACTTAGAATGTTTATAAATTCGGTCAAAAATTGCAACTCCCTAAATATCATACGAGATGCACCTGAATATCATGAGCAAGATGTTGCGATGCGTAATGGTGCCAATTATCACAGTCACACGGATTATCTCTGTCACGCCAGATCTATTGTTGCCACCGAATTTGAGTCCTACACACACCATGTTCCGAGTATTTTTTTTTCCTAATGTATAAAAGGAGAGGCTGGACAACAAAAAAAAAAAAAAAACTCCTTTTGTTCCAAATTGTAACTCGACCGTCTTTTTTAGTACGTAGTTTTCATATACACTTTGACATAAATAGTTAGAACAAGTTACAATTTGGAATGGAGAGACTACATGACAACATTTAGCCATTCTCAATTAGCATCGAAGTGTTTTTTTCTTCTTTGTTGTATGGAAAACCATGGGAAACTCATGCTCGCAAAGTTGCTTTCAAACTTTAATTGAAATACCTGTATGTAACAATTGAGATTAATAAAAGAAATAACCGAAAGTCTTACGCCTTCCTCCTATCCTCTCCGTGCGCCGCCTCTCCCTCTATCTCTATAAACCATAGCCGCCCTCTCCCTCCGCCCTAGTGCCCCGGCCACCACCTCTTCTTCCATAGGCGCCTACCTAGGGAACCCTCCCGGTCTGGCCCTTGAGAATGAGACTTGTAGAGGATGCTACTCCACAGCGAAGGATTTTATTAGCTTTGAAAACGTCCATAATGTCATCCTTTAAGTGATTTCATTTAGACGAGATCCCAAACACTAGTAGGGAACATACTTTCTGTCTAGGAGCTTTAGTCCCGGCATCACACAAACAACCCACCAAGCAAAACGAGCATGCAACACAACATCGGCACTAAAATACAAATCTTTTCTTTTCTTTCAAGCGCACGTATACGAGTAGAGCCTTTGTACAAACACAATTCCTTCACTCCTAAGGGGGATATATATAAGATACTTCCTGCGTTCCAAACTATAATACGTTTTAGATTTTCTAGATACATTTCTTTTGCTATGCATCTAGTTATACACTATGTCTAGATACATGGTGAAAGAAACATATCTAGAAAAACCAAAACACCTTATAATTTAGAATAGAGGTAATATATGTGAAGGCTTTGCTGAACGAACGACATTGGGATGCTATGGTAACTCAAAAGACGACGACAGAATCGACATGGTGCTTCATCTTCTCTAGGTTCGGCGAGACGGCGATCTGGACCATTAGCGGCGGCCCGCAGACAAGAGCCAATGTACCGTCACCGCCCTCCGGCACGTGCTCCCGCAGAATGGCCTCTGTCACCACCCCGACGCTGTACTTCCACTCCTCGGGACGTTTCACCTGGCTGACGACGTACCAGACCCTGAGCCTGTCAGGGTAGTCGGCTGCCCACCGGTCGAGCTCGCCGCGCAGGAGGATGTCGTCCTCCGTCCGGTTGGCATACACGAGGTGCATCTCCGTCCCGTCCTCCGGCTGGTCGCGCAGCACCGCCTGGATCACCTGGTAGATCGGCGTGATCCCGCTCCCGCCGGCGACCATGGCGAGGCGGCGCGCCGTGCGCGGCTTGCCGTTGATCACGAAGCCTCCCCGGCCGACGTACTCGACACGGCCGAGAGGCCCCTTCACGTCGACGCGGGCGCCGATCGAAAGTGAGTCTAGGTACTGGGTCATCCGCCCGCCGTCGGGGAACTTGGGGTTCTCGTTGCTGAAGTATACCTTCACCAGGAGGTCGAAGTGCCCGACCTCGTCCACGGCGCTCGTCGGCGTGTACGGCCGCATGCACAGCCTGCCGTCGATGCTGGCGCACACGAAGATGTGCTTGCCGACCGGGAGGCCAAGCGCCTGGCCGGACGACGGCAGCGCGAAGCGGAACAGCCGGACGTCGCGGGACAGCACCGTCTTGGCGACGAGCCGGCACTGGACCTTCTCCCGCGGGTTCGAGAGCGCGACGACGCGCGCCGGTTGGCCTGCCCCGATGGGGGGCGAGATCGAGGTGATCGGAGCCCTGCTGCTCGTGCTCGGTGCCGGCGGTGGTGACGAGATCGCCGATGCGGTACGCGTCGAGGAGCTCCGTGGCCTTGTCAGAGTGGATGGCGTCGAACTCCTCGGTGCAGTCAGTGCCGGCGTTGATGAGGATGCTGTCGGCGCCGCCCGGGTGGTCCTTGAGATACTCCGTGCAGTCGAAGACATGGCCGTGGACGATGATCCACGCTGAGTCCTGGGACGCGTGCTTGCGCACCTCGGACATGGTGAACTGTTTGGCGGTGTTGGTGGTGGAGTTCGCCGCGGACGTGCTGCGTGGCGAGAGCGCCGGCGACGGCGCGGCACTGGCCTTCGCGGTCTCGAGGCGCTTCTGCTGGGCCATCCATCCGCCTGGCTGGTTGCCGGGCTGCACCGGGTGCTCGAACGCAACCCCTATCTCCCCGTTGGGCGGCCGGCACACGTTGACCTTCACCCTGAACCAGCAGTTGGTCATCATTCCCTGCAATCGCGTGAGCGTGGTACAACATCAGCACCATAATGGAGAAACAGAGAACGTCGACATGGACATGGTTAGGAACAAGACACGGTGCCATTGCCGGCACCAGCAGCAGGTACATACCAAGAGGTTCCAGGTGAGGGACTCCGGCTGGGTGTTGAGCGATTGGTCCCATGCGCGGACGGCGATCTCCTTGCAGGCGAGGAGGTCGGCGAGGTCGATGTCGAGGGACCAGAAGCACCAGCACCAGTACCTGCCGTACTTGGTGGGCTTCTCCGGGTGGTCCAGCGCGCAGAGGAGCCAGTTCTCACCGCCGTCCAGCGTCACCTCGACTCGCGTCACTTTCTTGCCACCACCTACAACAACACAAGGAGGAATGCGATGATGAAAAACACAGGGGAAATATATACAAACGATCTGTTGAAGATGATGATGCTCCACATCTCTCGGCATGTAGGATTACCTACCAGAGTAGGCGAATCCCTTAATGGTGTAGGTGGCGCCCTGTGTCGTGATGGTGTTGATGGGCAAGAAGTCATTGTGCCCTGGCGTTGTGATCACCGAGTTTGTGTTCATCTCGTTGATCACATACTCCGGCTTGTACCACCAGCCTGCATATGCATACCCAGAGCACGGATTGAGTAAATAAAAGCAATCGAATCAGCATATGCATGCGTACAACCTTCGGCGTCGGCGAGCTTGGCGTCGATGTGGGACGGCAGGAATCGGTTGTCCCGGTAATGGTAGTAGTTGTCGGACTCAGCCGGGGTGACGACGATGCGGCGGAGCCACTTGACCATGCGTCCGGCCGTGCATCCGGGGACGATGAGGCGCACGGGGAACCCATGGTCGGGCAGCAGCGGCCCGCCGTTCTGCTGGTACGCGAGCATGACGTCCATGGTGGGGTCAAGGCCCGCTCCCGCGTGATGCTGGTGCCGTACTTGGACCCGCCGCCGCCGGGGAGGTCCTCGGCGCCCTCGAAGCACACGTATCGCGCGGCGTCGGCGACGCCGCCGCACCGCCGCAGCACGTCGCGGAGGCGCGCGCCGCGCCACACGGACGTGGACACGGCGCCGGGCCCCCAGTTGAAGCCCAGCGTCTGGCGCGCCATGTTCTGCTCCTTGCGCCGGCTGCTGGAGCAGACGAGCGTGACGGGGAGCTCCAGGGCGGCGAAGTCGCGGACGAGCTCGTCCATGGTGAAGCGCGCGGGGCGGCGGACGAGCCCCGTCACCTCGACGGCCCACGTCGCCCAGTCGCCGCGCGGGACGGCACCGTGGTTGCGCACGTAGTGCAGAGGGGCTGGCGTGATGAAGCCGTGCCGCATCAGCCGCGGCAGCGGCGGCTCGCCGTTGAACGGGTGCTTCCCCGTCAGACGGATCAGCGACGGGCTCCGCTCCACCCACGCGTCCGCGGTTCCATCGTCGCGAGTGTCGTGCACCGATGGCTCCACGCCGAGATGGCGCAGGTAGTGCGATCCGTACGTCTCGTGTCGATGCTCATCCTGGTGTTCGTCGTCGTCGTCGTCCGATATGTCGTCGTCAGCCTTCGGCCCTGGTGAGACAGGGGCTGCAGTGACGACGAAGCTGCTGCTGCGCACGGATGAGCGGCGCTGGGTGTCGGGCGTCAGAGCAGGGTACGGCAAACGCTGCGCGGCGGCCGGGTCGAGGCTGGCCAAGAGCGTTGGCGGCTCAACACAAGTGCTCATGGTCGATCGGCTCGTGAAACGCTGTGCTGGCGGCTTGCAGGTGGGAGATGAGCAGCGAGCGAGCGAGCGGGTCTGTCCTGTAGAGCGTTGTGCTCGTGACAAAGGTTAGGCACTTAGGCTGCTCGTTGGATGTGGGCTGGGAGGGCTATTTAAATATTTGCCGTCCTTTACCAACGGCACTCGTTTAGTTGCCCCCTTAATTTGACACCAACAAATTTGCCGCATGAACTATACGTTGAATATTTAGGCACATTACGAAATATATTAACCCATAAAAACGATGACACGTATGCTAACATGAATAACAGAAGCACGCTACTGCCACTAGCAACATATGCTAAGCCTACTAAAACAACAGTAAGCAATAGTATAAGCAGAGAGTTCGGATTATACCCATGGGTGAGGCTGCCGGTACCCGCAGCATGCGCATCACTAGAGGCGGTTGCAGCAGCAGCTTCACTCTTTCTCGTCAGGGCCATCGGTCACTTTAGTGGAGTGCAAATCAGGAGGAGCAGTCGCGCCTGAGAGCGCTCCCCAAAAACTTGATCGCCCATCTACCCGTGCAGGTACGCTTGACGGACGGAGTTCCGGAGGTCTGCTCGCCGAAGTCCCCTGTTCGCGCAGGGTGCTCAGGCCGAGACTTGAGCTCAAGCTTAGAGCAGTGGACAGGAAAGAGATGTGGCGGCTGGAGTTGGGGATTACAGGAAGTGGTCATCTTATTTATAGAGGGCGGCTAGGGCACACACGTCATATCTGTGTTTACCCTTTTGCCCTCGGTTAGTGTTTGCACCGCACAGGTGCGGTTTACTCTTCGCCCGCCCTTTGTGACTGTTGGTCGGGCCATTTAGCTGTTGGGTCGTTCCTTGTCGCGTGGCTGAACCATCTAGCCGTTAGGCCGGTTAGGTCCAGCGTGCTGCAAAGGGCATGCTCACATCACGCCCGGCCATGACCACGGCGCGGGCGTGGCGCTGCGGCTCGGCTCGGCTCGACGGCGGCGGCGGCGACGCGTGGCTCACCCATGTTCCCTCTCAACTCCTTATAGAGAGCACTAATTAGCTTCCTATTTAAGTTAAGCACTCTCACAGTGTGTACCATTTGGTACTAATCCCACTCCACTTACCATAAATGTGTGGGCCTTTGGAGTTTCCTTGATTAATTGCTAGTTAACAAATGGGCCAGACCCAATTAATCTAACACTATAAAGTTATTTAGGCCTTGTTTAGATGCACCCCAAATTCAAAATATTAGAGTTCTAACTCCTAAGCACTTTTGTTTGTATTTGGTAAATATTGTCCAATCATGGATTAATTAGCCTCAAAAGATCGTCTCATGATTTACAACCAAACTGTGCAATTAGTTACTTTTTTACATTTACTGCTTCATGCATGTGTCCCTATATTGATGTGACGGAGAGAGAGTAAAAAAACAAGAAACTTTGAGGGGAACTAAACAAGGCCTTAATTGTTACCACTTTCTCCATGCTGTCAGGGCTCCTCTTTCTCCTTATCCTATCGGCTTGCCCTTGTCTCCTTATCCTACACGCGGGACCCACTTGTCAACACCTCCCTCTAGCTCCCACCTTCTCCATGGCTGTTGGGGCTCCACTTCAGGCATTGCCTACCCGACCCCGCCACCATCGTTCCCGGCCACACAGCGTGCCCCAACGTGCCCTAACGGTCACCCACACCCGCGCGGCCGCACCATGAACCTCCTTGGTGGCCGAACGCGCGCCCACCGCCTTCGGCCTGTGTGCCACCGCCCGCCGACCGGCGGCGGCCGCCACCCCCTGTCTTCCAGGAAGCCGCCCAGCTACATCGCTGCTAGATGGCTACCGCGCCTCCGGCCCTACCTGCGCGCCGCCTGCACGCTGCAGAGTTGTCGTTGCCATCTCGCCATAGGCCATGGCTGCGAGCTCCGCGCACCACGCCGTCCACGAACTCTGACATTGCGTCTTGGCTAGCCATAGAAGGCACACAACCATCCCTAAGTGGCGGAGATAGCTCCACCACGTCGTTGCAGGACATGCCGACCAGAGCAGCCTCTATTGAGCCCCACCTCTCCACTACGCATGTGAGATGCAACCGGCCATATATGTGTGCTCTCGAGAAAGAAGAAGAGGCCGACTAGAGGTTGGGGATGGACCTAACATGTGGGGTCCACCTAATCAGAGGGTGTAAGAGAGAGACGGGTGCGAACCACATGGCAGAGGAGTCCGGCTTAAAGGGGTGGGGGGGGGGGGGGGGGGGGGAGAGACAAGGGCAAGACACAGTCATTTCTCATCAGGGGCGGAGCTAGGATGAGCCTCCGGGGGGGCTAAACAGTGGAGAGATAGTAAAAATCAAGACATTTAATGCTAAAATAAAGACTAAGCTATAGTGATTAGCACTTAAATTAACCTCTCCACGGGCTACAGCCCGGGCAGCCCCACCCGTGGATCCGCCCCTGTTTCTCATGCTTTCTCCACTTGGGAGGATGACCAGAATGACACGTCGTCGAAAGTGGCAAAAAAATATACAATTTATATTGTTCATCTGGCAAATATGTTAGTACGAAAGATTAGCCTAGCCATCTCTAAAGTCTTAAGTCGGCTGACACTTTAAGTAGTGTGCTCGCAAACGGACACTTTGTTACGTGGTGCCTCCAAGGATGAGTTTGATACATAAGACACTTCGCCCATGAGTCTCGTCAAGAATGCGATACACAACACTCGTTGATGAGTCCCGTCAAAATATACTCCACATGTAGGCAAATTTAAATCTTTGCTCAGGTGGAACGATTCCGAACCCACTCCAATGGAACCTGCTCTAGCAATGATTTGCTCGACGAAGGCACGCACAGCGGGAAGACCTGTGAGATTTCCACGCTACGAAGTTAGTTATCTCAGATCACCTTGTGATTTCCACTCCAAGAAGTTATCATTGCTGATCATCAATAATTCATAAATTTAAGTATGTTAATTTACCGGTGACGTATGTACACCGGCCGGCCAATACATATCAAGTTGATCGACGACACCGTCGTCCCATCTGCTGCGACTTGGACGGTTCTTCCACCAGAATATATAGAAAAATGGGATCATGCATGCACCGATAGATCTGATCAATTCAGCCGATCGGCGACTTCAAAACCAGAATTGTATAAAAATGGAGTCAAATACACGTACTAATGCAGTGAGATGAGATCAACATCAACTCACAAGTTGTTCTTGTTCATTCACGGGCGTCGAGCGCGCTCAATCAAATAACAGTGAAGAGATTTGTGCATATATAGTCCTAGTCTTGAAATCATCTGTAGATGCTGCTGCTATGTTCTGTAGCAACAGTAGATCCTAATAATAAGAGATTGGGTGCATGCATGTTGGTAGTCCATATATAATGTACAGTAGAGCTTTGCTTTGCAACGCGGGTTACACGTGTGTCTGTATATGTGTCTTCGTCGGGCACTACAATAGATCTTTGGTAGTTTGCAGTAGTTGTGTTTTGTGTGCGGACGCAAGGTCCACGAGCAAAATATGCATTAATTAATTAATTGAAGAACGAAGAACTAGAAAAGGAATCGGCTAGATGTCCTAATACAACCAATTGAAACAACAAAAGCGCATTTCAAGTTTGCTATAGGACGATGCTCTAACCTACAAGTACTCTACAATTTAATTTTAATTATGCAAAACTGATCAGGACCACAACACTTTCAAATTTGTCAATTCTTAGCTCTTAGTAACAAGGGAAAATATATGGTGCAAACTACACTAAGGTGCAAACATGAAAACTAGTTTAAAAAATTATAGCTTGGCTGTTTCAAAAAATCTAAAACTTGGCACACCCATAGTGCATACACATATATACTCGTATGCAAAAGTTGAACTACACACTCACTTTTGAAAAATTCATATAAAAAAATAAAATTTTAGGTGCTTGTGCACTAAAAGAGACAAAATTTGAAGGATTTTTGTCCTTTAGTGTACATACGCCTGAAATTTGTAATTTTTGTATGAATTTTTCTAGTTTGAATTTACATCCCAACTTTTGCATACGAGTATATGTGTATGCACTATGGGTGTGCGGAGTTTAGATTTTTTGAAACAGCCAAGCTATGACTTTTTAAATTAGTTTCCATGTTTGCGCCTAGTGTGTAGTTTGGTAACAAGCCATATGTATTTATTAGTTAAAATGGTGAGGTAGATAAACAATTCACTTATACTTCAACACTGCTTCCCTGAAGCTTCCCTGAATGTCCATGATCGACCTCTATGAAGAGCTCTTAACCCTTATCCCAATCTCTAAGAAGAAAGGAGCACAGTGGAGTTGCTGCTCGATCGTCATACTTCTCTGGTGCTTGGCGTGAGGAAGAATATAAAAGGATGTGCTAGTAGCAGCTGGACTGTTGCAGCTTGGATGCTTCATCTGATTTTGGGACAGAGAAAGAGAGGAATTTTCTTAGGTCCAGAAGAGGTGTAGGGAGTTTCTAGCTTGCTGTGCAGCCTGTGCTCATGGGGAAGGGACTGGAGAAGGAATCATTGACAAAATTTCATGCTTGCTGCTTGCTCTTTATTGCTTAGTAGGAAGCATTTTTAGTCAGCTGCTTCCATCGATTTACTAGATGGTAAGATAATGGAAAATTGATTTTGCCTAGATGGCTAAAGAATAGAAAAATGATGAAACAAAGTATAGCTTAAAAGTATTTTCAAAATACTTATTTTAGCTGTACAATTTTCAAAATACTTTGACATTGGAGTATCATTGTAGCTGTAGGGGGTTTAGTTGGTGAAATTGTATTTGGTAATTATTATCCTACCATAGATTAACTACGCGTTTTCAAAAGATTTGTCTTGTACTTTTCAGCCAAATTATGTAATTAGCCTTTTTTTATTTACCTACATAAGGTGTTTTATTTATCGTCTGTGCCAAAAGATTTAATGTGACATGGTGAAGTGGGTCCTTTTGCTTTAGAACTTTTCGGGTGCTGCTCGCGGCGCTTCACCAACTAAACACCCCTGTAATAAAGTTTTTATACACTATACAGATACTGACAAAATGGGTGTAGACGCTGATCAAAAAAATTATTTTTAAGTACAATACACCTATTATTTCTGGGAGGGAGGGAATATGCATATGTATTGCGTTTTTTCCAGGTGTAAATGTCATCTTTTAGGCTGTACTCTGCTCTCAATTGTTGCAGCATCCCCATAGCAAAGTTCTGGTGAGTTCAACATGCTGGCCACGTTAGAATCTGCCAATTCATAACCTGCCCAATTGGCTAATTCTGTAACCCATGATCGTTTCTTCCGACATGATTCGGCCATATGCACCTGTTCTGATAACAATTGAGCTCGCTTGTCATGGTCGTCGTCCTGATCTCGATGCATACACACACGCCGCACTGCAGACCAAGATTTCACGGAGCAAGTGGCCAAGGTCCGTGACGGCTGCCGCTTCAGCATGGTCTCGGACTCGTGCCACAACGGCGGCCTGATCGACAAGACCAAGGAGCAGATCGGCAACAGCACCAAGCAGAACAGGATCCAGCAGCGCCAGCGAGAAATGAAGCCCCATCCCGGCTCCGGGACCGGACTCTGCGCCTCCCTCGCGCGATTCGTCCGTGGCGTGCTGGAGGGAATCCACTGCAATCGCCGTGGTCAGCAGCAGCGTCCAAGAGCCGGACAACTACAAGCAGGCGGCGAAGGGCGGCAGCGTCAGCAAACTAACAGTGGAGTATCAGAATGATTGGAGGGTATTTTCGGCTTTTCCCATGTCAAACATTAGACAAACTAATAGAGAAGCCTAACAGAATGGATGGAAAGACAACCAAACAAATTTAGTTGAGCATCTCCAACGGTGTTGCATATGGGTTTAGCATTTGCATTTTTACCAAAAGTCTAGAAAACAATGCTCCAACAGTTTTGCAAATCTCTTTTGCATTTTAGTGAGTTTGACAAAATCAGATCCTCCTTTGGCATTTTTTGCCAAACTTGGGCTTTTGGTATTTCTTGCGTGCGTCTCTTGCATGCCCGATGCATGGCGACTTTGCGAACAGGATCCGGCGAGTAACCAACAACCGCACCCTCCCGGCCTCACTTTTCCCATATGCCAAACCAAAAATAACAAACGGTCGGAGGAAGCTTTTTTTTTTTTTGGCTTGGCATTTAGAATGGGGAGTTGGCAAATAAGTCAAATGCCAAATCAAAAATACCAAAACTGTTGGAGATGCTCTAAGCCAAAGTTCGGAAAAAAGGATCACGTAACATTTTTTCCGGCGCCATCGAGATAATTTTCTCATTTGTTATCTTCATGCGATACTTCAAAAATTAGGAGCAATGCATGAACATGCCGATGCCTAAATGTTAAACAACACTATATCTACAATGCCCAAATGTTAAACAATACTATATATATCTACTATAGCACAGACCAGCAGACACAAGTGAAACAAATTCAGAAGAGATCGAAGCAATATTTTATTGTACCGTTGAACCCAAACGTAGATAGCAGATTGGATGCCATACATTTTAGTACACTTCAAGCTCACTTGTTTCCTACCGTCTCCTCTGTCTCATTTTATTTGTCGCTGGGATACGTGCACAAACACCAAGATACCCCTACGAAAAGGGCAGGGGCGGATCAGGATAAGCTCCTCGGGGAGGGCTAAATAATAATAATTAGGGCTAAAGTTCAGAAATAATGGTAAATTAGGAACTAATGAACCATATTTTACATGTGAGTTAAGGCTCCGGGGGCTGCAGCCCAGGTAGCCTGCCCCTAGACCCGCCCTGGAAAGGGGTGCACATGACAGCGATGACAGCGACCTGTGGATGAGAACAAGGGACGGTGGAATGGATCTGAGCGGGTGACAAAAGCCTACATGGCCACGTAGGTATAAGGCCTCCAAAGTGTCCTAGACGACACTTAATTAGGGACATGCAACTGTCGCTAAAACGACATATAATCTGGTATCCGGTAAAGAATCTCTTTTTATGTAGTCTTGCTACAGTACTTGATATTCTAGGTCCAAATTTAGAATATTTTACAAACTTTTTACTATATTTCTTTAATTTATTTTTTTTATTTAATTGAATCGTTTCATAAGTTAAAATAGATTGCAAGTCATTCGAATAATGAAAAAAAATAATGGAAAAATTGTATTCGTGTTACTGAGTCTTATGTGAGGTCTCATCCAGGCACAGACCCGAAATTTCGAACATCTTGTTGTCCACAAGTGATATGTTAACCATTAGATTAATTTAAGATAGTTTTATTTGTATAACTATAAATATAAATTGTCTATTTTAAAAAAATATCTGAAATCTCCGCAAACAGCATCCAAGTTTCAAGGGGGTATATTAAGGGCGGGCGCATTTGGAGGCGCTCGGGACGGCTCCCACTAGCTCCGTCACTATGGCTACTATCAAGAGTTTCAGTCATTCGTCGTCCTCAGCTCCTGCTTCCTGATCGATCGATAGTAGCTGGATGCATATATGCATGTATGTACGCTACAGCTGCCCGGCGAGCCACGGGGCCGTATCAGACTGCTGGTGGCACCATATCTTGATGGGGAGAGGCCCTTGCTGAACTCCACGTACGGGTGTGCCATCGGGACGTCCTCGCCGTCCAACCTCCAAGTGTACTGGAGCACCAGGTGGTGCAGGAAGAAGGCAGCCTCCACTTTGCCCAGCTCTGATCCAGGGCAGAGCCGGAGTCCGCCGCCGAAGGGCGCAAACTTCTTGCCTGATGACGCCTGGTCCGGCCCCTGCAATGCAAATGACGAAATCATCGTATCAGTAGGGATGGATGGAGTACTGGGATCGAATCAATCAAGCAACACGGTCCATGCGCATATATGTACCTCCCATCTGGCAGGATCAAACTCTTGGGGGTTCTTGTAGAGCGCAGGGTCCAAATGAACGGAGCCCAAAATTGGCAGGACTTTCCAGCCAGCTGGGATCACATACCCTGCCAAAATAAAGTACAGTATAGGGATTAGGGACACTGGAACAGCCTATAGACATGTCCTCTCGGAGTATGCTGAATACAGGGTCATTGGAACAGCCACTAGTAGAACATATCCTAAGGAACGCCGTATAATAATTTTCATAGTCATGCATAGTAATTGCTAGAAATGATCATATGAATATGATCACAGCAAAAAGAAAGAAAAAGTATATCAATTTTATTTTACCTTTATATTTGACATCCTTGAGGGCCTTCCGGTGCACAAACTTGACAATGTTACCGCATCTCAACGTCTCGTTGATAACCTGCAACGACATCATGCAGGCAAATGTTGAGCTCCATTTTAATGCAAGATATATATCATATCTAGATTGATTTTATATATGGAGTATCACGCTAACTAAAACATGCATGAATAATCTTTTTGTTTTCTTCAGATAACAATAGAGATGAGTTTGTTTGTCGTCCACTTCTCAACAGATAGCTCTAGATGAATCAACCAGTTGCTTACACGTTGGGTGTATTCCATCTTCCTGTAGTCCTCAGCCGTCAAGAACTCATTTGTCCCCTTGCTGGACCTTATGCTCTCATGTTCTACCTACATATTACACAAGAATTTGCTCAGGTTTACACAACACTTTAATCAGCTAACAGTTTAATCAGCTAACTTCATGTTTTCGTATATTAAATGTCATACGTACCTTCAGTTGCTCTAGACACCGGGGAGATTGTCCGATGAAATACACGAGCATGGACAGCAAGACGGAGGTGGTCTCTCGTAGCCTGCTAAAAGCGAGTCCAGCACGAAGGTGACCTTGTCATCATGGGACAAGTCGCTGTTTGCGATGAGCACGTCTAGGAAAGCAGACTTCCTGACTGACCCATCGCCCTTCCACCTCTCATCCATAATCTCTTCCAAAGTGAGAGATATCTTCCTCCTTGCCTGCCCATGGTTCATAAGGCTAAATTAAGCGATCGATGAAGACTATCAGAGAATTGAAGTAAAACTATATATGGTTTGATAGGAACAACAATCCCATTTCAGATACAGATAGAGTGGAGCGTCATGAGTTCATCCCTTAATTAAATTTGATGATGGGAATGATACCTATTTCAAATACCTGAATTTTTAGGAATTTTAAATATTAAAAGCAACCGACAAGGAAAATTTACATTTTTAAATATCTAAACAATGACAAAATTGCATGTCGATACTACTACAAAAATCTTTTACAAGGCACTTGCAAAACATTAAGATGGCGGTTATTTAGAAAACCGATCGGCCACGATTAATGCCTCGATTAATCATGATGGGTTTTTATAATTAACCGTGATGGTTTTACAAAAAAAAAATGCCAAGCCCAACCACCTAGAGAACCCCAAAGAGCCTAGAAAAAGCCCAAAACCTAGGGTTCCCAAATCGGGTTCTCACTCGCTCTCCCTCTTCCGTCCAATCGCTCCCTCCCGCTCTCCCTCTCCCTCCCCAATCGCTATCCCCTCCCTCTCCAAAACCGGCATCGGCGATGATGGCGGCCCAGCGTGGGGCGCGGGATGCGGCGGCGGCTACTAGGGCGGGGGCGGTGATGCCGGCGTGGATCGGCGGGCGACTCCCCTTCGCTTGGACGCAAGAAAGAAGAATGGCGGCTCCCTTCCCCAAACTCCATCCCGAAGCTCAACCAGGCGCTTCCCTCCCTCGACGGCAGCGGCGGCGGCGGCGATGCTTGATGATTGGAGCGGCACGTGGCCCGCGGCTCCCCTTTCGCGCGGCAGGGGTGGGGTGGATCCGCGCCGGATCGCGGCTTCTGTGGAACCCTAGTGAAGAACCCTAGCTTTGGATGCTTGTTTGAAAAGGGAAGTGAGGCGGCGGCCCAGCGGTCGCGGAGGGCTATATCCCCTAGCGGCGTGGAGCTCTGGCGGCTGAACCTCGCCCCTTCCTCCCGGATCCGGCCGGCGGGAGGCGAGGATCCCGGCCTGGGCGGCGGCGGCGGCGACACCCGGCGGGATCCTCCTCCTCCCGGCATGCGGGATCCGGCCCTCCTCCGGCGTCAAGCCGGCTCATCCTCCCCTTGGCGGCGGCCCTCCCTCCCTCCCGTCGTGGATCCGGATCGGGGATCCTCCTCCTCCCGGCGGCGGCTCGAAACCCCCTAACCTAATGGGCCCGGATATGGGCGCTTATTGGCGATCTAGGCCCATTAGGGTTAGGGTTTACAGTTTAAAAAAATCTGGATTTCTGGTGGCAGATTTTTAGGTGCCGAAGAAAACCATCACCGTTAATGGGTCAATTTATTGACCCTAATTCGAACCACCACGAAAATAAATAAATAAAAAAAAACTAAAAATCATTTGTCCAATAGTGTGAACAATGAGGACAAAACATTAAAATTAAAAATCAGGTGCCTTCATGGGAAAACAATGACAAAAATTTATATACTATAGTTACGGACCTCTACAGCTTTGGCATACGGTGTCCCCTGGGATGTTGAGAGGGAGAGAGACGAGCCCCTTCATGAAGGTGGAGTAGTGCTTCAAGAGCCTGCGGATGAGCGGCGCCTCCGGGGACAGGCCCACCACCTGCTCCACGATCGCGCCGAATGCAAACTGCATGCCAAGTGCCGGCCAAACAGCCATATAAACCCAAAGTCAGTTCAAGCCACAAAGAGGGACCCTCATTAGCTTGGAAGTAGTAGTATAGAAAGACCACACGTGCAGTGTGCCAGTGTGCAGACAAAATTCTTTCAAAAAACAAGTGTGCAGACAAAACATGCACACGAGGGGCTACAGGGCAGTGATGTCCCTTGTGATCTTGTTCTTGTCTCTGGCCGGCCACACAGTCACAGGAGCTAGCGTGCCTGCGCATGCATCAAACGCTAGCGGCGGCTAGGAAGCGGGGAGGAGTAGGGACGGAGAGAGGTGCTGGGACGTCACGTCACCTGTCTTGCCTCGGCGCAGAAGGCAAGGGGGCGCAGCGGCCGCGCCACGACGCGACGACGGCGCGCGCGGCCCGGTCGACGTCGGCGAGGTAGGCGTGCCGCAGCCCCGTGGAGGCGACGAACGCCAGCGCCATGCCGCGGATCCGGCGGTGGCGCTCGCCCGTGACCACTAGCAGCGAGGACCCGCCCAGGATGCCGCGGATCGAGCCCGGGTAGCTGCACTGGAACAGACGCTCCTCGTTCTGCAGCACGAAGTGGTTGAGCTCCTCGTCGCACGACACCACCGTCGGCGCGCCGAACAGGTGCGACTTGAACACCGCGCCGTACCTGCATGCCGGCCGAGCACGATGTGACTGGCGATAGATAGAATTATTAACGTCCATGTCCACGCATGATGTGCGTGCATAGCGACGAACTTAGCGAACCTGGTGATGTGACTGCTCAAGAAATCGCCGGTGGTGTTGGAGGGGTGGGGGCGGAGGAAGCCGAGGGTCTCACCGACGAGGGGCCAGCCGAAGCTTCCCCTTGGGACGCCGGGGTTGCGGAGCAGCGGCAGGAAGTGGCGGTACACAACCGCGGCGAGGACGACGACAGCTACAAAGACAGCCAGCAGGACAGTCGTCGTCACCATTGTATACCTGCTAGATGTATAGAAGTCAAAATAAACGGAACTGAGAGCGGGGAGGAGGATGAGACCCTTGGCCCTTTTTATATACATATTATAGTATATATATCGTATGCATGGTTTTGGCAACCTCTACTTGATTATACTGTGCCTTATTTTAGGAGAGTAGAAAAAAGATTTTCCCTATATTATATATACTATATACTATATAGTGATTGATTGTATGCTATTCGGGAGCATATATATGTAGTTTATACTATGGGTATATACTATATATTGATGTGCCTTCTAATTTATACAGGGATGTACTATGCCTTATAATTATATATACTATATAGTGTGCCTTTTAATTTATATGTACTGCCCTTTTAATTTAAAACTACTAATTTATAGGCATAGTACATTCGTCTAAAAAAATTAATATATACTTTAAATATAAAAAATATATCCTATGAAACTACATCTCCAAATAAATTTAGTATCATTTCCAACTATATCCAAATGAACTTAGCACACAAAAACACGTTCAAACCAATAATTGTTATAACTGGGTATTTTGCAACTTGAAGGCTCACTTGCTTGAATTGGAGAGACTGTATCAATTGGAATATGAAGATAGATGAGTTACATCTACTTTATCTCTGTATCCCAATGGTGGATTTGGTTTATAAGCTTCCAATTTCGTCTGTTGTGAAGTTGGACGTGATGGGCCACAAAAGTTGAGGCCAATGAATAATTATTCAAAGTTCTTTATGAATCCCTACAAAAGTTTTTGGAACATTTTGATATCATGCGGTGCTCCAAAGGGTTCACCCCTACCACATCTGGTCTAGAAGCTTATTTCACATTCATCTTTACTATGTATTTCCATGCTTCAACCAGGTGATGATGCCAAGAGTTAATACATTTTGCGATGAAGAAGATGAACATGAGGGCTTTTCAGTGACTCCCATGTAATATTGATTATCTTAGTATTAGGAGCCTCTACGTAATTTGTGGGATGTAGTTTCTTTGCTAACAAGAATTAAACATAATTTTGCAACAACAAAAAAGAATAGTGTCCATGCATGTCCACCTTATCTTACCACTTGACGTAGTTCAATGAATCTCTGCTACTATCTCCTCTATTGCTACTTCCATCTTGTTTTGTCATCTTTCAAAATCACCTAACCATCACACACTTAATCTCCCCCACTAAGTCATATATCATTGCGAAGTAACTGCTCAAAGCTATTTATTATTCACCTAGATCATCAATGTCCATTTAAACTTTTTAACCTTCTAAGAGTTGCCTAGAATAAACTATATATATAGGGTGTGTTTGGTGGATGGCTAACCCCCTTATCTAGGCTCAGGAATATCACTTTGGTCTATTTTTGTTTCCATTTTTTTTTCACTCATATAGTTAGGCCATCATCCCTTGGACTGGCTTTTTTCTGAAAGGCTTGGTGGGCTTGTTTCCCTAAAAGCTATACCATGGCTAGTTCCGGTAAGCATTCATGTCACCTCAAGTGCTCCTCTTGGTGCCCTAATGCTTTGGCGTTGCGTGGCACTCACGAACGAGCACACATGGGGAAAGCATGGTGTGGCCCGAGCATAACACCTTCATGTGGATCTAGCGTAGTTCTTGAATGTACACGCACACCTCGAGGTGTGCAAGACAAACCATGGCGAGGTCGAGCTAAAAGGTTGCAATGGGCAAAATGAGGCGGATACCGGTGTTGCTTTCCCACGCACACGAGCAAAATTCCGTGCCCACGCCCCATGCCCACCACCCGCCATGAGTGCCACATGCAAGCTTTGCACTCGCTATCTGCGAGCATGCTTGTGTGCCTGCCAGATCTGGAGGAGGGCGGCGGCGGCGACGACGAGACGACTACAAGGTAGCAAGGACAACGATAGACACATGCAGGTGGCGAGGACAGTGGCAGACATGCATGGGAGCGGTGAGGAAGATGTGTCAATGAGATGAGATGGGTGATGGCGGTTATCGCGTGGTGCCTCGATAAGGGCGTTGGCAAGGTGGGTTAGGCAAAAGGGGACATCGGTCGTGGGCCGTGTTGAGGTTTGGGGCTTAGGGCGAGCAGCTGGGGAAAGGGTGGGGGAGGAACCGACACTGCCGGATGGACGTATTGGGGGTCGAGGTGTGTGTGTGTGTGTGTGGTGGTAGGGGATGGGTAGTGGGTGGATGCGTTATTCCGAACCCTAGTTTTGGAATGTGTACTCATCTCGATGTGTCCCAACATGTCAGAAAGTGGAGCGGGTTTGGTGGGTTTGCGAGTGCTGGTAGAACATTTTCCTGCTCATTAGTTGATACTTGTATTTGTTTCCATGGGCAAAATGCGGTAAAGATAGCAACACACCTAGCAAAACCGTAGTTGCACACATAGATAGTTTATTTTCTTGCATAGATTTTGACTAGGTGAAGTTAGAGGACATAACTAGAAGTAGATTTTTTGTTGCCTAATTCAACCCCCCTAGGCGTCATGGTTGTCTTCAAAGTGAAGTTGTTGGCTCTAATGTTTTGAGTTGTCGATCTTTCGGTTAGGTTGTCTAATCTTTAAAGCTAGTCTGATTTTGATTTCGGTCCGTTGTAAGGAACCAATTTAAACTTGTTCTAGCACTTTTCCGGCCCTCGTTTTCAAAAAAACATGATCTTAAATGAAAAAGTTTTGACTATGGACCCATGAATCCTTGTACATTCCTTTGGATTCATCTCATCCCTCAATTTGAACCGACATTGAACAAATTTGTAGGATGTCTTCCAATTGTATTCGGTATGTATGGGATGCAACAATGGTCTTGATGGGTAGAAGGTGAGTCAGGCTGACCTAGGGTTATGTCACTTGGCCTCGATCTAGTTCTCATTTCTCATCCATTTGTTCCTATACTCATGTATTTACTTAAAAGTCGTAGGTTTGATTAGAGTTAAACCCGAATGAATATGATTTGAAGTGCTTGCATTTTCATATTAAGCATAGTTGATTGATGATATGATACGATAAGTTAGTGACCATCAACATGGTATATAGTATATATGGTACAAAGGTACGATTTCTATCAAATAGGCCTTAGCGTCACTTAGCAGTGAAAAATTCCTTGTCTATAATGGTAACTTTGGTCAATCTAAAAGTCAATCTCAAAACTATGTTCTTTAATGTGCACATATAAAATAACAAGAAGTATGTGCTGGTGAATGTCCTTTCACATATTTGGTGTTAACGTGTTCTACTTTAATATATACTCCCTTAGTTCTATTGAAAGTGTCTCTTTAGAGTTTGAGACTTATTATTTAACCATTTGTCTTATTTAATTTTTTCTATAACATACATTATTTTGTTATGGCTTGTTTTATCATTAAAAATATTTTAATAATAATTTATTTATTTTATTATTTATATAATTTTTTGAATAAGACAAATGATCAAATAAGAAACGTGAAAGTTAAAAAAACGGACGCGTGGAATATATATTTGAAAACAAAAAAACAAATCACATCCAGCAATTCCTTAGCTAGGAAGGCGCTCCACGCGCCGTTTGGGCAAGTCCACCGCCCAGGCCCCAGCCTCAGCCAGCGAGGCGCCCCGTTGGAATCCTGACTGGGAGCGCTGGGACGGGATGCGACGCGTCGCCATTAGCTGTCGCGTCCAGTTACGTTTCGCTAGCTCCGTTCCCGTTCGACCCCCAAGTCCCCAACGCAGGATCGAACCGAATCCTCCGGAACTCGCCGCCGTTGGACCGCCGCCGCCGCCGACCGACCTGATCCTATCGACCGAGGATGTCGTACGCCTACCTCTTCAAGTACATCATCATCGGCGACACAGGTCCGTCGCCCCTCGCTCCCGAACCCGCTCCCCTGATCCCCCGCCGCCCTGCCCCGCGCGGGGGAGATTGGATTGATTGGATCCACGCGGCTGGGGATCTGCTGCCCGGGTGTCGTGTGGTCGTCGGTGTCGGCAGATACGAGCGGCGATTGATTGGTTGTTTGTGTTGCAGGCGTGGGCAAGTCGTGCCTGCTGCTGCAGTTCACGGACAAGCGCTTCCAGCCCGTGCACGACCTCACCATCGGCGTCGAATTCGGCGCCCGCATGATCACCATCGACAACAAGCCCATCAAGCTCCAGATTTGGGACACGGTCCGTCCTGCTCCTCCCTTTCCCTTCTTCTTTTCCCCTGTCCTCTTCGTGGTGTCGTTTTGGCTGTTTGCGAGGTTAGCAGTTTTATTAAGCAACGGTGGCTGTAGGAATTTCAAAATAATTCAGAAACATGGCAGTTGAGTATTGGCCATTGGGATCCTTAATTGGGATGGTACTTATGTTCCTCTTGCGGTTTGCTGTACTGACTTGATAATGTTGCGATTTTGGAATCACATAGACTCCGGCAGTTCTGCAACATACAGCCACTTTGACACTTTGTGCAGAATCGTGTTATGCTTTTGTAGACTCTTTTGATTCTCTTTTTCCAAATAGGATACCCTGCTTTTGTAGAATCCGAACTAGGTCAGATGTATATCTCGGCCATACCGTTGGCTAACAAAAACATCCCAAAGTTAGGCTACCACTATCAAATCAAGCAGCATCTGTCGAGGTAACGACAAAGCACTGGAGTCCAACAAGCTAACAGGCTTTAGTCTATTTGATTTGATTATATGCTATTAGTTCCTGTTTTCGAATTGAATTCTACAAAAGAAGCATGTTCTCACTGCATTCTAAATTGCAAGTACGATAACTGATTTGTTCGTACTTATCAATATACAACTTAAGAAAGTTATATAGTGATGTAAGAAAATATATCGAGACAATTGCACTTTAATTTATCTCAACTTTATGTAATTGCAAAACTTTTGTTTGCAAAAATACCTTCGTGATTGCTCTGATGGTTTAGCTACATGTTTTCAAGAATTTAACACTTGTAACCAGGGTATTGTAACATGTAAAGCCTTTTTTTTTGTTAGCATTTCCCACATTAGTTCGAGTTCAGAACCGCTTATCCTTATAATTGCTTGCTTTGTTCATCGTGGTGGTATGTTCATGTTGTCTTTTGTTTCTTTTGCTTAGGAGTATGGTTTTAATTAACTACGACTGCAACACATTCATTACTTTTTGTTGAGTATGACGTCATGAAGCGCTATATTCTCAATTGGTTATGACTTGAATTTCAGGCTGGCCAAGAATCATTCAGATCTATCACTAGGTCATACTACAGAGGTGCTGCTGGTGCTCTTTTGGTTTATGATATCACTAGGTACTTACTGCTTATATGTTTGTTTTGGTTATATGTATTATCTTATTTTGGCATTTACAATCACTATGATTCTTATGTTTGAGTCACCCAACTACAGGAGGGAGACCTTCAATCATCTCGCAAGTTGGTTAGAAGATGCCAGGCAGCATGCAAATGCTAACATGACAGTGATGTTGATTGGAAACAAATGTGATCTTTTCTCATAGACGCTGTCAGCTATGAGGAAGGCTAACAGTTTGCTAAGGAGCATGGTCTGGTCTTTATGGAGGCATCTGCTAAAACTGCACAAAAACGCCGAGGAGGTGATTGTTTTACCCCTACCTACATGTTTACTACTATTGTCCACTAGTGTCTTTTCTAACCATTTTGACATCTTTTTCTGATATAGGCATTCATTAAGACCGCTGGTACAATATACAAGAAAATCCAAGATGGTATATTTGATGTATCAAATGAGGTTAGTTTTGGTTACTTCAAGTGTTTGTTCAAGGTTGTGCTAACAATTGCTAATTACCGAGATTACAAGTTTATAGGACAGTAATAAATGAGGGATTGGTCTTAAATCTTGTCCAATGGGATCAAAGATGGTATATGCATGATTATTGAAACTTGCCACTAGAAATTGTAAAAATCAACAAAAGAAACAGAGCTGTCATTGAGCCAAATTTTTTCACAAATTTTTAAAACCTCTTGCACTTTTTCACTGCCCACAAATCCTTTCATCTGTGTAAAATCTACAGAAATGTTTGAAGACCTATCTGATGCATTTTCTTAGGCCTTGTTTTGATCCCTTGAGGCTCCAAACAGGTCTAAATTTCTGTCTAAAGTTTAGCCAACCTCACCGAAAACTTTAGACCACAAGAGTGAGGTAATGTTGTTAAAGTTTTAGTCCTCAACTTTAGCCAACTAAGTTTTAGACCATATGATCCAAACAGGGCCAATTGAACTACATATATGATATTATGTAGTATTTTGTGTAGGATGCCCACAACTTCAGCTTCAGGAAGCTTTTTTGGTGCAGAAAAAGGGGAAAAACATTACAACTCTTCCAATTCAAACCTTATATACCTACTTTAACAGTAGGAAGTATGGTTATAGAATTCTAGATCTCAATCCTCGTCATAGCTAATGACTGAAATAGTATAGTCTTAACACTCTTTTTAAGTTTTTTTATCGATGATTGTATTGGTATGATCTTACATTCAAAAAAAAAATAGTATTGGATGATCTAGATTAAACTACTAATAAGTATACATGAAACCATTGTTTGATATTCTTTTACGGTTTTGGGGGGTGGAGAAATTCTTTTGTTAATGTGAAAGAGGTACATGTCTTTTTGCATGAAGTGTCCAGGTGCAGGATGGTACCGCCCTTTTCTGTGTTTTTGATGGGACATCGCAATCTTTTATATGTTTTGCATTGCATAATATTTTCCCTAAATGTTACAGTCCAATGGGATCAAAGTTGGCTACGTTGTTCCCAACTCATCTGGAGGTGGTGCTGGCTCGTCCTCTCAGGCTGGTGGCTGCTGCAGTTGAGTGATGGCAGCAAGTCATAGAATTGCACAAGGTTCACCCTGCAGTATCTTGATGTTTGCCTATATAGCTGGCCCCGGATGATTTGTTCTTTCAGCCATCATGTTTCAATACATGAGCAAACCATCTTCAGTGTTAGCTGTCCTTTATACCTGTGCAATCTTTCTGTAAAGCCAATCATTCAAGATTACTACCCAATGTGTCTTCTGTAACCAATTTGAAATCAGTTTTATGGTATTCATTTGTTCAAAATGTATATATCTGGCTAGTCATGTTGTTTTTCGCTACGATGAAATTTGGTAATGCGTAGATCTCACTGGACAATCTCTCCCTGATTGCATTACTGGATTCTGCAAAGGCAATCTTTCACGATTACCACTATATGGGCGTGTCTAACGTAGCCAAACTGCAATCTGCTTTGTTATGGTATTTTCATTTGTAAAAAATGTGAATATGCTTGTCTCATTGTCTGGCAGTCTTTAGTGTTGTTTCTCTGCTGCCTATCGCTATGTCAAAGTCTATTGTTTTCCTTATCAATATCAGATATAAGACACTCTTTTCAGTGTCTTTTTTCAACCAAAAAAAAAAAAGGTCAGGTGATGCTTATGGCGACTGAGTAATATCCCTGATTGCATTACTGTATTCTTCCAAAAATCTTTAAAGAAAACAAAGATCATGACATTTGCATTTGTTTTCTTCAGAATTGCCATACGTATGGCTGTCTAGAGAAAGATCTCTGCACCGATAATGTCAAATACATTGGGAATGCGACACATAGAACAGCTGCAATTAGCGAATAGTTGCAACCTCTTCCGTTCACCATCATCGCATGGTTATCACAGGTAAATAGTTGGACATATGCTTACTAAAGAGAGTATTTAGTCATCATCCATAGCAGTACTAAGGAAAGAACATAGGATCACAATGTCACCTCATCATGAATCCACAGTAAAAAAAACAACTGACACTAATATAGTTGCCTTAATCAAAGGCATACTCCATACAACTGATAAAACTGTAGATTACACTGCAGATGCACGCAGTGCAATTTCCAAAAAGCAGCTAGCATGCTCAACGTCCCCGACCCCGGCCGCGCCCACGACCACGCCACGCCACGCCCCAAAGGCTTCCCTGGTTTTGAATATAGATGGATGAGATGACAGTACTAGCAGGTAGTAAATCTCAAATGTTGAAATGGGAGAATAAGAAAAGGAACTCTGACCAGAAGTAGGCTTCTTAGGCTTGACCCTTGGTGTTTCCTCAACCAGCAAAGTCTCCAGATTTAGGCTGTCAGGAAGGATAGAATAGCGGATGTTGTTTCCCCTCACACTAAGGTGATCAAGGGTAACAGGATTTTTCCCTTTTAGCGTCAGCTTTACAGTCTTCAGATGAGTATTCATGCTGATGTCAACGCCTACAAAGTGATCACAAATAAATTGTGAATACAGTACTGAATAATCTTATTTCTAGGATTACTGCAAAGTCTGAGGGATTGAGAGAGAATTTTAATGGGATGTTAAAATCTGAGTATAATAAAAATCAGGCGAAAGATGCTGACAGATGTGCAATGATATAGGTGACAAATGAAAGGCTAGCAAGTAAAAGATTAAAAGACTAGCCCTTGTTTGCTGGCAAAATCTGTAATCTTACATCTCATGTCACTTCAAAATTAAATTTTCTAAATAAACTACCATTGAAATATCCTATGCCTATATGTACTTGGACAGCTTACTAACCTAATTAAATGCCATAGTAGTATTTCCTACACATTCTATAAGACTAAGACACATTCAACAATAGCTCAACATCAAACTTCAAACTTCTCCCTGCTTCAGATTTTTGAATGTTGGTAGGGATACCATGTTTAGTTATACTGGTACAGAGTAACTGATGCTATCAATGAAACAAAATCTAAGATTTGTGGAGTTCTTGTAAGGAATGAAATTAGATGAACAATTTTTAAATCACAAACAAATGACTTAAATCTTCTCTACTCCTAGGTGTTAATTACAGTGTCATATGGTAAGTTCTAAACACCATGAAAAAAACTTGACTACATTAATCTAGCTGTCTGTACATGTAAACCATGATCGATGGCACAACCTACCAAGAAACATTACATTGCAACTATTAATGCTAAGTAGGATTAATCCAATACATAAAGGACAATGCACATATCCTTTATCAAATGAATTTCTAGTATAGGCATTGTAGATAAAATGAATTTCTGAAAATTCCAACATATGTTGAGGACATGAAAAAATTACTATGCAAAGTTCAAAAGTGCACTAGTATAGACTAATTAAGTCAATAAACATGAAAGTTGAACCCTCAAGAAAAAAAGACGCCTACAAGAAAAAGTAAACATGGTCTGTACGTGAAGCGCAAGTAAATGCTTGGTTCACCCTCCATTTGCACAAGCACCTAACTTAGAAGGAATTTGGAAAAACTATACTCAAATTTGGTTTAGGTTGCATCTAGAAATCTTTAATTTCCACATGTGACGACTGAAATCGCCTAAAAATTTTACCCACTTTAAGCATATTTTTTGTATGCAGGAGCAACATTACCCATTGAAACCAAGCATTAGAAAGTACTTCCGTTGTTCCAAATTATAAGTTGTTTTGACTTTTTTGGTTCATCCATTTTGCTATGTATCTAGCCTAGCCATTAAAATATCTACTATATGCATAGCAAAATGGATGTACCAAAAAAGTCAAAGCGACTTATAATTTAAAACGGAGGGAGTATAAAATAACCAACACTTCAAATCAGATTTCTAACAGCCAATACTGGTATCAATGCAAAAGTTAAAGTAAATTACACAACATGGAAACATGATGCTGCAAGTTGCATGTTATATGGAAGGAGTAAATGGAATATATGGGCATACTAGAATGAATAAAAGAGATCTCATGAATAAAATACACTGTAATTGGACCCAGCAGAAACTGTACGACAATAATAGATCATATATTGGCTCTGTTAGTCACATGTTCCTAGGTTATAGCCACAAAAACAGTATTAAGAGTAGTTTCTAAGCCCGCACACCAAAAGGTGCCCGGACCCTCTAGTTCCTAGAGTGGTAAAGTTCGCAGCAAGTCATACCGGTAATGGTTCCGTGTACGACGGTGCCGTTCTTGAGCTCGATGGTCACCGTTTCGTTGTTCAGCTTCATCAAGAACCTGTTAAAGCGCAATCCCCCCGCCCAAATCCGCACCGATTTGGGCGAAAATTGCACCAAACGAATCAGCAGGGTGAACCGAATCGAGGAAAAAGAGGGCAGAAGGGGATGCTGACTTACCTGACGAGCTTCATCTTGGAGCCGCTTGGTGAGAGACTCGGGGCGGAGGTAAAGCTAGGGTTTTTGCGGGGAAGCTGCTGCCTCGAGCTGATTCGGAGCGGGGGTGAGGAGGCATAAAACCCCCTCTCCTCCCAATCTGCGGGCGGCTGTGGACACTCGCGATGGGCTCAATGGGCTGTGGTCTGTATCTGGGCCTACAATGGGTTTACTAAAGGAAAAGTTTATTTGGCATCCCTTGAGTTCGATTTACCTTCTCGCTAGATTTATGCCTGTGCGTTTCTACGGATCTAATTTTTTAGCACAATAGATAAGCATAATATGAAGACGAAAGGTATTGCAACCAAAAAGATGTATTTCGTATACAAAGTATTGAACTTTAACAACTTTGTCCTAATTAGCATTCGTGAAAGGAACTAAGATTCAAGTGAGATTCTTCTCTCCTAGAATATGATTTTAGTTACTATGAATTTATCCTAGATACACTTTTACTTGTATTGAAGTTATGGTGATTATTTTGGTGTAATTCCCATGTAGGATTAGCATAACTCGAGATTAATGTGAAACCTTTGTTTTTTTTCTTAATTGTATTTGTTATTTTGCAATAAAAATGTTTGTATTTTGTAAATTTGATTATTTGTTCTTTTTGCGTATGCTTAAAATTTAAGGCCTTCTATCTTTGTTAATTAGTCATTCATAGAATATTGTGTTTTTATTTTTCTCATTTTTTCTTATTTGAATTTCTTCTTTTCGATATGTTTGACTACTTGAAGGTTTGAAATATTTGTTACTTTTCAATCCATAATAAAATGGATGTTGTGACTTTGATTATTTGTCATCTCCATATGCATTGTTCCAATACTTGAAATTTATTTAGTTTCACTACATTAATCAAATGCAAATGTTCTTTTTATCTAAGTTCTTCACTCTCATCTCTTTGTAATTCTTTTTGCTAATTAGAAATCATGAAAGGAACTAAGATTCAAATTAAATTCTTCTTTCCAAGAATCTTATTTTAATTATTATGAATTTATACTAGATTTACATTTTACTTTTGAAATTATGGTGATTACTTTGGTGTAATTCTTAAGATAAGTGTAGCGTAAGGTTACTGTGAAAAATCTTTGTTTTCTCTAAATTTTATTTGCTATTTGAAAATTTCTTACTTATGTATGTTTGGTTAATTGAAGGCTCTAATATTTTGTTATTTTGCTATCCATAATAAGTTGTTTGGATTTTGTAACTCAATTATTTATTAATATATATACATTCATTGTTCCAATACTTCAAATTTATTTCGTTTCACTATATTGTTGTTCTTTATATTACGTAAGTTTTGCTTTCATCTCCTTTCTATTTCTTTTCCCAGTTAGCATTAATGAAAGGATTAAGATTCGAGTCAAATTCTTCTCTCCCAGAATCTAATTTTAGTTACTACTCCCTTTGATGCAGTTTATTAGGCGTAGTCAAATATTGTATAGTCTTCTATATTACACTTCCATCTATTTATTTGATATTATATTTGTTTTTGTTATAAATTTACTTTATTGGATGGTATCGTTTGGTTCGAAATCTAATAGTATCACGTTTGTATAACAATAATGTCATGAACCAAATTAAAAGGGGCCTCAAGGGGGCAACGCCACCGGCCCAAGAGAACTTGTGCGCGCGCACGGGTGGCCCCGTGGGGCCGGGCGCCGCCGCCGCGCGCCGTCGTCATCGGCTTCGTCATTAAGTAATAAATATTTAGGGAATAAAGATAGGAATAAAATAGGAAATAAATAGGTTGCTTTGTAAGAGATATTCCAATCTATAAGGAAACCTCCAGGAGATCGCTTAGCGTGCAAGTCTTCCCCGGACTATAAATAAAGAAAAATTTTTACAATAATTGGGGAAAAATTCGATGGCTCACATCGACCGAGAGCGATAGATCCGGCGACAACTAAGGCACGAGGAAACGAGGAGGAAATGGGGTAGAGGAAACGGAGGGAGGAAAATAATATGTTTATGGTCGGTGGGCCATGGGAAAAAAAATTTCCTCCCGTTTCCTCGCAAGTGTGGGGATTAAGGCCAGAGGCGGTAATTACATTCTCGTAGTTCTTTTTTTTTTGATTAAGGGTAAAACAGTAACTCTATAAATGCAAACATAATGTTTTTGAGTAGTATAGTTAGATGAATATCTTCTTATTATTTTTTAAAAAGAATTGGTACTAGTGTTCCTAGGGTTCGTCGCGCATCCAAGTCGCCGCCGCCGGTTCGTCGTGCAGGAGGCGAGGTCCGCGCTCCCGTTCGCCGAGGCGGAGGCCCTCCCAGCTACCGGTAGGGTGCGGGCGGCGAGTTGCACGCGCCCGCGGAGCAGGCAGAGCGCGGCGGCGGTGACCCGTCGGCGGCGGCGATGACGACAACTTCGTCACGGCGTCTACCGAGTGGGAGGCGACGATGAGCGCAAGTAACCCGGACCTCCGGCCACCGCGCACCAGGGACGTGGCTGTCGACGACGGCCAACGCTTCGACTTCGACGTGGGAGGCCGAGTCGGGCTACACCGTACTGACCCCGGCGCCGCAGCTGTCCATGGGCCCTGAAGCAACGCCCGCTGCTCGCCGTCATTAGGAGCGCCGGTGCCGAGGAGGACGCGGACCTGGCGCGGTGGCAACGGGTGGTGGGGCGTCGCGTTCCGGGTCCCCGACGGCGACGGGTCGGTGGCCGCGGTGAGCGAGCGCGGCGGCGGCATCCTGAACGTGACCAAGGCCGTGGCCATGTTCCAGGCGCTCGCCGTCAAGAAGAGTGTCGTGGTCAGGGACAGGACGGAGGTCGTTGGCGTCAGTAAGGGATCCCAGGAGGAGGGAGGAGGCGTCGTGGTGACAACGAGCGCCGGCGCCGAGTTCCACGGCGCCAAGTGCGTGGTGATGGTGGGCGCGTGGGCGAGCAAGCTGGTCCGGTCTATCGCCGGCGTGGAGCTCCGCATCCAGCGCTGCACACGATGGTCTTGTACTGGAGCATCAAGCCCAGCCGGCAACAAGCTGGGGATCCAGCCACACGCCTTCGAGACTACCTCCACCGGCAACCCCCTCGTGGTAGACTCCATGAACAACAACATCTACAAGGTCCAGCTGCCGTTGTCACTATGTGAGCACGCTCGGCCTTGGAAGAACAGAAGCAGGCACTGGCCACTGCAACCGAGCGGGTGGGCAGGGCGACCGAAGGCAAGCTGGCCATGAAGTAGGAATTGAGGAAATGGAGAGAGAAGAACGGGAAGTGCCGCCGCAAGGGTAGTTAGGCTCCAAAACCTGAAGCCAGACCTTCATCAAGCGCAGAGATGGTTGATGGAGACAGTGTGGCCGCGTCAGTTCATCCGGTGCCGGACGCGTCGGGGAGGAGCAGCCCCAAGGATGTGCCCCTGCAAGCGAAGACAACGAAGGCGAAGATTCTTCCCTCGCGTCAGCAAGTTCCTGCGCTGCTGGGCAGGAGGACGCCTGCGAAGCTTGTCATTCAGAATTGATTTCCTTTTTCTTAAAAAAAATATTGTGTGTATTTGATGTTTGTCAGTGCCAGAAGTGTTGTAAATTTGCACTCGTTTACTCGATGGCACGTTGTTTGTGCTGCATGTATGGTAATGTGTTGAATCAAGTTGTGAGATTGCTTTGCTGGCGAATTCAGTTTGCTGGACAGAAGAGTTCTGTAACACTGTAACACACACAGTTGGATCTGTTTTCTTTATGCTCCTATCCTGATTTTTCTGAGATCCATTTCATTTTTGTGTGCTTCATTGGTTCACAAGCGAGGTGGGACTAAGAGTTGAGTTCCTTCTCCCCACTCTAGGACTCCCCTCCATTTTCTCTCTGGGCCACGGCCCATTACCGCTCTGGACCGTGGGAACGCGTCCGGGCGGCCGGCTCCCGATCCTCTCCCACTAAAGTTAAAACTGAGAAGCGTTAGCCTGCTAACGAACACATTTGAGTAGCACAATGGTTAGGCCTCTATAGTTTGATCCCTGACACCTATGTTCAAAAACCCATTGTAGTTGCTTTTTTAACATTTTTGGTTATTTGTTTCTATTTGGCTTTTTTTTGTCATTTTTATCTTTGTTTTAATTTAAATATTTTTTAAATGATTTGGATAAAAAGTGACACTACGGATCCATCACAACCATGACCAACCATGAACCTCTCTCATTTGAGTCATGTGACTATGTGAGACATGGCCATGGTTGTGAAGGATGTGTATCATCACATTCTCTAAATCATTTGAAATTTTTATTTTATGATCAAACATCAAAATGAGTTGTCCATACAAGTTTTTAGATTTTTCTACCTAGCTTAGGGTATTTTAACATTTATTCTTCAATTTATCATCAAATAATCACAATAATAGGTAAACTTTGTCGAGAAAATTCCACAAATGCATGCAAAATCATAGTTTGTCTCCACTATCATGCCATTAATTTTTAAATGATTTGAATAAAGTGACACTACAAATCCATCACAACCATGAACCTCTCTCAATCGAGTCACATGACTCTTTGTGAGACATGGTCATGATTGTGAAGGATGTGTATCACCACATTCTCACATGACTATACTCCCTCTGGTTTGGGATTAGAGGTCATTTAGGACATGACTGTGCATACCAAGAAGTCATTAGGTAAAGGGTAATTTTTCTATATTGTCCCTATTAAATACTGTGACGGGTGCACATTAACAAACAACCTTATCTAGGCCTACTGGTATCAATGAGCGGCGTCAGACTCACGATGTGGGGAGATTGCAAGTTCGATTCTCACCCATACAGTTCTTTTTTCTCTTCGTAAAAATTTTGCGGGATTTTTTTCCTTCGTGCGTTCGTTGGCCGCGGGATCAGCAGATTTTTTTGAATTTCAGCTGGCAAAATTTTGGGTCCATCCAAATTCCCTAAAGCCTTTGGCCAATTCGAACAGCATGTGGCCGACCCAGAATATTGCCAGTGTTTTGATCGCCTTACTGGAAATTGCTAGGCCAATTGGCCTTTCCATGTGTTTCCTACTGATAACCAAGTAAACATGCAACGAGTTGTTAGGAACAAGACATTTACTTTCAGCAGTCTGGAACGCAGCCAGATCAGAAAAGGACAAAGCCCAAGCACTACAGATATTTGACTATATTAGGAAAGTATATGGTTGTGATGGATCAGAAAAGGGCAAAGCCAGATCAGAAATTTTTCTTTCGTATGTCATAGCTGAAAGTACATAAGATTGTGTAAAACTATCAGCTTGCTATGTTGTATTATCGTCCTCATGCATCTCATCGTCCGGTTTATCATCAACTTCTTTCAACCTTTTAAAACTCATGTGTTCCAAAGTGTCAGGCTTGTTGCCATACCCTTGACTTGCTTTCAAGCTCTCAGGCTCTGGTAACATGGTATGTTCAGTATCATTTCCAGTATATTGAGTAATCAGTTCCTCCCATGGCACCATGAACCATCTGAAGTAAGGCTTCTTGTGACAAGGCCACTTCGAGTTCAAGTTCCAAGAGGCGTGTCTTCTTTCAGCGACCCCTCAGCCAGCCACTTAATGACTGATTAATCCTTGCTTAGATCACGTAATTAATGAAACAAAAGATGGCAATTTTTCACAATAGTAGTCAAGCAGCACTCCTAAATATGGCAGTGTTTCACAAAGTGACTCTTCAATTTGCCATTTTTATCTTTGTTTGTCAGTGCCGGAAGTGTTGTTAAATAGGTTAAATCACAATGTGAAACTTTAGGCATATGTCATCAGGGTCCCATGCTGAAATATTTACCTTCTTGCTTAGATTCACTCACAATGTGAAAGCTTGAACCCCGAGTGTGCTCTCGAAGTTTATAGATGAGCACCTACAAAGGTTAAGAAAGAGTATTAAAAATGACATCAATGACCAACCCTTCGACCAGCCCACAAATTTGACAATATCTAACCAGACCACTTGTTGCCCCAACAGCCAAAGTCATGTTTAGTGAACAAATAGCTAGATTTGATACAGAATCACATAAATAATACAAAGATGACGCTAATTTTTTGTAGGAAAAAATCCATTCTTATACATAGGAAATTATGGATGCAAGCATAGTAACCAATGTTGAACTATAGGATCGATACTAGGCATGGATCAGTGGGGTTTGCTCTTCTCTTGGGCATGGTATAAACAAGTGCGTCGTGATCTAGTGAGGAGAGAGAGACTGCAGAGGATGGATGTACGTACCGTAGGTCCAGGAGTTGGATCATGGCGCCGGGTCGGAGATCTGCGCTAGGGCAGCGATGGTTGGTGAAGAACGGAGGCGCGGTGAAGGCGGTGGCACTTCCCATCGCTGTCAGCCCGCCCTCGCGATCGGACAGGGTTGGGCGGTGGGGGGTGGCGGCTAACAGTGAACCTCGTACCCTAAACCGTGGCCCCCACCTCCTCTTTATAGGGCTGCGCGACGGGGGGCCCACTAACCTTGTCTTGGGCTGGGCCGCCCCGATCGGGCGTGAAACCAAAGGCCCGGTTGACCGTTAGGGCCAAGCGGGTGGAGATCAACCTAACATTCTCCCCCTTGATCTCAACATATACTTTTAACTTTATAACATTTACTTATTTTCTTATTCCAATACAAATTGGTGCATAGAACTGTCTCGTCGTCACGGTCAATCGCCGATGGACTCAACAGCTACAATACACGTCTCTGTTTTGAAACAACTTCTTTAACATTGGGCCCTTTATTGTCCGGAAGTCATAGGCTATACCATAAACCCATGTCGATTGTGTGTTCTCTCGAACGCATGGGGTGGTAAGCCTTTATTAAATGGATCCATAAGCACTTTTCTTTTCCTTATATGCTCAATACTTTTAATATGATTCGGACTTTCTCCTTTACAACGTATCACTTCGTGTCAATGTGTTTGGCATCACACTTGACCTGTTGTCAAAGGAGTAAAACAATTAAATGGTTATTGCTGTTGTCAACCATTATCTACTCGGGTATAAATTGCGTTAATTACCTTTGCCTCGTCCCTAAAGCCTCATAACAAGTTGTATCATGTGTATGCATCATCAATAACACCACAACTATTTTATTTGGAGCTTTTCCACAACAAACTCCAACGCGAGTGTCGGTGACTAGTGTGGAATTCATCGCACATCTCGCCAAATATCAACATTTGTACCCACAACTATATGAGAGTACTTGTTCTTTCTTACTCGATATGAGGCTTTCGGTAGATTTTACAAAATTGCAATACATTTATTACTCCATTCCGGTGATCTATATCGGATTTGGACTTACGCCAAATTATCCAGGATATGTGAACTCTATAGGGTAATGACACACTTGTGCTTTCATTAAGCTTCCAACGGTAGAAGCATGTGGTACCACATATTTCTTTGATCTATTTCACATTTATTCTTGGAACACCGAGGTTCCCAAATCCATTACCCTTGACTATAAGAACAGGCATAGGTTTTCTTTCATGCATATATTATCTCTTTAGAATCTTTTCCAAGTATGCCTTTGCAATAGTCCTAATACCCCTTTTCTTCCGTCTCAATGAATTTTCAATTCTTATTATGAGAGACATTTCACCAAGACCATTCTTTTTGAATCTCGAGGACAAAAACTTCTTCTTTAATTAGATTAGCACCACTACTAGCAAGCAATGTGCTATCCACATGTAAGATTAGGAAAATAAATTTTCCATTCTTAAACTTCTCATAATATTGTTGTCCTTCTCATTCTCTTTAACCCAAATATTCTATTGTATTTTCAACTTTAAAACTCTACTTTCTAGAGACTTGCTCTAATCTTTAAATCATTTCTTTAGGTGACATCTCATATATTCTTTTACTCCCCGACAAAACCATTAGGTTGTGCCATGTATTCATTTTCATACAAATCCGTTAGGGAATGCCGTCTTTGCATCCATATGATGTAATTGGAAACCATAATGTGCCATTAACTTTCTTTGTAATCAATTCATTCTCTTTATATAATCGTTCTCACCACAAGTGGCGATTTATACCTTTTTCGTATTCCTTTGGAGTCACGTTGCGTCTTATGGACCCATTATAGTCCTTTGTTTTGGCTCCATTAGAAATTACTTCCCACATATCGTCGGGATTCTTTAATTTCATAACTTCTTGTCATTTAGACAATTGAGTACTTCTCTCTTTAGACAAGGTGGGATCATCCTTCATTTGTTCTTTAACATAGACTATGCTTTTCTCAATCTTTGAGACCTTTTAGGGTCCTTAGCTATTGGCACTTCTTTAATGTGGGGTTGTTGTTGCTCTTTTATTGCACAGAGGCAATTAATTCTATAAGGTCCTATATCAAGGATCCTTGTTTGCTTATACAACAATAACATGGTATTTTAAAACTTTACATACCATACTCCCCCAGATTACTCCATCTTTTAAAGATAGAGAATCTACATTTCTTTTATTTGGGATTGATCTGTTAAACTCATATGGTGCCATAAGCACCACTTAATAACTTTGAAACTTTTCAAAGTATACTATTCTCCTTTCGGAACATTAAAAGTCTAGGAATTTAGACATTACTTTGCTTACTTTGATTAGGGGTATGACTATTATGACCGTTGTACTCCCTCAACAATCACAACCATCTTTCATAGATCACTCTTGTATTCAATGTACATTTTATATCATATTATTCGAACTATAGGGGAGTATCTTTCTTAATCTTCTTTTCTTTTTCACATCTTTTGAATTTATCTCATATTTCTCCCCCCGAATGTGGCATGAACTTTTCTACCACAATTCCGACACTATTCAAAAACTTTTGTGAATGAGGAAACTTTGATTACTTTATTCATCCACATGATTATGTCATGTAGAATAAAATTAATTCACAATTCATATGGGAGTATTTTTTTCCTCGTTTCACTTCAAGAACTTAGCAAAGTCCTTTATTATCAATACTTTTGCAAGTCACACTCGCACGTTATTCTTATCGGAGGTTCGTACATAACTTTCTTTTCACTTTACACTCATGAAGTGCTTAATGTCAATTCTAGGATAGCACAAGAGCTACCCATACTTTTTCTCGCTATACGAGATAAGCACTATGCTAACTTTACCTTGTGCAAGGTAAGCATTGTGCCAACTTTACCCGCCATGCGGGTATTATCTCAACCTTTTTCCCGCCATGCGGAATAATTCCCTCAAAGGGACATCAATGCCGAGGATTGGCTCATCAAATTCGTAAAACAAATCCGAATACTACGTAACATACATGCTTAATCCAACGTTGGTCAAATTAAACATGAATGTGATCTTTTACAACTCTTATCATAATGATTTGGCGAAAATACATTCTTTCATTGATAGTACATGAAAAAAAAACATTTCTCAAACTAAACTTTAATAGCAACTTTGACGCCATTGGCGACTCTTATTCATTGCTTTATCATCTTTTTTCGAGTCATTAATGACCGACTCATTTTCTTTTACGCCTTCAAGACTCAAAACATGAAGATCATTGTGCGTGAATATTCAACAATAGTCAACAATAATGAGCATGAAATTAACCCTATGTTGATGCGGTTAAGACATGCACATTAAACTTTAAATATCTTTAACCTGTATTCTATATCACCGTTGGGTAGAAATAGAATAAAACATCATTCTTTGTACATCAATTCTACATCACCGTTGGCGTAAATAGAATAAATGTATGAAACTCAATAACATTTGAAGCATATAACTTATTTTTTCTACATTAATTCCACATCACCGTTGGCGTAAATGGAATAAATGTCTGGAAACTCAATAATCTTGAAAGCATATAATCACTCCTCACAATTAGAGGATGATCAACTTCATTGCAGCGGAAACATGAAAGTACTTTTCTTTTTACCTTTATCAGTTCTCTCTGAATAATTGGTCACTTTGATGCAAAATTTATCAGAGATTTACACTTTAAACATAAAACTTACTATAAACTTATAATATTGTTATCATCAACGTTGGTCGAGAAAATAACAATACCATAATTAAACTTTTACCGTAAACTCATTACTCCTCTAATGAAATTAGGGGATAAACTTTAATCACTTTCTCTTCAAATTAAATTCTCCCGTTGGTTCGAAATTAATGAGAAGAAAAAAGGAAAAAGAAAATACTTTAACTTTAGTACTCCAATTGAAATTAGAGGGTAAACACAATCTTTAACTTTGCAGCGGAAACTTTAAAAATTCTTTGAAAATTAATACTATCAGAAGCATTTCCATATTCCCAACTACTCTCTGCAAAAACTCTCACGTTGGTTTAAATTTGAGCAGAGATATAGTCATCACATTTTAATATATATCAATAAACATGCTTCTGAAATATTAAAACTCAAATCTATCGAATACTTTTCATTCGGCTCGGCTTGTTAATTCGGCCTGTGGCCAAAGCACGCTGGGCGGACAAGCAGGCCAACGCCTTCCATTTCCTTTTTTTATTATTATTATTATTTACACTTGCGTGCCTCACTGTAACCTGGGCCTGTGCTAAATTTGCCCTTCGAGCCTTTTCCCCATGCAGGCCCAGCTTAGTATTGAATGATTCTCGGCCGCAGATATGCATCGGACGGATGTCCTCCTCTTTCGGAGGAACAAAAACCAGCAGCCAGCCGGCCGCCTCCCAGAACCCTAACTCATTTCATTAATTCACCCTTTCTTTTCTCAGTGCCGCAAGCAGCAGCTGTAGCAAGCCTGCAACCACGGTGGCCATCGGCCGCCGGTGGTGGCCTTGCCGGAGATTGCCTCAGCGGCTCCCCGGCCTCCTTCCTTCCTGTGTCAAGGCCGAGCGGTGGCAGCGGAGCTCGCCAGCGGCGGCCTCGTCGCCCGCAGCTCCCCTTGCCTCTGTCTTTTCTTTCCATTCTGTTCCCCTTTCCCTCTCCCAGCGTGAACGAATCGACGCTGCAGCAACTAACCATGGCTGCCGGAGGAAATGAGGATGGTGGCGCCGCCGCCGATCCCCTCGCCGGTGCGCGCGCCCACCCTAGAGTGGACGCGCCACCGTCGAGCGGTCTAGCAGCGGTGCCGTTTGCGACGCGGCTTCATTACCGCGAGCCGATGAGAGCAGTGGCGCGGTCATCTTCCCGCGCGCCGGCGAACCGGCGGTCTCTTCTTTGCCGCACTACGGCGGTTCTCTCCCGCACGCTGGCCATGGAGATGGCCAACGGCGGTGCGTCACTGCCGGGCGTCCAGGTAGGAAGCCCTTCTTGCTGTCCCTTTTCCTCTCTAGGGTTAGGGTTTGGGTGTTCTGTCGAATCGAAATTCGCCTCTTTTTTTTCGATCCGATTGGAATCGGTTCTCTTTTTCTTTGATATTTCCCCGATCTAGATCCACATACTAGGACCCAGCTCGTGATACCATTGTTGAACTATAGGATCGATACTAGGCATGGATCAGTGGGGTTTGCTCTTCTCTTGGGCATGGTATAAACAAGTGCGTCGTGATCTAGTGAGGGAGAGAGAGACTGCAGAGGATGGATGTACGTACCGTAGGTCCAGGAGTTGGATCATGGCGCCGGGTCGGAGATCTGCGCTAGGGCAGCGATGGTTGGTGAAGAACGGAGGCGCGGTGAAGAGCCGGTGGCACTTCCCATCGCTGTCAGCCCGCCCTCGCGATCGGACAGGGTTGGACGGTGGGGGGTGACGGCTAACAGTGAACCTCGTACCTAAACCGTGGCCCCCACCTCCTCTTTATAGGGGCTGCGCGATGGGGGTCCACTAGCCTTGTCTTGGGCTGGACGCCCCCGATCAGGGCGTGAAACCAAAGGCCCAGTTGACCGTTGGGCCAAATGGTGGAGATCAACCTAACAACCAAAGGAAAGCAAAAATATTATTTGCGAATTGGCTTTATAGTCCAATGGTAGGGACGGTCGGTGGGGACGCTACCCACGGGGGTTCAAATCTGGCGCTTCGCACCTTTTTCTTGGGATTTTAAAGGATTTACCGGCGTTGTGCATTAAGTGGTAGCGACGTTCCGTCGACGACGAGGTGTGGTGACTTTGAGAATCTCCGGATCCGCTTATTACGCCCAGTCATTCGGAGATGCTCATAGGGGTAGGGTTTGCGTACGTGTGTTCGTAGGGGTGAGTGTGCGTGCGTGTGAGTGTCTGCGTTGTATTGTGTAATTCTCAAAAAAAAAAAAAAGCAAAAATATTATTTTTTGGAACAAAACTAGCATTCGTGAGGGAAAAAAATAGAACTGAGGTCATGAGGTTGAGATTTAGTTCAGCATTCAGACCATTCATGGTGATTGGCTCCATGATTAGCCCAGAAGTCAGCTAATGAACACGCTCAAGCAAAAAAACTAGCTAATGAACACATCCTGATTCCTGACTTCCTAGTTGCTGAAGATTGTGGTTCAGTTCAGCGTTCAAGCAATAAATTATCACTAAAAGTTAAGAGTAATTTTTAGTAGATGAAGGAAAAGCACAAATGATAGCGATAACAGAAGCATAGACTGAGATGATGGAAGTATAAATGTACCAGGCAAGATGTGTATCATAAAATCACAAGTCATCGACACCACAATATTCCTACAGAATGCTCGGATCTTCAGATTAACACTACTGCATTCCAACAACAACATTTGGTATAACAAAATTGAGGCTACCGTGGCCCTCACGCTGGGGACGCCGGCGTGCTGGCGTGGACGACGAGCTCCGACAGCCGGTGGGCGCCGCTGCCGCTGCCTGGGCTCGCCGCCCTTGGATTTCTTGGGCGTGGCGGGGTAAATCGCGTCGGCGAGCCAGCCACCCGCCGGATCTCCTCCCACCGGTCGCGCCTCCCCGCCTTCCGTCCTTAGAGGTCGGCTCGGGCCCGGACGCCGCCGCCCGCCGGGTGCCCAGATTCATCGGCGGCGGAGGCAGGCGATGGGGATGACGAGGGCGTCGGCGTCGGCGATTCCGAGGGCGTGTGCCGGGGAGGGGTGCGGGCGCTTTAGCCCGGGGAGGGCCCGTGGGCGGCGGCTCCGGCGGGTTCAAGGGCGTCGGCTCCCGGCGGGTTCGGGGCGGCGGCTCCTGAAGAGGGATCGAGCCGGACTGCCGGGAGGGAGACGGGGAGAGACCGCGGGGTCGGGGCCGCGGTGCGGGTGAGGCAGTGGGGAAGGTGCAATGACGAACGTACCCTTTTGAACAAAAACTAAAAATAGGGAGGAAATGAGAGAAAATGGGAGGAAAATCCAAGTATTGTAAAACAGCTCATAAATTTTTTTTTACAATAATTGGGGAAAAAGGGAGTCAGTAATCATTTGGGATTAAGCGAGAAAATAATTAAAGGGGTAGCTCCCCAAACAACTTCTATCTCTCAATTCTCTCTCTCTCAACCCTAGCCTGCCAAGCGCCGCCGCCGCCGCGCCGCCGCCCCTCCTCGCTCGAGCCTTTCGAGCCGCTGCCTCCACCACCTCCATCGCCGCCTTCCCGCCCCGACGAACGACGATCCCGTGTCGTTCGGCCCAATCTAAATTTGGGTTCGACAGCTGTTATCCGGAGACCAGGACGATTCCCACCACCGACGGCTTCCGACCACCACCAACGCCAAGATCCGATGGACAACCACAAGATCGCCGAGCTCCGGATGGGGATGCAAGTTTTGCCGATTTCGTGAAGGAAATCGGGCCAACTTCACCGCCCTCCCGGAGGGCTTCGATCATCCCGCTACGACGACCACCAAGGGACGACGCGAGCTTGTGCGCCACCGCAACGGACGACAACGCCATCCACCACATCCACGATGAACCGGTGGCCATGCCAAAGAAGAACAACACCAAAGACGCCGCCAAGCCGCCCGACGCACGCGCGCCCGACGTCATCCCGCCATCGCCGCCCGCCCCGCCATGGGCGCCCACCGACGGCGGCGCCGCTCCCACGGCGTCGTCACGTCACCCTCCAAGATCAATGATGCTACAATCAACGAGCATGCCTACACCGAGGATGCCCCCCGCTATCGTGGTCCGGATCGGTCGAACAGAGGCCACCACCGACGTCCACGGTACCGCTTTCGACGAAAAGCCTACCCAACTAGGCCAACATCGTGAGACTCCAGCAACGGTCCAGATAAGTTCCTACAACACCAACAATGTCATCTCTGACATCAGGAGCATCGGGAACGTCAACGTCACTATGGGCGACAAGACGACGTCACCTGACATCGACATCGACGTCGCTAGCGTCGACATCGACGTCGCGGGCGTCGACATCCTGGACGACACCGGCACCAAGGACACCAACGGCAACGACGCCCCTCCCAAGGGCGCCACCATCGACCACGACGTCCTCGTCATCGCCATGCCTACCATCGACGACAACGGCGCCGCCGCCCACGCTGCACCGCCAAAGGAGGGTACAACGACACCTCCCTTAGCGCCAACAACATAGACAACGACAACGCTACCATGGGCACCATGATCGTCAACGACGTCCTCAAGAACGCCAGCGCAGATGATGACCCTCCCATTGGCGCCAACGATGTCACCCCCGACGTCCTCGTTATCACCATGCGGACCACCGACAACATCGACTACAAGGACAACGACTTCAACACCAGCACCTTGAACATCAAGGACGACATCCCGGACACCTATGCCAACGTCAAGGGAAACGACGATGCCCCCCAAGGGTGCTGCCAACGGTGATGACGCCCTCCAATGGGCGCCCACCGCCATCTCTCCCGAGCCACGACACAAGTTCTGCATCACCGACCCCACCTGCAGCTGCCAACGTCAACACCGGGCAACCGGGGACGTTTCCCCATGGGCGCTACTACGGATGAGAACACCGACGCTCCCCCAGGCGTCACCGACGCGATGGTCGTTCAATCGCCAACATACGACGACAACAATCTGCTACACCTGCTGGACATCCTCCCGACATCAATAATGGTGGAGAACACCATCAGGCAAGCTCCAGATCCAGCAAAGGCAACACCATCAGCACCACGCCAGCGTAACATCAGGTACACCGCTGCCCAACTGAGGAGAACGGCACTCCTCTTTCTTTGGCTGCTCGCATCACCACAACGGGCGCCATGGGAGAACGGAGACACCGTACCATGGTGCCTCACTCGCGGTTTTGGGTCACCCATCAACGGCAACACCAACAACCATCGCGCCGTCGACTACTCGGCTATGGTAGCCGGGATGACACTAGAGCCACACCAGTTGGCTCCCATGTTCCTCAACGACATCTACGCCCGAAGACGACTACGCCAACAAGCCGTGGACTACAATGCACCAGACGACGCCATACATCCACCTCGCCCAAGAGTTCGACACTTCCATCTTCAGCAAGCCTCGACTTGTGAGCTTCACCGACGACGACAAGAGTTACATGCCACCCACATCAACCCCCTACCTCGTCGACCTCGTCACAATCTCGGAGGCTCTCGTTCCACCTCAACTTGCTACATCAACGGATCACGAGCTACACGACATAGCCGAACCAACAAACTCGAGGCGGGAGCACCAGTTTGGGCGACACTTGCAGTGATTGGCGTCCACGTTCCGACAACTTCGCCATTCGTGCCAGGCTTTACGACAAGCAACCGGTTGTTGAAGGAGCCACCACATATCTTCTTGCCATCAGAGCCAATCTTCTTCGACAACCACCACTACTACGCCTCAGAATTGTCAAAGGTACTATGGGATGCTCTCGAACTAGGTGGGCTAATTTTGCACACACTTGAGGTTGGCTTTCACCCCTCGACGTACTCGGCACCGATGCAACCACCTCCGAGAAAGCAATGGAGTTCAATCAATTGAACCGTAATCAACAAAGGTCAGCGTCTTCATCTTCGCCCAGCTCATTCCCCTGACACAAGTGGATGCAACAATCTTCAGGCCGTGCTACTTCAATCGCCCCATCAACAACGACAGTCGTCCGAGAACCCACGGCGGAGGACGCCAGCTGTTGGGAAAGGGGGGGAGAGATGTCATGAACCAAATTAGAGGGGCCTCAAGGGGGGGCAACGCCGCCGGCCCAAGAGGGCTCGCGGCGAGCACACGGGTGGCCCCGTGGCCAACCGCCGCCCGCCGCGCCGTCGTCATCGGCTTCGTCATTAAGTAATAAATATTTAAGGAATAAAGATAGGAATACAATAGGGAATAAATAGGTTGCTTGTAAAGAGGTATTCCAATCTATAAGGAAACCTCCTAGAGATTGCTTAGCGTGCAAGTCTTCTCCGGACTATAAATACAAGGGAGCTATAATCATTTGGGATTAAACAAAATAATTAAAGGGGTAGCTCCCCAAACAGCTTCTATCTCTCAATTCTCTCTCTCTCAACCCTAGCCTACCAACGCCACCGCCGACGCCGCCACCCGCCGCCGCCCCCCCCTCGCCCGCCGCGGCGCTTGGCCGCCGGTGGGCAGCGCCGCCGCTGCCTCCACCACCTCCATCGCCGCCTTCCCCCGCCCGACGAACGACGATCTGTGTCGGTTCCGCCTAATTATTGAGATGTTAAAGTTTGACTCTTGATTGACAAGAAATGCCTTATAAACTAGACATGAGGGACAATGAATTTATACTGGATTTAGGGCTGGTTTGGTAGAGTTTTCCTTTCCGATTTTGAGCTTTGCTTCTCAACTCTTCGATGGAGTGATTATGGTGGAGTAGGGTGGGGCGCAAGTGAGAATCAATTCTGAAGTGATTCTAGTGACAATTGAAAATGAGTAAGGAGAAACGATGGAGAGCTGTGTTTTTAGCTCCCAACTTGTAGTGTAAATGAAGATGTGATCCTTGTCAGCTCCTCACAAAATTCAATTGTATTTTAAGGGTTTGGTAGGATCTAGGATCGACTCTGAAGAAAGCGGAACTTTACCAAATTGGCCCTTACACTCTTTACTTGTATTGTTGAAGTTATGTTGATTACTTTGGTGTAATTCGTAGGTAGGTAGGTTTAGTGTAGCTTAAGATTAATGTGAAAATCTATGTTTTCTCAATTTTATTTGCTACTTGAAATCTTGGAATATCTTTATATGTTTGGTTAACTGAAGGCTCAAATATTTTGTACTTGCCATGTCAGTGTGCAAACGAGCCTAATCACTTGATTCGGTTATAAGGTTTTGTCACGTGAATACTTGGCGTTATTAAATCTGTGTGATTCTTAGTTCCTGTCACCCGAGTGAACAAAAGAGTCAAATCGCATCATTTGCTTTCAGTCCATTATTTAATATTTACCAGTGATCAAAACTTAACGTATCACCCGAGTTATCTCTGTAGACAGATCATCAACAGCAGAAAAATAAGCTATAAAGACGTGTGAGGTGACATGGCCTCACTTGGCTCCGCCCCTCCGTGCTGGTGCAGTGTGCAGAGATACTCATCCATCTAATTCAGTGATTCCACCCTGTCTCTTCTGGTACTCTGGTGTTTGGGCTCGTCTTCCGAACACACCATGTTCCAAGCGCCGTGTGGCACTAACTGCGGAAAGGGGCCAAGCAGACAGGCCAAGCTGTCCATTTGCGTCTCCCTATAAAGCAGATCAAGTATGTCGCTCGCCGTCCGGCCTTGAAGAGCAAGCAGCAATGGCGCAGGAGATCGAGCACACGCACCTCCTCATCGGCGGGCTCAACCTCCACGTCGCACAAGTAGGCAAAGGTGAGTCTCTGCCATCATCGTCGTTGCTTCATTTGCATTCATCCATGGATCCCATTCCCAGCTGAGAGAGCAGAGTATCGATGACGGGCCGCGGCTGCTTAACTTGCAGGTGACCTGGGCACGGTGGTGTTCCTGCACGGCTTCCCGGAGATATGGTACACGTGGCGCCACCAGATGCTGGCCGTGGCCGCGGCAGGGTACCGCGCCATCGCGCCGGACTGCCGCGGGTACGGGCTGTCCGACCTGCCGCCGGAGAACGAGGAGGTCTCCTTTGACCACTTCGTCGCCGACGTGCTCGGCATCCTCGACGCCCTCAACGTCCCAAAAGTAAGCAGCAGGTCACTGGCCGGACGAAAATATTTGCCGATTAATTCCCACAGCCATTGAGCCTTGCCAAACGTGCACGCAGGCGTTCGTGGTGGGCAAAGATTGGGGCGCCTTTCCGGCGTACGAGTTCGCGCTGCAGCACCCGGAGCGCACCCGCGGCGTGGTGTGCCTGGGCATCCCTTTCAGCCCGGTGCCCATCGCCATCGACGCCCTGCCTGAAGGCTTCTACGTCCTGCGCTGGCGCGTGCGTGTTGCACTGAAACACTGGCTGCTTGCATCACCTCATCTTCTTATCGAAACTGACAGTCTGCAGCTGGTGTTCCTCTTTCTGCAGGAGCCTGGCAGGGCGGAGGCCGACTTCGGCCGGTTCGACGTGAGGCGCGTGGTGCGCACCGTCTACGTGCTCTTCTCGCGCGCCGAGATCCCAACTGCTGAACAAGGGCAAGAGATCATGGACCTGGCCGATCTGTCCACGCCCCCTCCCGGAGTGGTTCACTGAGGAGGACCTGGACGTCTACGCCAAGCTCTACGAGAAGTCCGGATTCCGCTACGTACTCCAGATGTACAGGTAGCCACCGCACGCACACCTCTCGGCTGGCTCTTGCCGGCCAAACACGGTGGAGAGACTCAACACTAAGACACTGATGTTCGTTGCTTTTAATTTGCTTCTATGGAAAATCGATGGGGCATGCAGAGCTATACACAAGACCCCAACCCGGCTGGATGCCAAGTTCCAGGTGCCAGTGTTCATGGTGATGGGGGAGAAGGACTACTGCTTCAAGTTCCCGGGGTTCGAGACTGCCATGCGCAGTGGCATCATGGACAGCTTCATACCGGACCTGAAGATTACCTACATCCCGGAGGGGAGCCACTTCGTGCACGAGCAGTTCCCAGAGCAGGTCAACGACCTGCTCCTCGGCTTCCTCAAGGACCATCCATCCACTCCATAATAAGGATGTAAGGAGAGTGTGAGGCCGTGATAATAAACATGTTTATGTGGTAGAACCGCTTTATGTTAGCCCATGTGCACCTACGTATATCATTTCTTAAAGATCTCTTACTGTTGTGCACAGAATCAGATAATTCCATAGTCTTTCGGGTGCCCTCGGGGACCTCGAATCATCCATTTTTCACATCCATTCATCATAGTGTAAAAGAAGAAGTCTTACAAACCATAATTTACAACCATTTATTCAAGTATTGCAAACCATAAGTTTCGGCCTTCTACAGGGTACAATGACTAACATATAACATTATATAACACACAAAAGGCAAAGTATCGCGAAAGGGTCTCTAGCTAGTTAGAGCACCTCAGTAGCACCCAGCACACCTGGGTTCAACTCCCTGTGGGAGCGAATTTAAACAGGCTGCATTATTAAAAAATTAAAAAAATAGGTTGAGGTTTCCCTTGATGACTTCGGTCAAAAAAGACAAAGTATCAGAACATGTCAAATTTGAGTAGCAAAAACATATTACGACATATATAAATGGCTAAATGTCACAACTCACAACGAAACCGACTTCGAAACATTTGTTACATATCAACTCACAACGAAACCGACTTCAAAACATTTGTTACATATTGCAACTAAAATGCCCATATTGCAACTGTTCTTAGGCGCCGCTTTAGGGCAAAAATCCTTGTAGGGTGAAATGAAAATTTCCTACACATATACATTTCTCTTGTGCATTCCATTTCATCTCCATGTTGGTGATGCACAAGCATCCAACATCCATTACATTAGAAGATGAACAATAATCATCCATAGATGTAGCCAGCCACGCTACCTTTGATCATTGACCATAGGATGAAGTTCCTCCATCACTCTTCATCAAGCCACTTGATTATTAACAAAAATCAACACTTGGCTTGATCTCTTTTGAATGATATGATCAACTTCAAGTCATCATGTGACCTTATTAGTTCATTGGTCACAACTTCGCTTGCTCTTCACTGTTGCCTTGGTTTTACGGCACCAAGCTCTCTACTCGTGATTCACTGTCTCGACGGTCCGTTCTCCCCAAGCCTCTAGCTTGCCTTTCATGCTTGAAACCCAGTCCATTGTAGTTGAGCCACGTCTCTTGATCTTTGCCACATAACCACAAGACATCATGTCATGTTTCATATGCAATGAGTTCCTTGAAAGCACTAGCAATATTACCAAGCAACTCCTCCTCGTCCACGACTTCATATATAACCCACACTAGTGTACATGTGCACTAATCACATGTGTATCTCACATCTCACACATATTAGTCCACCTAGATTGTCACTCAATTACCAAAAATAAACTCAAATCTTTCACCAACCTAGTGTGCAACTCAGGTGCTCTAAGAGCCACATTGGATGCTGGTCACAATAATGCCATGTCGAGGAGAATGACCACCCGATTGGATATGGACCTACATTGTATCACTTATAATTTTTAGGGGGTGCATTCATTTTCAAATTTTGTGGACCTAAGTGACACCACTTAACTAGTTCAGGGGTCCCTCATGCATGTCTACGCCCCAAAATGGTCTTGCACGACACTAATCTTTGGTAGTGGTGGAGCCAAAAATCTAAACCTTCTATATGGGAAACCCCCACTAGGGGAGTTCTCTCGACATGCGAGGCGCCCACGTAGGCAGCCCCATCATATTCTCTTGCACGCGAAAAAAAAAAAATGCGAGTCCGTCTTCCCCGCCCGTAACGGCTGCGGGGCGGTTTTGCGTGGAAGTGGAAGGGGAGAAGCGGCGCGGGGCGATCGAATCGACAGAGGAAGGCCGGCCGTCGCCGCCAAGGCCTCGCTATTTAGCTTGGGGGAAGAAGTGGGGGCGATCAAATCTCGCCAAACAATCATTCCCCACCACCCCCGCAACGATGGAGGAGCCGGCCGCGCGAGCGGCGGGCGAGGGCAGCTCAGCGGCCATGGAGGAGCCGCCGTGTGGAGAGCAGGCGGGCGGCGCATCGGGGACGGGTGCGGCGGGGCACCGCCGGCACAGGCTGGACCGTGGCGACGAAACAGAGGAGGGAGCGAGTGCGATGAAGATGGAGTACGCGGCGTCTTGGGCGCAGCCGGGTCCGGGGGCGGGGTGGGGCGGCTCCACGATGCCTTCCTGCGGTAAGGGACGGCGGGGAGCGAGCACGCACGCTCTCGTGCGAGGACGAAGCAGCCCCGACGCACGGCGGTCCAAGGCCTCCACCGCGACATCCCTTCCCGCATCCCCACCAAACCGCCTCGGGCTGGCCGCCATTGCCGCAAACGCCGCCGTCGTTCCTATAAAAAAACGACGGTGCCGTCGCTGTCCAGCCGCCGCCGCCATTCCTCTAAACGCCGCCCGGCCCTTCCTCCACGCTCCTTTCCACCGGCAGCGTTGTCCGCCCGTCGCCGTCATGCCTAGCAACCGGTCACCGGGGCGGGAGCGGTTCTCTCAGGCCCATGCAGACACGGCTGCTCCACCCACGCGGCTAGCACCGGTGCCACGATGTGCCGCCCCGACAGGTACGCTGCGTCCTCTTGCGATTGCGTCCGCCGCAAAGCGCGTGCCCTGTGGTGACTGCTGAGCCGCGGTGCCAGTTCAGTAACTCTTGCACTTCAATCTCCTACCATACCTGGGATGGTTGTGTCTTTTATTGTTTTCCCTTCATCCCTGGCAACCGTAAACTCCCTTTCTTCTGTTTCCTCGCTCTCGCTATCCTATGCCATGCAGATGCTCGATGAAATGCCCAAAAGGTGACATCTTGCAGTTTCAGTATACATTGGTTTGGCTTGGTCGTGAACGTTATATTTCTGATGATAGCTGCTGCACCTGCCATGAACTAATGCCGCCGGCAAAAAATTGGATTATTTATGTACCGCCATCCTTTGAAGGTATGCCGCAAAAATAGGTCATGGAGCTATTTATGTATGTATATACCATCTTTATATGTCTGAACATGATGCTTATTGCTGCCTCTCCTACTGCAGGTAACCCCTAAATCCTCTGCCCATGGAATTATAACTTGAGTATTAGTCTGCGAAATAGAAGCTGCTCACCAGCATTGATCATCTCCTTTTGCAAAAGATATATAGTACTAGCCTGCAGCAGTGCATCAGTGCAGGATCTTTTTCGTATAATGAAGTTGTCATTTAATCAAAATTTTTCGTATTTTATCTTGCTTACCCGCAGCAACGCGCGGAGAGTTCTCCTAGTATATACATAGCGGCGGTCAAAGAGACTCGATATTCTGAACTGAGCACTCATCTGTTTAGGTTGTTTTTATGATGGAATTTGATGACCACTTGGGTTAGAGCATCTCCACAGTTTGCCAAATTTTACTTGGCAAATCTTGAGTTTTAGCAACTTGTAAAAAGATATACCAAGTGAAAAAAGAGCTCATCTCCCCACAGTTTGGTATAATTCACTAGCCAAATTTAGATTTAACTTACATACCCCGAGACAGAAATAAAATTATGTTTATGCCCTTCCACCTCTTAAAAACTTACATCGGGAACCCTAAGACAGAAAAAAAAAATTATATTTATGCCCTTCCACCTCTTCTAATACATACGGATCTTGTGGCGATCGCGCTAGGCTGAGGGAAAGAACGAGCAAGTTGGGAAAGATGGCAACCTCATTTAGCAAACTGTTGGAGAGTAAATTTTCATGTTTTGCCAAATTTTTAAGAATAGAAATCTAATTTAGCAAAACTGTTGGAGTTCTTGGTCGCTCATGTAGTTGCATGGATTTATATTTCACAATGTTATTCGTTTCACACTAGGTGACTGTGTTTTATGCTAGCTAGACGCATGCAAAGTGACTCATGGATCTCGAAAACCTATCGGCTTAGTATTTCAGATGTATCATAGTGTGTCACATTACGAATTGGGCCAACCCCTGGACGGGCTAGGAGGGCCCATAGCGGCCCCGGCCGGCCCACGAGGGGGCCAGCGGGCGGCGCGCGGGCGGGCCGCCGCCCCCTGCGCCCGCCTCCGCCTTCTCCGCCTCCAACTCGCTTTGTCATCAAGTTAGGATTATCTTAGGACTTTGGTGCGAAAAGGGGGATATTTCAATCATATAAGGAAGATCCTTATTAGGAAATAAATAAATATTGCTTGTAAAAGGTATTCCGATCGTATAAGGAAAACCTTACGAGATTGCTTAGATTACATGTTCCACTAGCCGGACTATATAAACAAGGGTATGTAATCTCTTTATGAACAAGCAATAAAATAAAATAGTTCGTCGGCGCCGCCCGCCGCCGCCGCCCGCCGCCGCCCGCCGCCACCCGTGTGCGTCGCCCGCGCCACACAGCGCCGCCACCACGCCGCCCTCTCGCCCGCCGCCCGCGCCCGCTGTTTGCCGGCGCGCCGCCGCGGACACCGCCGCCCTACGCCACCTTCCTCGCCCGGCTTCGCTGGTGACTTGTCGCAACCGCCCAATCGAACCGGTTTGTGACATAGTGGGGTAGGATGTGCGTTTTTCATAGTGGTGTATGTATGCACATGAGCATCGATCCATCTTATCTATAAGCTTTGATATAAAAGTATATAGTATATGTCAATGAATTATCATTCTATAAGCTTTGATAACGATATAGTAGCGAGGACCACCGAATTATCAATGCCAGTTATGCACCTCCTCAGTAAAATATATAGGTACATTTAGCAAAACCTAAATTGCACTAAATATGTCCTGATATGATAGGGAAACAAGTTTTGATAAATTAAAATATTTTATCTAATTATTCTTTTGTATGATTTTGTTGTCATCAAAGACATAAAAAAGCAAAAAAAAAAAAAAAAAAGCGCGTGCGTATATAATTATATTAAACAATATATGAAGTAAAAAAAAAACATTGTGCTAGGGACCAGGGCCTGCCGTCCTCCCTTAGCTGCGGCCCTGGGTACTGGACTGCTGGTGCAGAGATACTGATCCATCGATTCTATGATTCTGTTAAGAAACTTGTCATCAGCGGTTAGGACCTTCCCCTCTCCGTCTCTCTCAATCAACGTAGTAGATGAAAGTAGAACAAGTAGACACAAGATGTAGGGAGACTATTCTTTATTCATCTGAATATTGGTAATTACAACATAGAGCTCCCACATATATATAGTCCTGCCAAGGCCTAAGAGTTTCGGTAAGAGCCCACATACAAACGGACTAGGATTAGAATTCCTCCTTCTCCTTTCCTTCTAGGATAGAGTCCGTGTGTTTTACAACACTCCCCCCTTGGGCGATTACCACGATATGCATATGCCTCGTCAAAAACTCCATCCAAAAACCCCGAGTGGGAAAAAACGGTTCTTGGAGAAAAGAGTACATCGCATTCGTTAATTGCATTGCACATGTTGTCTCATTAAAAACCTTGTGTGAGAAACCTTCGAGTAAAAACTCACATAGGAAAAAAAGAGTACAACGTTTAACTTTCATGATCATATATTCTTCAGGATGTTCTATTCTTCATGAATAGATATTGATCTTCATAATCTTTGCATAAACTTCATTATTTTAGCAAATATGATCTACATGATCTTTGTAATTCTAGTGGTTTACCTTAAAGGCGGATTCAAAAAAATATGCTCCCCCTCATAAAGCCAAACTTTTGAACTTCAATGTTCAAACCACACTTTTTCGTAAATGTGTGCAAACTAATGGTATGCAAGTACCATAATACTATGTCTTTCTAAAGTTGGCTCATAATTCTTCTTTGAATTATATGGGAGCAATATGCTTCATGCATAATGACCACCTATTAGTTGTGCAAAACAAATAAATATTATCCTTCAGGAGTAATAAATCCTTTTCAGAGGATTATGGGGTAAATAAATTAATATTCAATATCTTCTAGATAGTGTATCAAATGTTCCACTAAATAATAAATCCTGTCTTGCATTTGGCATTTAGGGGATAATTTAATTGCCAAAACCATCATTATACCTTCTATGGTATTTAGAGGATATCATCACTTCATTGCTAGCTTTTCATACACTTTCTAAGTGTTTGGATGACACCTTCATGGTGTTTAAGATTCCTCTTTCTTTTTTTTTCTCTCTCGGGTCTATATTCACTTTAGGGATGAATGGTGTTTATTCAAGAATTGACTGGTAAATCCTTCATGGATTAATTCCTTCAAGGATATACTTTCATTCTTAGTGAATTATTAATTCTCTTCTATGAGATATATTCTCTACTGCATGGGAGATGAGTGATATACACAATGATATTGCGTTATTCACTATAAAATCATTCAATGATTGTAATCCTTCTAGGACATACTCTTCTTGAGACTTGAATATTCATTCAGGAATATATATACCTTAGACTTTAATATTTAGTATGAGATTTGGTTGTGATTTATATTCTTCGGGAATTATATGGATTTTCATAATCCACTTATTAACCTGCATATTCGATTTTTTATTTGTTTCATTTGCCGAGAGATATAGCGAGAACATTCTTTTCTTCTTATTAGGAGATTCAACCTCGGTTGCTTTTTTCATTGACTCGATATAATCGCTACAAGCGATTTTGTAATGGACTTTGTTTTCCGGATCCGGGTTCTCATAAGAGAAACATTTGCAATTGTAGAGGTAGTGTTGTCGACAATTATTTTCTCCCACTACTCTCACAATGTGAGAATATTCTATCTCTATTATTTCCCAAACAAGAGATGGTATATTGTTCTACATACCCAACACTAATGATGCGCGCTTAGTATGTTGGATTTCATCTTCATGATGATCCTCTTCATGAGGTGCTCAACCTTCTTCATGAGGTGTTCTCTTCATGAGAATGGAGGAGTTTCATTTTATTTCTATTCAACAAGTATACACAAAACTAGAACCCACAAGGCGCCCCCCGTAGATTTTAGCTTGATAGTATGCAATATTTAGTTTACTATTCGTAAACAAAACTTACGGGTTATAACTTCAAGTTACTCCTCTCATTTATAAAAATATCCGGCATATGCTCCGCTTCATGCTTTCACAAGAGCATTAGTCAAACTATTAGTTGACTTAGTGCGTAATAGTATTCTGCTTCAAGCTTCAAGGAAATTTTCTAGATCATTTTTCTTCTCTGGAAATAATATTTGGCATTCAAAATAGGCTTTCTCTCCCCTAATGCCAATATTAGATCTTTAATAGCATACTTCAATAGATATCCCCTATCATGGGCTTAAAACAATTCAAATTCATATATCTCCAACTACAAGTGGAGGCCCATTTATGTATGCTATGATTAGGTTTTATGGGAAATATTCACGCACATATTTAAACATGGGGGTTATTATTCATTATGCAAAGTGAGCTAGTACTTAAAATGCACTTAAGAATGTTCATCATTCCTATGAACTCAGGGATGTTCTCCCCCTGGTATGCACAAAACATAGTTTAGAAAAACTATTTCATTCTCTAGCTTCTTTATTATTTAGCCTAATAAATTGATCCAAGTACTCATACAATTAAAAATATGGACCATATACTACAAAAATATAGATACGCAACATACAAGTTCACATGGAATTTCTTCTAGAATTTTCTAATTGCCATTAATGCAAAAATCCCTTAATGCCTTTTCTTCATAAATCCCAAATCATCATAATTGTGTTATTCATTATCTTAGTTCCACGATAATTCATCCCATCAAATGGGTTAGTCTCCATTGAGAAAATTTCATAAACTCACTCCCCCTGATCTTAGGCTGTTCGGCCCTAGATCAATCTATTGCTTATGCATGCAATGCATTGAAAGCAAAGCATTTCTTAGTTCAACGGGAACCATATAGACATAGCATGCTAGCTAGCCAATTTGATTATGAGGGAAGCACAAAGATAGCTACTAGCCACAATTATAGCTCGCTATGCTAATATTCATGCAAGAGTTGAGATACTTGTAGCTCAATGAGATACATATGCAGTTGTAATGTGAAACGTTAGAATTCAGTCTAACATAATAGATAACAACAAAATGCAAAGCTACAAGCTTACTTGCAATTAGTGCGATAGAGAAAGTTAACTCGGCCTAAGGGAAGGGACGGGGCAGAACTTCAAGTCCCGATACATGCACTTTAAAATTGATTTAGGATGGCTATGCCTATTAAATATATATTATCCACATTTTCTTATGCCTTTATCCAAAATTACTCCCCCTTTTCATGCCATAACTACTTCAAGTAGTAATTGCTTCAAGCATTATCTATGAATATCAATTCTAATGCATCCATAGAATCCAAATCATACTTCTAGTATTCAATGATTATGACATGAAATTCGCATATCCAATGTACTATTCAGTGTACACCATAGGACTCGGGGGGTAGAATATAATTTCTAGCTCTCAAGATTAAAAAATTAAATACTTAGGATTATACAATTTCTTGGCTAAATCGATCCTTCTAAGACCCGTTAATATGCCGGTATAGTCCAACTATTCATGTGCTTTTTAGAAAATTCAGTTTCCCATCTACCTACATGGTAGTGATGCACGAAGAACTATAACCTTCGTGGCTAATTAAGGCTTCTTTGTAGATAAAAATAATACAAAATTTATTTTGATAGGCAATAGGCAATTTGTTTATATGTGAAAACATATAAATCTAATTTATTCCATGAGAAGTTCACACATATTACTTCAAGTAATTGCAACTAAGAATATTAAACGTTTCATATTAGTCTTCAAGCTAACAAATTAACCATTAACCACTTAATTCAACGGGAATTAAAAAATTTAATGCACCACCACCACTACTATCAATACTTCAGGATATGGAATTCAAAGATAACAAATATATAAGCACATGATTTAAGTTCTTCTTCAAGAGAAACTTTTATATGTTCCAAATAATATACATTCTTGCATGTCGTAATTGACAAGGGGTAGCTTCATGCTTTTATATTCAATAGTTATGATATGTAGTCACACGCCTTCAAGAAGTGTAACATATGCAAGCCATATATTCAAAATTATTGCAATCGATAATATCCTGGTTCATAAAGCTGTCTAAAAATTACAACTCATTTTCCATGAGTAATTTCTAATGGTAAATTTAAATACTTCATGTATTACATTGCTCTTTGATATTCTATACACAAGAGATACTTCTTCAAGAATGTAGATTGATATAATCTTATTTACCATCTTGTCTTCTAGACATTTACAAAGCTTTGAGCTATTGTTTATAGAGCAGCGTTAAGCATACAAGCTTAAAAATTCGACTTTCAATGCAATATGATAGTCTATAATCATAATTTGGGATTTTACTCATGCAATGAGTCCCACAATGCATTTGTTACTTCTATCGGCCATATACTCATTCTAGAGAGTAATTCGGAAATATATATACTGAGTTTACTACACTTCAATGGTAGCAAAATATCCTACATGGATTTAATAATGACCGTAACAAATACTTTTACTTTCGGAGTATTTTCAGGATATTGCTTCTTCTTTTAAGGCATGCAAAATACCGTAACTTGGACCATGTGCATATAAGTTTACTACATGTAAACGACTAGCAAGGTGCAAAAAGACAGTGGATGGTTACTCAAAATATTCTTAGAAGCGTCCTAGCATTTTTCAGGATTATGGTATATGCAAAATTTTCAGAATTTATATCAAGCATTCATTCATCCCAAAAATTCATATGCTAGAAAAAACAAATATGAGTCTCTCAAAAGTGAAGTGGTATGCAGGATTTAGAGAGCTCATACACCTTATACCATGTTTCTAGTGTAATCATTCAAGATTTTATTTTTATAATTACATGGTATAAAAAACTTGACGTGCAATAAGTAAATGCATTCAAAGGAGCATAAAAAAAATATATAACATATATATACAAAGTGCCGGTATTCTCTTTTGATTGCACGGGGTAATTATTTTCCAAATAGATTCAGTCTAACCCGACATGATCCCATTGTAATGATGCCTTCGGAACATCGTTACCATGCACAGCAGGAATTTCAAATCTGCTATATAAAACGCATGCTGATGTCGGACATGAGGATCAAACGAACTCGTTGGTTCGCTTGTCGACTTCGAGTCAACAACAAAAACAGGATGTTTTGAGTAGCAATGTTAGATGTACAAATCTTCACCGATTTATTGTACTGCGCTTGATTAACACATGTGCGATCATACTCCAAGTTGGCTTGCCGTAACCCACTTCCAGGTGGGCAGCCCGCAACTACATGTAACTACATGTCGGGCAGATAGACGATTAGGTCATGGAGACACACGGTAGCTCGCATGCTAATGAGCGGACGTCAGGAGATGCCGAGGTGCAGCAGCTACAGGGTGCTGGTCGCATGTAGGCGGATTAAGTTAAACATGTCGGCCACTACAAAAAATTGACTTTGCATGTCAATTAATTAGCTTGCGTGTTGAGTAGGCACCGGACTTCATGTCCGTGATCGGTGTCCCATCGATTTTTCTTTATATATCGCTCGATTTTTCTTGATCTATCTCGTGTCTCGATCGATCGGCGTTCAAGCCTCGATAGTCACATGCTCACGGCTGCAAGCCGGAGAGGGCATCAGCGACGTTCAGGCCGCGAGATGTTATCGAGCCGTCGTGATTGCATCTAAAGTCCGTCCTTCTTTTCGTGACGGCCAGGGTTCCGATCAACGTGATATCAAGTTCGCTGATTACAGGACAGCCTTGATGCTCTCGATTCTTTTTAATAATTAACCATAGGCAACTCCCGTATGTACTGTATATACCACTTTTGCGTACTACATGCATGTACGAGTATATAAATTGGCTTGGCGAGGAGCACAAGCAATCTGCGAGATTATATTTCTTTTCTTTACTACATATAAAGGATGAAAGGGGGACATTTTTTCGTGCGACATTTTTTTCTGTCCGCTCCTCTCCCTCTCCATGCGACCGAACGCGCCCCCACCTCTCCTTCCCTTCCTGCGATGCAAAAATAGAAACCTCCCTTCCTCATTCATGCAAAATAGAATTTCATGCAAAAGAAACCTCTCCTTCCTAATGCGGTTGCCTTTTATTAGGCAACAAACCAAATCCTTTTATTAGACATGCAATGCGGTTGCCTTTTATTAGGAAACAATTCAAATCAATGCATACATTGCGGTTGCTTTTTATTAGGAAACAATTCAAATCCTTTTACACTTAATTTCTCCTGGCCGCACGCTCCCTCTCCTGGCCGCACGAATTGGCACAGATCAAGGTCGCGGGAAGTGATCACGACATCCCTCGTCCTCGCTCATAGCCATGGCGTGCGGCCAAGCAGTGATTGCGATCGTGGGAACTCATCGAGGGCACCGATCCCGCGGACGGGCCATGTGAGGCCAAGGGCGGCGGCGGCGCCACCGGCAAGCATGTCATCGGTTTCCTCCTCGCCACCGTCGTCAACCCCTACGTCGGTAAGCCTCCCAACCCTGCCTGCTGTTCATGGCACGGAACGATGAAAACCCTACCACGTGGAACCCTTGCTGCAGTCAGCGATCTCACTGATCTGATCCGTCGTCAGCTTTAACCTTAGCCGTCGTCTGGCCATGGAAAAAAACTCGACATGTACATATCATCGTCAATGAGGATTCAGCCTTTAGTCTAGAGCTCGTAGGATTAGTTTTCTGATGAAAATTTTGCTTCATTTGTTTAATCCTTTCGTTCTTTTAGTCAATGAGACCGTGCATGAGGATTCAGTCTTTATTGATCAACGCTTGTTCATCTTTTAATCTTGCACAAATCCGAAATCAAGGCTACTTTGCTTCGTTCTAGGTAATTGAATATGGAGTACTACCCATTTTTGTAAGGCTCGTCTGCTCGCCCAACACAGGGTTGTCGTCGCCCAATGTATGCCGTCAGCAGCACTGCAACTTCAGGTTTTTTTCCTCCCACTTACTGTTCATGATCCGACAACTTCATGGTTGATCCGATCCACGTAGTCGACATCTGGCCACCGTTTCGTTCGGTGTTTGTCGCAAACACTAGCTCGTCGTATATGATTGATTCTTCATCAATAAAGAATTCAGTGTTTTATATTTGCTCAGCAAATTCCAGTAAAAAAGAAATGTGGGTGTTCATAGTTGTGACTGCCTTTCAGTAAAGATCATAGGAAAGAACATTTGGGCAGCTTCAGTAAAAAAACATGTGGGAAGTTACTTGCTGGTCTAATCCAATTGAACAATTATGCAGGAAGGTAGATTCAGGTGTGATGTTAACAGCTTGACAGAAAGATGAACAAAGTTATCATTGTCTGAGAACTATGTAGCATTATGTCTCCAACATACGTATTTTTTTGTCTCCTTTCCAATTTCATTGCTGCATTGATAGTAGAATGGAGGATTCATTTAATATACAGCTAATTGCAATACCTCCACAAATCTGATAGGTGTTTTTTTGCTGTTTTTCTTCAGATAGTGAACCATGCTAATATGCTACTGATTTGTCAAGGTCCGGCACTGATTCTCTTCCTCCGCTAAAGTCGCCTATCACCGGCCATTCTTGACCGTCGCACCTGCTCAGTGTGTCATCCCCAGGTGCGTTGTGCATGTATCAGTTATCACAGCTGTTAATGGAAATATATAGAGTTCTTTAAAAAATAATAATATAGAGTTCTTTCATTTCAGAGAAATCAGTCTCCATGATAGGCATGTTCTGTGCCTAATTGATGTAGACTATTGAGTCTTGGATACAGCAGCACATATTTTGCATACTATTTCTTTTTACAGCATTGGTGGTAAGAGATCAGACTAAGATTTGAAATATAAATCATGAAAATTGAGACCTGCCCCTTGATAGTTGAAATATACATCATTTCCTGAAACCTGAAACTGAACTGAAGTTAACCTGAAACTAAGAATTGAAGTTACTTTGGTGGTTGTCTGATATGCAACCTTATCATTGCAAAAAAATTATTTAGGATTTCTGAATTTTTATATTGCAACATGTTCAAAGCTTTAGTGATTTTTAAAATGGCAATAGTACATGATTTTTAAATATTTGTTTTAGGGAACTTCAGTTTGGTTAGACATTTACGTGTTACATCCACACTTTGGTACTTCTACCCAAGTACCAAGCATAACAGATAAAAGGACTGTGAAAACGTTTGCCTTGCAATCTAAGAACTGTGCATCATTCGGTCTCCAAGCTACTTTTTATGTTTTGATAGTAGACTGGAGGATTCATTTAATATCCAGCTAATTGGAGCATTTAGTAAGCTACTCAGGATTGTTATTAATCGAAAGGCACTGTATTCTTGGGATCATTAGATTTCACAACTACCTTTTGTAGAGTTCGGTTTTTGGAGTGACTTGACTGAAGATCCCATTTAATTATTAATGAAGAACAGATACTTGTTGCTAAAAATATAATGGTCTTTGGAACAAACTAGAATTATCATACTCCTTTGTTTCCCGTGTTACCATTTTAGATCTCATTGCCGTTGTGATCCTGAAAATCGTTGATCTAACAATTCTAGAGCTTTCTGACATAGCATGTTGGTCTTTGGTTGAATTTCCACGTGTTTCCATGTCGCTTATTGATGCCATTTTTTTTTTATAGAACAATTCAGGAGGTGAGCAGCTCTACATATTTCCCAAGTTTGTTCAGATGTTCCTAGCTCCAGGTTCATCTCTGATCTCTTTTTTGTCATCCTCTTCATTTCACTATAAAGACAACTCTCTCTTTCGTTGCCTGTAAGGTGATATTCGGTGCTTATTAATTGCAATGGAATGACATGATAATACAGATCATGCTAAACCTTTATATTAAGATCTTCTGCAATCATTCACCTTAACAGTAAACTTGGTCATTTGTATCGTTTAATTCTGAACTAATAATTCAAAACACTTGCTTAAAGGTAGCGGCTACAATGCAAGCATCAATAACAAGATGTTCTAAAAAGTGGTCTCCTTTTGCAGCAACAGTCAGCCCTCGACTATCAGTGGAGCATATTATGGAGCTAGCTGGCGACCAATATCGTCGACTCGTGAGTCGAGAAGCCAGGATTTGTTTTGTTCGGTTGGGCGCTGTTGTGGTTGCTGCCATAGGAGTGGGACAAGAAGGTGGAGAATTAGAGATAAATGGATATTTCACTCTCCATTCTATGTAGTAGAGTTTGTGAGCTTGTGATGCCGTGGTCTCCATGATTGTTAATTTCACAAACTTTGCTTTTTAAATTAAATATCACTTTAATGTTTATATTTAATTTTATAGTATTATTATCTTATCATGCGATTATGTATTTTTAATATAAGAGCTTAGCTATCCCGTAGCAATGCACGGGTACTTTAAAACTATATTTTTAATACATTTTATATTGTACAAATATTATTTAACCAACGCCATATTTGTTGATATTCCTATGTAGTTCTAAATGGGTTATCAGACTCTAATAGAAGGTGTTATATCTCATGTGTACAAGATGGTACGAAGATGTGTTGGAACTTGTGGATTTATTGACGCATGAAATAAATGGATATCGAAGATTTCTTCCGGCCGATATAAAACATTATCCGCCTCGCAGTTGAATTTGAGAAAAGGCCATAAAATAGAGTTTACAAACCCACAATATCCATGATTAAGTGTGTTACTTTCGCAAAAACTTGTTTGAATTAAATGTCACTTTAATATCATTGTTTAATTTTATGGTATTGTTACCTTATCATGCGATCTATGTTTTTATATACAATTTTATTATCCCGTAGCAACGCGCGGGCGTTTAACTAGTCATACCTTTGATTCTAGAATTCGAGAAGAAGCGAAGGCTGTCACATAGGACAGTTCGGCTAGGCCGTGGGGACTGCCGGCGTGACGATGAGTCAATGCGGTGCAGATTTGTAGCGGCGGAGGTAGCAGATCCGTTCCGCTAACAACGCGGGGATGTCGACGCCGCCGAAGTAGTCGCGGCGCGGTGATGTCGCACGGCGTCGGTGTCGAAGATCAGCGACGGCTTCAAGAACGATGTCGACGAAGAGCTTGTCGTGGCCGATAACGTGTTAAGAAACTTGTCATCGGCCGGTTAGGGACCTTCCCTCTCCGTCTCTCTCAATCAACGTAGTAGATGAAAGTAGAACAAGTAGACACAAGATGTAGGGGAGACTATTCTTTATTCATCTGAATATTGGTAATTACAACATAGAGCTCCCACATATATATAGTCCCGCCAAGGCCTAAGAGTTTCGGTAAGAGCCCACATACAAACGGACTAGGATTAGGATTCCTCCTTCTCCTTTCCTTCTAGGATAGAGTCAGGTGTGTTTTTACAATAGATTCCACCCTCGTCTCGTGTTTGTGCTCGTCTTCGGGAAACACCGTTTTCCAAGCAACGTGGCGGAACTACGGAAGTAGCCAAACGACAAATCCAAGGCGAGAAGAGACAGTCCATTGATGTGTGCCTTCCTATATAAAGCATCCCGGCCTTGAAGAGCGGCAAAGCAATGGCGCCGGAGATCGAAAGCACACCCACCTCCCCATCCGCGGGCTCAACCTCCACGTCGCGCAAGTAGGCAAAGGTGACCGGGCACGGGCACGGTGGTGTTCCCCGCACGGCTTCCCGGAGATATGGTATTATGGCGCCACCTCGGATGTTGGCCGAGGCCGCGCGGGTAGCGTCGCCGCTACCGGACCGCCGTGGGTACGGGGCCGCCAATGGACGACGCATCAAGACGCCGGTAATCACTCGAACCTCGAACCCGATGCGATTCGCTTGAGCCGCTTGAGTCCGATGAAGGCGGATTGGAGGAAGGCGCCAACGGCCGCTCGAGAGAAGCGTGTCATCAAGCCCAACAAGCGTTATCGAGGCCCAAACCGGATTTGAAGCTGCGTCGTTGAAGCCCATGTAACGGGCCGGGCAGAGATGCCGTGTAAAAGGAGGAGAACCCGTTGTTAGCCGTCGATTTAGTTCTCGTTCAGGAATCCCGAGCCGGTTGGCTGCGGTGGGGCGAGGCCGGCGATCGCCGTGCGCTTCGATGAACTTGTACTAAACCTCATTTGATTCGTTATAGCTACCTAGGAGATTCGTCGTAGTGTTACATTGGTATCAGCTCCGTTCTCGTACTCCGCCACGCACTCGTATCTCACTCGTCGATCCATGAAGAAGGCGACACCGAAGAGCAAGACGGGCAAATCCTTGCCCCATCGAAAGCAAAAAATTCGAAAGGAATCGATGATCTCAAGACCTCCATGAAGGAGATGACCACCATGAAGGAAGAAATCCAGATCCGGAAGCCCAAGATGGACACTCGTATGGGTGATTTGGAGACTGCTGTGCTCGAGTTGGGGAAAAAGGTGGATCTCTCCCTCAGCGAGATTCCTGAAGCCCTTCCCGTCGAGAGCGCCGTCACCATCGCTCAAGCGACCGCGTCTTCGTTGGAAGCAGCTGGAGGTCCTCAATTGCCTCCGATGTTCCGGATGCCGGGCTCCGCTCATCTGGAGTCGACCCTGTTCGGGGCGGCGTCCGGGCCGTTAGGCGACGGCTTGTCTGGTCACGGGACGGTGTACACCGTCGTCCCTGACCAACAAGCACCATCAGGTGCGAAATCATCTCTGCAATCCCTAACTGCTACTTTACCATCAGCTGGATCCACCTTACACATGCAACACCAGTTTCCCCACATGCACATGTATCCCCGTAGTGCTCTGCCTGAGTACCCCTTTCCAGCTTTTGATGGTTCAAATCCTAAATTCGTGGATAGCAAATGCGAGAAAGTTATTTCTCGGTTTATGGTGTTGATAGATCTCTCGTGGGTCAAAATTGCTACTATGCATTGTCTTGGTCAAGCTCGGCTTTGGTTGCATACCCTTAGAACAAAACCTGAGTCCATGACATGGGTAGAATTCACTAGTTCTGCATGTCTGAAATTTGACAGAGATGAGCATAACCACATTCTTAGGCATTTTTTCCACATAAAACAAACAACCACTGTCTCTGATTATATTGAAGCATTTAGTGAGATAGTCCACCAGATCCTCATACATGATCCTACCATGCCTGCATCTATTATCACAAATAGATTTGTTGATGGATTGAAAAAGGAAATTTGTCTTTGTTATAATGTTACATCGTCCACAAGATCTGGATACTGCTGGTTCCCTTGCCCTGATACAGGAGGAAGCTATGCAAGACTGTCTCAACAAAGAGACTAGAAGACTGGATTTCTCTGGATATTCAAAACGACAAGCATATGATACTGTCAAACCTGGCAATTTTAGCCACTCAAGACCATTTACTCCAAGAACTGAAGAAAGGAAGTCTGTTGAATCAACCAAGACAAGATCTGTTGATGAAAGACTGTCATCTCTCAAGAATTACAGAAAATCCAAGGGGCTCTGTTTCAAATGTGGTGAAAAATGGAACCCTTCACATGTCTGCTCCAGTACAGTTTCTCTTCATACCATGGAAGAAGTGTGGCAATGTCTCAGTGATGATAGTCATCCTTGTTTCACATCTGAAGAAAGTGAAGAGAATGAGGAGGAGTTTATGGCAGTTTCCTTACAAGCTGTCAAGGGCATTGAAAGTTTCATGACAATCAGATTTAGAGGTTTTGTGGGTGACAAAGAAGTTTTCATGCTGCTAGACTCTGGAAGTTCTCATTGCTTCATCAATGATCAGTTAGCTAAACAATTTACTGATCATAGACCATTGGAGAAACCAGCCTCAGTGCAAGTTGCCAATGGAGAAATTATTGATTGCTCTCATGAACTGGTGGATTGCTTATGGGGCATTCAAGGCAATTCTTTCAAGTCAGATTTCAAAATTATACCCTTACAAGGCTATGATGTTGTGTTGGGAATGGACTGGCTATCACAGCATAACCCCATGACTATACATTGGAGTGAAAAATGGATACAATTTCATTATCTCGGTGCTGTTGTTAGACTAAGAGGTATACAACCCAATACATCAGTGGGATCTCCCATCAGCCCATCACAAGTGAATGCTATGGCTAGGAGAGACTCTATACTATATATGGTTCAGTTAAATGCTATTACTGATGACAAGCAAGCTGCTACAGCTTTACCAGTGGAGATTCAAGAAGTTGTTGATCAATACAAATCTGTTTTTGAACCAATTCCAGGACTGCCACCTAAGAGGTCCACAGATCACAAAATACCTCTAGTCTTGGGAGCTCAACCTTTTAGACTGAAACCTTACAGGTATAACCCCCGAAAAAAATGAAATTGAAAGGTGATTAAAGAGTTGCTCGTAAGCAAATGATCCAACCTAGCACTAGTCCATTTGCATCACCTGCTTTACTAGTGAGAAAGAAAACAGGAGTTTGGCGTTTATGTGTGGACTATAGGAGGTTGAATGCTCTGACAGTGAAAAACAAATACCCTTTACCTGTGATTGATGAGTTACTTGATGAACTCAGTGGAGCTAAATGGTTTACTTCACTTGATCTCAGCTCTGGTTTCCATCAGATAAGAATGGCAGAAGGGGATGAGTATAAAACTGCATTTCAAGTGCACAATGGCCACTATGAATATAGAGTGGTGCCATATGGAGTTACTGGAGGACCTGGAACTTTTCAGTCTGTCATGAATCAATTCTTTGGATTTTTTCGGAGACTTTGTAGTTGTGTTCATAGATGACATACTCATATACAGTAAGACTTGGGAAGAGCATTTATCTCATCTGGCAAAGGTCTTTGATAAGCTACAGGAACATGAATTTTTTGTCAAATTGACTAAGTGTTCCTTTGCACAGCAACAGTTACATTACTTGGGTTATGTTGTCAGTGCAGCAGGAGTTGCTACTGATCCAGCAAAAGTCAAGATCATTTCTGACTGGCCAGCTCCACAAAATGTAAAGGAGTTGCGAAGCTTCCTGGGTATGGCTGGATACTATAGGAAGTTTGTTAGAAATTTTGGGCTGTTGGCAAAACCATTAACTAATCTACTCAGAAAAGGCCAGCAATATCTGTGGACAGTTAATGAACAGTCATCTTTTCAAGCCTTACAGCAAGCTCTTATTACTGCTCCAGTTCTTGCTCTTCCAGATTTTGACAAACAGTTTATACTTGAGACTGATGCATCTGATAAGGCAATAGGAGCAGTTCTTATGCAGGGAGATCACCCTATAGCATATGTTAGCAAAGCTCTAGGACCAAGGGCACAAGGTCTATCAACCTATGATAAAGAGTGTATGGCTATTCTACTAGCAGTTGATCATTGGAGGTCTTATTTACTCCATGGGGAATTCTTAATCAGAACAGACCAAAAGAGTCTCACATTTTTAGATGACCAAAGACTGTCAACTCCATGGCAGCACAAGGCACTTACCAAGCTAATGGGGCTTACCTTCAAGATTGTTTACAAGCAAGGCAAGGACAATAGGGTAGCTGATGCCCTCTCGAGCATCTCATGCCGATATCCATGAACTATAAATTTTATTATCGTGGTTCTCGCCTACTTAGGTCCAAGACATTCAAGAGGCCTATAAACAAGATCCTAAATCCTCCTCGATCTTTTCCAAGAATTAGTTATTCTCGTCACCCTCCGTAATTTCAGTCTCAAGGAAGGTCTTATTTACTACAAGAACAGGATATGGATTGGAAATTCTCCATGTATGCACTTCAAGATTCTCGCAAGCCTTACATTCCACCCTGGCTGGTGGTCACTTTCGGGGAATTGAGGCTACCTATGTCAAGGTAAAGAGGTACTTTGCTTGGAAGAAATTGAGACGATCTGTTCATGATTTTGTAACTCAATGCTCGGTCTGTCAAAAGGCTAAATCGAGAAAAGAGTTGCCTACCCCGGACTTTTAGCACCTTTGCCCGGTTCGATGGAGCTTGGAAAACAATCCACTCTTGACTTCATTGAAGGTTTGCCTAAATCTGATCTTTCAACTCTATCCTAGTTGTGGTGGACAAATTCTCTAAATATGCTCATTTTGTGCCATTGTCTCACCCATACACTCGCCTCGTCTGCGGGTAATCGACTTACTTGCAAAATGTTTACAAGTTACATGGCCTCCCAAAGATTATGGTTTTGAGATAGAGATCCAGTTTTCACTAGCTTGGTGTGGAAGGAACTATTTAAATTGGTCAAGGTTGATCACTGTTAAGCACATCTTACCACCCCAGGCATCGATGGTCGACCGAGAGAGTCAACCAATGTTTAGAAACATTTTTGAGATGCTTTACTCATGCAACTCCATCTAAGTGGTCTAAGTGGCTCCCTTTATGCCGAAGTTACGGTATAACACCTCTTACCATACATCACTAGGCACTACTCCTTTTAAGGTGATATATGGCTATGAGCCTAATCAGATGGGAATAGAATCTTCTGATGCATGTGTCAATCATGATTTGGGAGAGTGGCTCCAGGAAAGAGACCTTATGCAGCAGCTAGTTCATCAGCATCTCTTAAGAGCTCAACGAGAGAATGAAACAACATGCGGATACAAAGAGATCATTTAGAGAGTTTTCGGTGGGGGATTCTGTCTACCTCAAGATTCAACCATATGTTCAAACATCTCTGAGTCGCAGATCTTCTAACAAGCTCTCTTTCAAATATTTTGGTCCATTCAAGATACTAGAGAAGATTGGATCAACTGCTTATAAACTGGCCTTGCCACCTTCCAGCTCCATCCATAACGTCTTCCACGTCTCTCAACTCAAGAGAGCAGTTCCCAGTAATGTGGAGATTCACAATGAATTGCCTGATACATCTCTACAGTTTCAGGTTCCCATGCAGGTACTTGACAGGCGCATTCATCATGATGGTGCCCGTACTGTCAGCCAAGTTCTCATCAAATGGTCAGATCTGCCTGCTCGACTTGCTACATGGGAAGATGAGGTTGCTGTACGCCAAGATTTTCCTCGAGCTCCGGCTTGGGGACAAGCCTTGTCTCAAGGAGGGGGGGTTGTCACCGGACGATCTACTGAAGACTCGAACCTGAACCCGATGCTTCAGGTTGAGCCGCCGAAGTCCGATGAAGGCGGACCGGAGGAAGGCGCCAACGGCTGTTCGAGAGAAGCGTGTCATCAAGCCCAACAAGCGTTATCGAGGGCCCAAACCGATTTGAAGCCTGCGTCGTTGAAGCCCATGTAACGGGTCTGGCACAGATGCCGCGGTAAAAGGAGGAGAACCCGTTGTTAGCCGTCAGGATTTAGTTATCGTTCAGGAATCCCGAGCCGGTTGGCTGCGGTGGGCGAGGCCGGCGATCGTCGTGCGCTCGATGAACTTGTACTAAACCTCATCCGATTCGTTATAGCTACCTAAGAGATTCATCGTAGTGTTACACGGGCCGCCCGACCTGCCGCCGGGAGCACGAGGAGGTAACCTTTGGCGACCTCGCCGCGGGACGCAGCTCGGCATCCTCGACGCCCTCCAGCGTCCCAAAGGTACGATAAGCAACGACGACTCACCACCAAACGGCAATATATATTTGCGCGCCGTCGTTACCCACTCGAGGCTGAGCTAGCGTCGCCATTGCCATGGCACTCGCACGCACGCAGGCGTTCGGGTGGGCAAGGATTTCGGCGCCTTCCCGGGCGCACTGGTTCGCCGCAGAAGACCGGGCGCACCAGCGGCGTGGTGTGCCGGGCATCCCCTTCAGCCCGGTCCCCATCGCCATCGACACCGCCCGAAGGCTTACATGACCAGACCGCGGCGTGCTCACCACTCACTCGATGACTGCATATATGCATCAATCACCTCTCGACTCTTGTTCTTGTCGAAACCGATCGATCTGCGTTTGGTGTTCCTCTTTCTCGCAGAGCCGGGCAGGGCGGAGGCTGACCGGCCGGTTCACGTGAGGGCGCGTGGTGCGCCGTCCACGTGCTCTTCTCACGCCGCCGAGATCCCGATCGCCGAGCAAGGGCAGGAGATCATGGACTGGCCGACCTGTCCACGCCCTCCGGAAAGTGGTTCACCGAGGAGGACACGGACGCCCACGCAAAGCTCCACGAGAAGTCGGCTTCCGCTACCCACTCCGGATGCCCTACAGGTATAGCCGACCACCGCTGGCGCACTCCTCTCGGCCCTTAAGACTCGATGATGTCAATTCGTTGCTTTTGCTTCCATGGAAAATTTTAATCTTTGGTTGGGCATGCGAGCTCTACACAAGATCCCAAACCATTTGGACGCCAAGTTCGTGCGGTGTTCATTGTGATGGGGAGAAAGACTCGCTTCAAGTTCCGGGGTTTGAGGCGACCATGCGCGGCGGCACCATGGACAACTTCATGCCGGACCTCAAGATCACCTACATTCCGGAGGGCGACCACCGTGTAGGGAGCGGTCCCGGAGGCGGATCAACGACCGCTCCCGGCTTTCTCAAGGACCATCCCTCCCGGATTAAGGATCTATAGCATTTGCCTCGTTGGCTAGATCCATGGCCACTATGTACGTTTTTTTCTTTTTCTCGGCAATTAAAATGCTCGTTGTTTTTACAAGATCGTCGGTAGGTCATCAAGATCGACATCATCCGCGGGCCCCCCTCCCTCGCGTCGCCTCCCGCCAGGGGCGACCCGAGGGCTCCCGTCCCGCCGCCTCACCGCCGGTCAGGCCACCCGCTGCGCCATCTCAGCCCCCCAGCCGCCGGGGCGGCGGGGCCGGTGGGGAGAGCAACAAAGCCACCCCGCGCCTTCCTCCTCCCTCCCTCCCTTCCCCCCTCCTCCCCCAACCCCTCTTCCCGGCGAGGCCCTTGGCGACGGCGGCTCTCGGCCGGATCTCGACCCGCTTCGACGGATCCGAGTCCTCCTAGCCGGATCCGGCCTCCCCGGGCCTCGGCATCGACTCCGGCCCGTTAGGGTTCCGGCGGTGGTGGCGCCGGCGGCCCGCCGGCTAGGGCCGTGTTGCCGGATCCGAGCTCCCTACACCGGATCCGGGCTACCCAACCCGGGCGGTGCTCTTGTAACCGGGCGGTGGTGGTGGTCGTGGGGTCGGGCGGTCGGCCGGCAGCTCGGGCCAACCGGGGCGTCCGCGTGGGCGGCGCTCTCCGGCGACTTCGGGCATGCCGTCTGCTCCTCGCCCGCCGGACGTCCGCGGCGGCGGCATCGCCGCGCCATTCCACGCCTCGTCGTCGCGCCCGTGGGTCGGGTGTGCGGTGGTCGGGCGTTCTTCGCTTCTTCCTTCAAGCGGCGTTGCGGTGGTGGTGCCATCGTGGTGATGGAGCCAAGATGGTCTTGTGGCGGCATGCGGCTTTGGCTCGTGGTGACGCCACGACCTTGCCCGGGGCCACCTCACCGGGCGTAGCCGTTACGATGGAGGGTTGGGAGTTGCGGTTCCTCGTCCGGTTGTGGTCGAAAGGCCTTTTCGGTGCTCCTTCTAGCATTGTCGGCGCCCGGGCATCGATCTCCATCCCGAAGGCAACGCTTGAGCACTCTTGCATCCTCGCCGCGCCGGAAGCCTGGTGTCGGTCCTCTCGTGCTTGGCCTGCTCGTGTTCTTCTTCCCTTTGCTTAGGTTGCGCCGCCTCTCGGTCGACGACGAGTCGCCTCTTCGCCGCTCGCAGCGGCTTCCTGGTCGTCGTCGCCGGTGCCGACGCCCCTACGCTTCGGCTCACGCCGACTTCCTTGTCATTTGTTGGAGTGCCGATGGCCCCATGCTTTCGCTCACGGCGACTTCCCCGTTGTTGGAGTGCCGATGGCCCTACACTCGGCTCACGGTGACTTCGGTCATTTGTTGGAGTGCCGATGGCCCTTCGCTTGGCTCACAACGACTTTCCGTCGCCGTTGAGTGCCGATGATTTGGCGGATGCTTTGCCGCCGCGGTTTCGATCTCCGAGCAAGCAATCTTGGTGTTGGTGTCTTTTATGCAGGACTAGTCGGTTAGGACTTAGGGGTTGGGTCATCTTTCTCCCTCCCATTGTATTCTTGTTGTTTGTTTGTGTGTTGTTTGGGGGCTCCGTCGGTAATCTCCGGATTACTTGTTGAGCCCTATGTATCGATGCTTTGGCCTTCTTTGGTCCTTTCCTCTTAATGCAGACGAGTAAAGTCCCGCTAAAAAAAAAAAAAAAGATCGTCGGTAGGTTGAGGTGATTTGGAGTTACATAATGGGGCGAAGTCTAATTATTGGATTGGATACGATTGAGGGGATCTACGGAAAAATGAACGTTGCTTTTTACTCGATCGTCGGTAGGTTGAGGCGATGTGGAGTTACATAACTCTAGTTGCTTTGGATGCGAGCATCTACAAAATCCAGAATTTATTGGACCCCAGGGTCATACTTTTTGTGTTGTCCACGGTGAATAAAGATAGACTTTATCATGCAACACTACATTGAAAAAAAATGCCTTAATTACGAGACAAAAATCAGAATTATTTCTCTAATGCAGCACAAGGGACTAAAAAGCATCTCAGAAGTCAGACCTTCATTTATATCCTTAGGCTGAAAAAAAAAAAAAAAAAAATCAAATTTATCAAGACATATGGAAAGCGCAAGTTGTAGTCACATTCCTTTGCAATTACCTGCAGACACATTGTGCGCGTTACTGACATGTAATGATAATCCAATTTTCTACGACATTCTAAAAAAAAAAGAGAAATATCCAGAACCATTTACGATAAAAAAATCCATAACAGTGTTTATTTAGCTCATACACAATATTTTCATAAATCAAAGCCTCTAAATGCATTAGAATAAGTCATGGTGTAGCTTCTCATTCTTTGAGACAATCCTAATGATTTGCACAAACAGGAAAACAGGTACCAGGTTGAGTTAGAACAAGATCATACTCACTTTTGCGTAATCAATTGCTTAATTTCTTACTATAACGTTTTTATTCCTTCACTATCTCTCTCATTTGTAGAAAAGCATTTGTAGTATTATAAAGAGTTAATTGGTGCATTGATCATTCCATACTTTTGTGAGGTCCTAATGAATGGTCAACACATGGATGCAAATGCAAGCAAGTGGTGAGTGCATTAGAGTCTAATCTATGTGTAGCTAATGTACCCATCGTTAGCCAGGACTTAAAATTAACTAAGTGTGTACTGCGGAATAATCAGTGCACCCACAAAATAGCTAAACACGAAACAACCATAAAAGCATGGTAAGGTAATTTCATGGAGGCAAAAAGGGTTACAAAAACAGAACACGGAGCATACCTTTGGTTGTAGAAAAAAACAGAACACGGAGCAGTCCTAGATGGTGAATAAATTAGAACATGACAATTCACAAAGAATGACTAGCTTTGATGAAAAAATGAGACATTCCAATTGGTTGGGATGCATAATAAATTAGAAGAACAAAACTAATTATATGAGTATATACCTACTTTGAACCAACAATAGGACCAATGAAATGGGAACCCAAAAATTCAGTTATATCTTATATCAATAAAGTTCCGGATGTAGACTAATGAACACTAGTAACGAAATGATTTTTGCGAGCACTTGGAAAATCTTTTCCGTGGCGGGCACTTTTTTGCCCGCCACGAAAATACCCCGCCACGCCCAGCTTTTTTTACGTGGCGGGCGTTTTTACCCGCCACGGAAAATTTATTTTGCGTGGCGAGCACCTTAACGCGCCCGCCACACAAAATACACTCATTTTTACGTGGCGGTCACATTAGAAAGGCCCGTCACCTAAAAAAAAACCGAGGCCCACGACTAAGCCTAGCCGGACTTCTTATCGGGCCATGTATATATATGGCTTCTAGGGTTTCCTGCGCCCCCATCTCATTCTCCCCACATCTCATTCTCTGCGCAGCCGCTCCCTCCCTCGCGCTCACTTCTCCACCGCACAAGCCCCCTCCTTCTCAACCTCACTCTCCACCGCACAAGCCCCCTCCTCCTTCTCAACCGCGCCTCCATCTCTCCCCACGCGCAGGCACGCATGCATCCATGCGGGTCCTCCAGCCGGCGCATGGAGGCTTCCGCAGCGGCGCATGGAGGCTTCGGCGCTCGTCCCGGTGGATCTCCCCATCCAGCGGTGGAGGGCGCAGGTGGGGAGTGTGGAGGGCGCGGTGCGCGACGGGATCACGGAGGCGGCGCGGTAGAGGACGGGATCAAGGAGGCGGCGCGCGGATCCCCGACGCACTCCTCCCGAGCATGACGGCGGCGCCCCCACTCTTCCAACGACGGGCGCGGCGCCCACTCTCCCCTCGGCGCCGTCCACGAAGCTCGAAGGTTGCCGCGGGGCGGATCCGGGGGCGACGCCAGCTGGATCTACGGCGTGCGAGGCGGATCCGGCGGACATGACGCGGCGGCGGCTCCCGGGCGTCGGGATCTGGCGGCGGGCCCGGGCGGCGATGGCGGGCTCCCGGCGTCGGGTCCGGGCGGCGGGTCGGCGTGGTGCCCCTAGATGGGCTCGGCGGGCCCATGGATGGGCTTGGCGGGCCTGTCTAGGGTTTCGGGTTTTTTTTTTTATTTTTCGAAATATTGTCCATGGCGGGCACCCTAATGCGCCCGCCACGGATAATCGATTCACCGTGATTGGCGGTCCCTTTGTTGCCCGCCATGCAAGTTCTCGTTATTTACCGTGACCTTTGGTTGGTGACGGGCAGACTTGCCCGCCACCTAAAATGGTTTTTGCCCGTCACGCAAAACTAATTAGGTACTAGTGGAAATGGGAATCAACAATAGGTCCGTAGTGATGTTAGTATGTATAAATGTCATCTATTTTGTTATGACTCATTTATCATTAGAGATACTTTAATACTAACTCATGTTAGTATGTAAGGGAGCTTCGGCCAGGCGACGGCGGCACCTGGCGTGGCATGGGCCCACGGGACGAAGGACCACGGCTACTAAGCACGATTGCCCACGGTGGTTCACGAACACCGGGTAGAGGTTTCGAGCACAAGGCGACAGCTTGCTGCGGGCGTGGATCGGTACGAAGGGCGTCTGGGTGAGTTCATGGTGTCCGTGCGATGCCGGCAAAGGCGGAACGAGAGCTCAATGTGGATCGGACAGGGAGATCGGGGCGTGGCGCGAGCTCTCGTTAATGGCGCGATGGTGGTGAGTGGACGATGCGCACGAGTAGATCGACACTGCAGTGAAGCGGTGGTGTTGACGAAGAACTAGGGTTCCACGCCAAGCACACCGGGAGGGCCTTGGACGCCCATGAAGGTTGCACACAACCTACAAGCAGTGAAAAACGTAGCGTGGTCAGCCACAAACGATCAAGAGACCGTTAGGACCGATCTAGAGCTCGGTTTCGACCGTGAGAAACTCCGAACGCACCTCCGAGAAGACCCATTGGGAGGACGCACGTGAGGGGTTCTCTAGGATCGACAAGGTCACCTAGAACGCCGATGAAATTCGTGGAGAACGCCGCCGGACAGCAAGTAGAGGGGTTGAGAGAAGATAATTAGGGTTTGGTTGTCGTGTTGTGGACAATTGCATGTAGATGAGATCAAATCAGCCATGAACCTCTCATTATATAGAGGGGTGGTCTTATCCCCTTAGGAACCGCCTAAGATGCGTTTCCAAGCACCAAAACTTCCCAAACACCGATTGGGAAAGAGATCGGTTCGAACCACGAACCGAAAAACGTCAGGCCGCAAAGGGTGTTGGGCCCGATTTAGGTCTTGCCGACGTTGATCCGAAGAGCTCCTCACCCAGGGAGCTCCGGGGAACGAACAAGGGGTCTTTGGATTCCGAGGACTTAGCATCCGGCCGCGCACGCCGGATGATCCCGAGAGGACTACGCCGCGCGGGTGCCGCCGGATGTGCCTCGCGCAGGGTCTAGCATCCAGCGCCTGTTATTTCACGCCTCGCCGTCCTTTTCGTCGGATTTCTTGAGCTTTTGACCTTTTGACTTTTTTCTTGACCCTCATAAAATTGGCTAAGTGCGAAAATTTACTACGCCTTAGTCCAAGCCAATTTCGGGTGTCAACAGTGGCGTGGGGGTCATGCCGGGTGCAGCACCGCCTCTCTCACCGCGGACATTCCCGTGGCCGGTAAGCTTTTCCTTTCTCCTTCATCTCCTCCGATGCGCAACCTCCGTGGTCGCCGAACTTTCTTTCTTTCTCCTCCACTCCTCAAGCACCTCGTCCCTTGGCCTAGCGCCGCCGCAGTGTGCCCCAACCACGCTCCACCCGTGCCCCTAGGAGCGAGCTCGTCAGGTAGCCGCGACGAGCACCCCGCTAGCACCGCCCGGGCAGTCATACATGCAACACGGGATGCTCACGCAAGGTCCTCCACCACGCCGTGTCGCCATAGGCCGGCCGCCTAAGTTACACAGTGCGATCCAGAATCGTATCGCGGTATCCGATATGTATCGGATACGCATACGTGTCCAATACGCGCCTAATACGTTTTGGAGGAGTATCCGATTTTTCTTTTTTTCGTGAATAATGGATACGTCGACGGGAGAGGGAGAGGGAGAGTCGTGGTGGGGCACCACCGGATCCGGGCCATGAGCTCAAGCAAGGGAGGAGGTTGCACGCGACGCCACGAGCTAGAAAGGGGAGGGGGCGATGCCGGATCCAGTGGGAGGTTGCCCGGCGGCTGGCATGAGCGTGAAAGGTGGAGGAGGATGAAAAGTAAAGTGCGCTAGGGTTGGGGGGGGGGGCTGCTGGTTTTGATCCAAAGCACAACCATCATATGCATATGAATGGCTGAGAAGGCTTCTAGACTTACCTAGGCCAGCGGGGGAGACATGGACACGGCCTGAAGCTGAAGGAGCTTTCCCGGCCCAGGCCAAGGTTGGGCGTTTGCTGGCTGCATGCTGTGCTTAGGCAAGCTAAATGCTAAGTCGGAATAAAATAAGTAGGTCCAAGTTTATACTAAATTTAGACCTGTATTTTTTAAAATAGTAAACGTATCCACATATCGATTTTTTTTAGAAATTGCCCTATCTGTGTATGCATATCCTTCCCATACCGATACACATATCCTTATCCGTACAACTTAGCCAGCCACCGTCCTAGCCAAGCTCCATTACCCTCTGCGCACGAGAAGCAGAGCAGCTGGATTCCATGGCCATGTAGTGAGGAAAAGGAAGCCTGATGCATGGGGCCCACATGTAAGAGGGACAAAAATGACATTCTAAGCTTCTGTTAGCTGCCGTTCTCCCAAAGGTAACGGTAGTGGCATGGAGGGAACTAGTGAGAAGGCGCGCATTTGCGCGCCGATAACCTATGTGGAGGGATCAGCCTATGTGAGTTCACCATTAATCTAGGAAACAATATAGGAGACTGAATAGTAGAGGTACATTGTGAGGAAACAATTGCTAATGAAGCTGAACATTTTAGCTTGGTATGTAGTATGACGATGCCACATAAGTAATGATAATTAAGATGACCAGATATTGGTATAGTGTAGAAATGAAAATTGAAATAAAGATCATGTTTATGGAAGCACAGGTACAGGGTTACCCATAATTGGGAGCATTGTATTTATGAAACGGTAACAGTGCGTGAAATGATTTACATAGATGTTTATAGAGATCTCAGAGGTTAACAACAATCATTGGTAATACATGCCATTCCACTGAGTATGTGAAATAGACTCCATACATTAGCACATCGTCAAAACAATTACTAATATTATATAATACTGGATACTGGATAAAAATGTAGTTAGAAAAGAAGCCTGTAGCCTAACAAAACATCCGTGATTTCAGATTATTGTGGAAGCAGGACCAGTAGCAGTTCCTATACATAGCACATGTGCAAAGGTAGGCATACATAGCCCATTGTAGGTGCTTTACATAATATACACTGGGATATGAGCATTTAAAATTTCATAAACGATCTGGCATGTTTGGTCGGCATCGTCACATACACAGGTTGGACATATCAAGCTGAACTGCAAGCTGTTCTATGCACTGAGTATAACCCTGCTCAAGTTGTCTTGCTGCATCCATATCTATAGCAGTAGGAAAAAAGAGTTAGTAGCATAGGTAGTCTGCAAGGTACATGTCAAATTTGTTACCGTATGAAGAAAAGGGTTAATGGCATAGGGAGTGAAAGAAGATTGAGGCAGACCGCTCCCTCCGACCTTAATGTATTTATTCAGTACCAGCGTTGTGGTTAGAGCAGTCCGAAAGGGGAAACTTTGCACCAAATGTGTAGTAGCAGCAGTTGTTGCTATGGCCAGCCTTAAGAAACGATGGCCAATTGATACTGACAATACCAGAATGTGTTGGTAGACAGCATGGAAGGGAGTTGCTGTGATGAGAAGGCTTGAGCAACCAGACAGACACGCTCACCAACCCAACTGACTGGAGCCTCTCTGGTATCAACTGAAATGTCACAAAAGTATCTAAAATCTATCATGAACTTTCAGCAGGTTCAGAGAGTCGATCACTGAACGTAAGCAAAGAAAGGCACCGAAGTGATTGGGACGAAACACTTGGAAGTGCTACTGAAATCAAATGGTGTACCTCAAAAGGAAGAGATGGAGGCAGTGATTGATCATGATCGTTTAATAGAAAATTATTAAAACATTCATAGTTATAAAGAATTAGTATAAGCATCTTTATATAAAAATAGATAGTAATATCAGAATGGAAAAAAACAAATTGCGGTTGACACAACATGCAGATAACATCAAAATACTGCAGTATTTTTCGATGAGCAATTTGTTCGACATAGAAAAAGCAGAGCACATGATCCATATTTGCTGCATAAGATCCGAAATTAACAAGATGGAAATCAGTAAATACAGTGGAGATATGACTGGCAATGGTGTTGTCCCTTACATTGCCCGGGGACTAACCAGCATTGGCATAGGGAGTGAAAGAAGATTGTTAACACCAAAGCCCACTGTATATGAGCAGCACAAAAGCAGATTGTTAACACCAAAAAGCAGATTCGAATTCTTTTGGCATATTCTCTCACTCTACTAACCAGCTTTGGCATAGGGAGTGAACGAAGATTGAGGCAGGAAAAAAAGGCAGACAATCGAAGTCAGGAAAAAGGAAAGAAAAACATAATGAAGCTGGCAGTGTTTTTTTTTTTTTCATGCTAGCCAGTCCGCGATCGTCTTCATTAACTTAACTTTCTTTGTATCGTAGCGGTGTAATTTTTTTTCGTGTTAGCCGGTCCACGACCATCATCCTTAACTTAGCTCAAACATTATCCTGCAGAGATGAAGTTCAGGTTTCAACAGACTTGCAAGCTCTCAGCAGATAATTTTAAGAACAATGACGTTTCACAATCTCAGTTACATGAAAAGGAGAGAACCACCTGAGTGGCTTCATGTGGTGCTGGGCAAACGTTACGCATCTGACAAATGAGAAATTACTTTAATATACCGCCAGTTGCTCTTGTTAAGCCTCCTGAAGGATCTCTGGTTGAACAAATTGCAGTGATCCGATTTTATGCCTGCAGCTCAGGACACCTGAGTATCAGTGAGACCACCTGGACACAAAAAAAAGGGCTGAACAAATTTTATAGATCTAAAGAAGGAAAGGTTTAGCAGAGTTAGCCAAATATAAGTTGTAGTAGAATTACATTATTTGTACTGGATGATGCTTTTTAGAGCATAGCATAAAGTAGTATGTTTGGCCATAAATTCCACTGCAATAATGGTCAGTATGTTTACACATCTATATCTTTGTGATGATTTTCTAGGGTCTCTAAAATTGTAACTCAGTCCTGTACGGGAAAGTCATATATGGTCTGGTAAAATCAAGCTTGTAGACTTATACCTTCAGTTCAATAAAGAGGAATCTGGAGAGGTGATTTCAGTTTCACCTCATAGTTGAAAAAATTTGTTTACATAAGCCATGTAGAAATAATTACATAAACGTCGGTTCCTATAATCTATTGGCTATAGCGCTGAAGTCTTTTGACTCATGCTGAAACAAACTATAGATATGTAGACAGGAAAATGAAAGATGAACTAAAAAAGCTTTAGGACCATATCTAGAGTACGCATACCGTGTACTTTGGCAACACATTTTAAATTAACTTACAATCCTATGTTTACACCTTGAACTATAATTAAGTAAAGGAAGAACCAATATGTAAATACAAATTATTGGAGAGAAGCACACACCATCCATACAGAGTGCTTCTTGTTAAACATTATTATTGGTAAAGAACAAATTGTGTCTGATCTTCCTCTTCAGCTTGTAGCCGGATGTATTACATGCAGGATGGAGTTTAGTTAGGGCAGATAGTTTTGCGCTTACCTCCTCCCGCAGCCACACCATCTTGGACACAGGTGACCGCCACGATAAAATTGCCCCCTACAAATGAATACCAGCATGGATGATCCTAGCCACCAGTAGATAGTAAGGGGAAGATATGACGTTCTTGTATGCTTTGTTGTACCGTGCAATGACAAGCACCAACCAATCTTGGAGCCACAGCATTGTTTGCAGCTCATCACTTAAAGATGTCAAAATAAGGAGACAATACGTCTCAGTACCACCTCGAGATGTGACATTCTTGTATGCTTTGTTGTATCGAGCAAAGACAAGCACCAACCAATCTTGGAACACAGCATTGGTTGCAGCTCATCACTTTAAGATGTCAAAATAACCTGAAAATTAACTCTGTTTAAATCTGAAAGTGAATGACCTTCTGTGAAACAGATAGACATGGCAACCATAAACACACTTTTTTTTCCTACTCTAGTCAGCAAGCTGGAATCTGTATTGGCAAGGGCATACATATGTTCAGAATGTAAAGTAAAATTCAGACAGTCACATAGGATTGTGCATTGGCAATATGAAATCAGGCAGTTACATTACAGTCCTACACAGATGAATTGCAGAACTCTTCTTGCATATTAACACAAAATAGGAGAATGCATTTTCAAATAGGGAATCCAACATACAGTCCAACATAAAGCAGGATGTCAATTAACATTGATATTTGAGAAGATTTTGGCATAGTAATATTAAAATTTTTGGCATAGTAATATTAAAACTAAAATGACTAAAACCATAAACGATACATATAGAGACTGCAAATGTGAGCACAGTACTTGAACACTGGACCTGAAAACTGTAACTTGAATGAGTGATCACAGGCTATAAAAAACAGTACCTGCTCCCAAAATTTGGAGAATATGATGCATCACCATTGTGCACAAGCACTGTGTACTTAGATGCAATTTGAATAATAGGAGAACTTGACTTCCTGAAGGCCCCAAAAAAAAAAACGGCGCTGTAAGAATTTAGGAGATAAACTGTGCGTTTATAGAACATTTGAAACTATTGGTCGGTTTACCCTATGAAACACAGGCATGCTTTTACAGATGGACAGTAGCCTTATAATCGGTCTACACAAGATTGATGAGAACATACTTGAATTTACAGAAATTTAAATCTATGCCTTTTACTATCTTCATAAATAGAGGCAGACATGCTAGGACACTCACTGAGAAATTATATTGAGACACCTAGGCAATTTTTTTAGGCATACTCCTACATTAATTACAAAAGGCAATGAACTAAGTGGAATAAATTCATGTACACAGGGAGTTGAAATGAAGGGTTTTTAGACACAGCAGAAAACTAAATTTCACTTCACAACATATCATTGCAGTAATAATTAGAGAGAAGTGAATACCTCTCATTCCATGATTTTGACTTCACCTTTGGGAGAGTCTGCACTAGCATCTTTTTGTTTTCAAGATGAAACCCATTTTTTTTAACAAAAACAAACCGATACAACAACCAAAATAATTTTCAATTTATTCTGGATCTTTGATATACTATCTTTGGGAATAGGGCGTGTGCTCAGAACTGAAAGTGTATAGTATGAGTGCAAAACCAAAGGCAATGATCAGATTAGACATAGGGATCAGACATCGGACGATATGGCATCAGAAGGTATACAGTAATGGTGCGCCAGTGCCTCAGTTATCACAGAAGCAGCACAAAGGCCCCAAAGCACACAAAATATAATAGCTAGAAAGAAACGCAGGAAATCGAAGCAGCCAACTGATCAAGGCCTCACCTATCAAGAAACATTGAGCATCTATACTGTGTATTCATCACAGCACCACCCTATTCCCTCAAATTAGTCTAGCAGGAAGAGGAGAATGTACTCATCATTGGCCATGACCAAGATCATGAGCAATGTAGTGCACTAACAAAGGAAACAAATACAGCTAACATGGTGATGTGTTCGGATATATGGTACAAAATCATGAGTACTGCAGTACATTAAAAAATCAAAGAAATCTCATTAATCTTGTCATGTCCTCAGATGTACACCATAACACTTAGGCAACTTCAATAACCCACCGAACCGAGCAAATGACACGATACCCCCTGGGCACCGGAACAGCAGTTCAAAGCTGTGATGAAACAAACCAAAATAATTTTGCTAACATGGATATGCCCAGAGATGATCAATCGTAGCCATACTGTAGCGGGATTAAACAAGAGAACAATAAACCTAGGGGCAAATCACCACCAGAACGGGTAACCTCAATAAATCTCGCTGCCACTGTGCCGTCGCTGAGGATGGTGGCGGCCCCCGTGCCCCACGGGCGCCCCAGCAGCACCTCGCGAGGGAGAAGACGGAGGAGGAGCAGGGCCACCGCCACCGCCATCGCCCGAACCTGCCGCCCGCCTAGGGTTTCCTCAGAGCATCTGCCACATGGGGGTAAAGGGAGGGGAGAGGGAGAGGGAGAAGGAGAGGGGGAGAGGGAGGCAGGAGGCGGTGGGGAGGGAGATGGGGCGGCAGGCGCGCCTCCCGACATGCGTCGTGGCCACGGCCGCCGCTGCGCACGGGAGAGACGGAGAGAGGGAGAACGTGCGTGAGAGGAAGGAGAGGAAGAGAGGCCGGACTTTTTTTTTTTTTTTTTTTTTTTTTTGAGAAGAGTGGGATCTGGTATATATGTGGGAGTCAGCGGTGGGGGTTTATGCAAAATAGCCAGGCGGGCGGGTAAACATAAAAGCGCCACGAAATTAGAATTTTTCCTTCTTCTGGATGTAGGAGGTCGGCAAAATAGCCAGGCGGGCGGGTAAACATAAAAGCGCCACCGAAATTAGAATTTTTCCTTCTTCGGATGTAGGAGGTCGGATAATACGGGTTAAACGGTAAAAAGTCAAAAGCGAGTTCTTGTTTACCATGGGTTTTTATGGATCGCCACGCCGATTTATCTAAAAGAGAAGGTTTTTTTCGCAAAAATCATCCGACCAATGAAAAATTTGGAGCGACGTGGATAGCCTCACCGTAGGAAGTTTCGTAGGGGATCGGGAGTCTTGTAAGCCAAGCTACGAATGTGCTTTGGAAGAACAAGTTCATCGTCATATGCCCCTGTCCAAATCCATACTTGATAATAACCATACTTGCTGGTGCCGTGACCCATGAAATCTCTCGAAAGAAGTGAGACGAACTGTCAGCAACCCACAACCAGGGCTACCAAATCGGGGTTATTAAAAACTCCTCGCTCCTCCTCGCACGAGAGCAATCCAAGCATTGCTGGCTTTCTCGTGTGTTGACACGTAGCATAGGATGTTTTGCAAAGGAGGACTTCTACTTATTTAGAATCTACATCAGTCCAACTGATCCAGTAACTACGTTCTACTATGTTTCATATAGATCCTTATAATAAATTTTATTTTCACATAAAGAAGAGAAACTTCTGAAAGCAAGTTGGTGTTCGGGGTTATTAAAAACTCCTCGCTCCTCCTCGCACGAGAGCAATCCAAGCATTGCTGGCTTTCTCGTGTGTTGACACGTAGCATAGGATGTTTTGCAAAGGAGGACTTCTACTTATTTAGAATCTACATCAGTCCAACTGATCCAGTAACTACGTTCTACTATGTTTCATATAGATCCTTATAATAAATTTTATTTTCACATAAAGAAGAGAAACTTCTGAAAGCAAGTTGGTGTTTCAAAAATCCCTTTCTAATTTTTCAGAGACCCCCTCCCACCCCCGCAGCCCTAGCCTGACCCCGCGACCCCGCGGCATCTCTATCCTTTCTCTCCTCTCCCCGCCGCCGCCATCACCGTAGCTCCACCCCTCCCTACTCTCTCGTCCCCACGGAATCTGTACACCGCCATTGCTTGAGCATGGAAGATGTGCGGCCCCTACGGCACGGGGGAGCGTGTGGGTACGAGGTTCAGTGGTGTGTGGGCGACCTCGCCGCCCCCATGACGCCACCGGCGAAGGAGAAAGTGTCGCCGCTTCCTGCCCTCTCGTCCCCACGTCGCCTCCATGCCAGCATGAGCACCGTCATCGCTCGATCATGGGAAGTCGTGATGCCTCTGCGATGCGGGGAGTACGTTGAGACGCACGAGTGACGAGATTCGGCGGCACACAGATCTGGCGAAACTCGACCGCTCCCGAGGCAACCATGGTCGACAGAGGAAGAGGCATGACCCGGGATTTCTTTTTGCATCCACTGAAGAGTCTTGAGGTAAGAAATATTCTACACACATTTTGTTAATCCAATGTCCTTGCTCAGATCTGCCATTTTTGTTTGTAAACTCACGTTTCACTGATCTCATGTTCTGGATTCAAGGTTTCCAGCACAGATAGACAAGTCTTGATGGCGAAGGGGTCCATTTCGAGCACAGCTGGAGAACAACGACAAGCTGGATCTCAACCTTTGCCAGGCGAGTTGCAAAGTTTGCACTATGAGCAAATCGTTTCTTATGGATTTCTAACTTCTCTGATTTATAGATTGGACTGTTGTCATTCCAGTTCCGCCTCTGCTACCGCATGTAGGATTTCACCAGCGACAAGCCTCCTTGAATTTGTGCCTTCATAATTTATTTTGGTGCCGCATTACCTTGCTTCCTTAATAAGAGTGCATTCAGATGAGATGTATGCAACAAAGTTCAGTAGAGGCTCGATAACTCTAATGAGTTGATCAGTGCAACGAATTCATATAGAGGGGTGAGGTCAATCGTACTGCCAAATAAATTATTTCAATATGTTAGACTGCATTTGATTAATCAGGATTCCAACATCATCCGACTATTTCAGTTTATTTTAGGTGTAGCGAACATCCATTTTGCTCTGCCCAAGCTGTGGTCTGCATACATTGGGTTATACTTATTTGGTGGTTCTTTGCAACAACCAAAAACTTTGGCATCTTGACAAGTTGATAGATAGAACAACATGTAAAACATTTATTTAAAAGTAGCAGTTAGTGTGATTTGTCATTTGTCAGAAGTGAGCAGGCTAAGTAACAGTGACAATACAAAGATAAAAATTCTCTGATACATTTTAGTTATTCATCAATATAAAATGGGAGAAGGTAGTGCACATATTGATAATATATATTTTAGGAAGCTCCAATGGCCTGTACCGTCGTTGAGCTTTCTTAAATGCAAAAGCAGTTGGTTTCTTTATTTCTAGAATCTCGACTGCTATATAGACATTTAAAAAATTTTGAATCACTTGATTTGTTGTTGCCTGTACTGTTTTGTTCTATATTTTGCATGCAAATTTAGTTTTTTAGTTGTTCTGTTAATTATAATTCAGGCCCCTTAAAATGAAACTGTGTTTTTTAACTTTTTTTCCTAGGAAAATGTAGGTCCAGAAATAAAACTGAAACCCCATTCATCCTATGTATTGTGTGAGGATGTGGATGTAGCATATTAAAAAAATAGCAAAAGAGTTTAGCAACTTGTCGTAAAAAATATATTGTTGATTGTGTGGGAAAACATTCTTTTCTCATTTTGATTGGTGCTTTTGTATTTTGAAAAAAAATAATATAATATCAGGTGGGACTTTAAAACAAACAACAATTTCTTAGGTAGACTTGCAGCTTATGTTTCTGATTTTCGGTCTGTTAAAATTGCCTCGACTTGGGATGACTGGATGTGTTTGCTAGACAACTGAGAATCCTGGTGGATGTATTATTCTCGAGACAACAACCTGATATGATTTCTAATGCTTGGTTTCGATATTGATGGCAGAAAAAAAATGATATCCAGTGTATTGTTGTGTTTCTCTTTGCAGCTCTTGGGATATGTCAACATCACCCAAAACGATGTAGAAATATGGGTGATTACTTTTGCGATCATTAGTTTGTTACCATATCTACTAAGTCTGTTGTAAGATGCACTTATCCTTAGTGCGTAGCTTTGACTATGTAACTGGGTTTGGAAAGTATTGATTCTTGGAAAGAAAGATTTTCCTATGTACAATGAGCTATATATATCAAAAAATGTTTTGCTTAATTAGATCGAAGCCATGTCTATCAAATATGTACAATACCTTTTTGTTCTTCAAGTAATTGCTTCTTCAATTATTGCGTGGCGCCCGAAGGGCGCCGGATGTTCTAGTCTCACCGCAATTCCTCTAGAACAGGGTACAAGGGGAGAGAAGGAGAGAGTTGGGAGAGAAGATGAACGAGAATACAAGTAAAGGGGATAAAGGTAATTGTGATTTTTGATTGATGATCCCTCCAAACCTCCGTGCGTGTTGTCTTAAGTAGACAAAGCCCTCTTCACAATCCACCGTCCGGCGTGGGGTCCACTGGGCGAAGGTTCTGGCCCACCGGCATACGATTTTGATATTCCTCCCTCCTTAAATGGCGGCTTTCCCACAAGCGCTGCAATGATCTTCACCTTTGCAAATTGATCTTCACCTCGGTTGTGTGCGGGGGCCTTTGCCACCACGCCGCATTTGGACTTGTGGACGCAGATAGAGCCATGATTTGAACCCATCGGCACCATAGCAATGAAGGATGGCCATTCCAATGCCAATAGAAGCTTCGGAAGGCGTCAAGCGAGATAAGAGGTGCACTAGCTTGTCGTAAGTAATCCTTAATCGCTCGAATTTGTCCTCAATCTTGACTTAGACTTGGTGTGAATCCACCTTTGAGTTTTTGCGCTTAGACTTGGTGTGAATCCACCTTTGAGTTCTTGCAAAACTCCAAAGATCTTCCCGATCAAACACTTGCCACCCCAATGATGTGAAGGAAGTAACAATTGCAAACTTAGAGCATACGAAGGATAGACTTGTTAACCGAACACCATGGCCATGCGAATAGCAAATGAAACTTCCACTTGATGATAAGAAACAATGGACCGTGATGATCTCTGCAGAACCCAACAATACCGTCCCCAACATGCCATCCGGCCAAATCGAATTCGAAGCCAAAGACGGGAGAAGCACCAAATAGTCGTAACATTGCACAACAACCAAAGGAAGACACGTGTCTTGGCGGATTGGAACAACAAAGAAGCGGAGGCCATGATTCTTTGATTCGAAACTTAAGAGCTTGCCGCCACGCTCCTCGATAAACCCATCGCCCCCTCCGTAGATGGTCCACAACTTCTCCTTGACCACTATTTTTATGCAAAGAAAAGCGGGTACATCATCGGGAATCACATAATCGTCCCAATGACCAAGCACCTCTCCTTGGCATTAGAACCGACAATGATGATGTTGCCAAAGATACCTATGGTCTCCCACGTGTAAGCATGCATCGCGATAGCGGACACCATTCTCGAACTTGAATCCTATGCCTCGGCTTAGTACCGGAATGACAAATCACATGTTCTCTTGTAAAACTTCCCGGATATATGAGCTCTTGACAAAATTACGCACATAAGCCGAGCAATGAACCTCATCAGTGGCGACAACAACATAAAGAGAACAATCGATGAGTTGCAACACAATGTTAATTTCTTGAATCGCTTGATGTAAATCTAGATTGCACTCTGCTGGTATAGGCTTCACAAACCGACTAATGATATGATTTGGTGGTGGCCTTACCGACATCAAGAGTGTAAACTCGTATTGGCAACATCATAGTGCATATGCAGACCGGCTACCCATGAGATTGAGGAACCCCAAAGCACAAAGAACCCAACCACCCGGAGAATTGCCATGTAAGTGTAGCACCCGGAAGTACTGGCGGTAGCTCCACATTTCATCGAACATCCGTGATGCGGGAGCGAAGAGAGCACGAGTTGCTCAAATCGGCGCCCGGTACCATCGAGGACACATCTCGTGGGGTAGAGAATGGTGAAGCCGATGCCGCATCCAATTGTGGTAGGTGATTCTGCCGTGGCATGGTGAAGCCGAGGTAGCAAGGAGCGGAGATGTCGCCAACGACGGACCTCGCGGGCGCCGCTTGTCGCCGGTAGTGACGACCTCGACGAACACGGCGGGCCGAAGCCGGGCGGCGTGGACTTCCTTCCCGGCAAGGGCGGCGCCGCGGGGCAGATGGAGTCGCGGTGGCACGGGGCCGGCCGAGCGTGCCGCCGCGCCTTGAGGTTGTAGTGTAGTGGCGGTTTGCATGGCGGCCGCGGCTGGCGCTAGGTGGTGATGGCGCGGCGCGCTTGGCGAAGCGCGAGGCGTGGTGGCGAGGCGAGGTGCCCGATAGAGAGAGCGGTGGCGCTGCATCGCGACGCGATAGCCGATCCCGCGACGCCGCCGCCCATGTGGATAAGCTTCGCTGCGGCGTTGCTCGCAACCCTCGCTCTAGCGCGCCCCGACGCGCCAGCCCAACACCGCCTTCTTTCCGACACGCTAGAAGACGGGCTCGCCGCGCGGCGTGAGACTGAATTGCGCGAGGATGGATGGGAGTCGGCGATGAATGCGAGGGGACTCCTTCCCGATGCGGATGGCGGTGGCCCGCCGCGCGACCTGGATAGAGGCGGCCAAGGCGGACAGAGGAATCCGCCATGGTCGACGACGTCGGCGGGCGTGGTGGAGCTCGCGGCCGGCGGGAGTCGAGGAAGCCCCCATCCTCGGCGAAGTGGCGGCGCGGCAGAGGACGCCGTGGTCGGGCGAGGCCGCGGCGGACGGGAGGGAGACGCCGCGTCGGCGCTGCCAAGGAACCCGACCATGCTTGGCGAGTCGTGGCGCGTAGGGAGTACTGACGCTGGACGGCCGAATCGAGGCCGAGGTATCACTCGCCGCTGTGGGGCCGGAGCGGACATGGCGGACTTGAGCACCTCGCGGTTGAGGGCGGGAGGACCTTCTCGTCCACCTCCGGGCGCTCGCCGGCGCTGGATCGGTGCGCGGAATCTCCTCGGGCTTGAGGGGGCTTGGCGGGGAACTCCGTACCGACGAGGGGGACGGGAAGAAGTCTCGACCTCGAGCCCGACGCGTAGATCCGAGTGGGAGGGCGGGGCGGAAGACGACGCCGGGGTGAGGATGATGCCGCTCTTCCGGTGCCCGTCCACCGCCGAACAGACCACCCCGCTTGTCGGCGATCACCACGCCATCGACCGCTTTGGGGCGACGACGCCGAGGTCGACGCGGGCGCTCCTCAGGAACAGCCTCCCCGGTTGTCGGCCACCACGACGCGGCCTCATCGGCGCTGCGCCGCAGGGTCCACTCGGGGGTGGCGACGCGGGACTCGATGGCGTGGCGGCTGGCCGGGCTCCCGAGCATCCCACGGGCCTCGATCTCATCGAACCCGCGGAGGATCCGGGCAAAAGCGAGCTCGAGGTCTCGATCCATGGCGAGGATCGACGGAGGCGATACCACCGTCAAGAACCCACAACCAGGGCTACCAAATCTCACCGCAATTCCTCTAGAACCGGGTACAAGGGGAGAAGGAGAGAGTTGGGAGAGAAGATGAATAGTAATACAAATAAAGGGGATAAAGGTAATTGTGATTTTTGATTGATGATCCCTCCGGCCTCCGCGGCGTGTTGTCTTAAGTAGACAAAGCCCTCTTCACAATCCACCGTCCGGCGGGGGCGGGCGGGTCCACACTGGTAGAAGGTTCCGGCCCACGGCATACGATTGCGACACAATTACCTTTATCCCCAAAGACCCTAGTTGCCGGCAGTTCGAAGGCAAGGAAAAACGGGGAGAAGTTTAACGGGCGGGGGAAGCCCGGCGTCGGCGTCCATGGGCCGATTAGGCGAATCACATCGGTCCATCTAGTGAGTAAGCAAGAGGGTTAAAACCGGCTGAGAAGCCGAGTCATGTAACGAACATCACATTGCGTGATCGAATTTTACTTTCCTCGGCCGGACCTCGGCGGCCGGCTAGCTTTTCCCTTTTTCGTGTATCCGGTAGAGTTCGTCGGAGTAGGATTGAGCTCGGCCGGGAGGAGCGGGCTCTACCTGATGGTATCGAGACCACCCGGTCCTAGCCTCGTCGGGCTTCCGTCCGGAGGCGTCCTCCGCCGCCGAGCACCACCACTTTACCCGCGCCAACGTTCCCAAGGCGTCATGGATCCCAACGCGTGAAGGCGATGTTCGACAAACTTCTCAAGCGCCGACGACTTCGACACCAAGTGGGAGGCCAAGTACACCACCGCCGAATCGGAGCGCCGAGATCCACAACGAGGCGGTGGATCTCGCCTCCGCCCAGTGGAAGCGTCACCGTCACCGTTCCGGCCTTCAAACCCGCATCGAGGCGGTCGAGGGCGTCAACACCTCCATCCACGACCTCCGGTCGCGTCTGCCGAGTCGAGGGCGCGCGCGCGACGGCGTCGGCGCAGCGCTCATCTCCATCCGCAACCTCGGTGGGCGCCGCCGCCAGGAGGGCCATCGCCATGAACACTTCGACCTCGTCGGCCGCGCTCCATGATTGGCGCTGGCGTCGACCATCGCCTCTGGGCCACCGCGGCGCCAAGCGACGACGGAGCTCGTGCGCTGGGTCGAGATGCGGGGACGGCGTGGCGGCCGTGTGGGACGCGGTGGAGAGCGCCGTCAGTGTGTTGATGAATGGCGCCTATGGATAGAGGCGTCCGTGGAAGATGTTCGTCGCGATGTTCGCCTCGCCACGGTACACCTTCGCGGGCGCCGTCTTTGTGGATCTGGTTGGGCAGCTCCGAACATCGGCTCCACCACAGGCTCCTCCGACTCCGTCGCGCCCGGGCCTCGCCGTCCATCACTCGGCTCCACCGGCCGGCGAACCGTCGCCCGGTGATGTTGCCGAACCGCCCCATGGGCACCGCGTACGAGGGTATGGGTGGGTCCACGACCATCACCCCTCCACACCGGTATGATTCGAGCTCCCTCCATTCCATTTCCATACATGCACCACCCTCCTCAACATCCACGGATCCCCATTCTACCACCTATGCCGCAAATCACATCCCAATTCGACCTCCGATCCACCATACTCCATTCCACCATACCCACCACCGCCTCCTCCTCCTCCTCCCCCCCTATATCCCAACATCCCTCCCCAACCACATCCCTCTACCCAAACCATTCACCACCCGGCCTACCAAGCAAATTCCCAACCACACCACACAAACAATTCCCACCTCGGCGAGGTTGCCCAAGCTTGACTTCCCTAAGTTTGACGGCAACGATGCCCAATTCGATTACCGCTCGTCGAGGAACTATTTTGACATGTATGCGGTCGAACCACATATGTGGATTCGTGTTTCTACCATGCATTTCACGAGATCTTTCGCAAAGCGTTGGTTCGATCAGTAGAACCCGGCCTTCAACACCTAGATTGGCCATCCTTACGCCCCACGCATCCCGAGCGCTTTAGCCGTGACCAACACGAACTCCTCCGCGTAAACTCTTCCACATCAAAATGACAACCCACAGTCTCGGACTATGTGAACCGCTTCACCGAACTATTTGATCAACTCAAAGCATATAACCCAAACCCGGACATTGTCTCATTCATCCAACGCTTTGTGGATGGGCTCCGTGATGACATCCGAAGCCGTTCTTATGGTTGCTCGACCCACTTCCCTCGATCATCTGCGTATACTCTTGCTTTGATTCGGGAGGAAGCATTGGAGTCCTCTAGGCGCAAGGAAGCTCGTCGTCGGGACTATGCAAGTTCTTCTCGGCAATGGACAAGTCGTGCGGCTCGGTGGTGCCTCAATCTCGCTGGCGCACCTGGGGGGATGCTCCACCTCCTGATGACAAGTCTGCTTCCACCAAGAGGACTACGGCGGATGACAAGCTATCAACTCTTCGGGATTTCCGTCGTGCTCGTGGTCTCTGTATCCGATGTGGTGATAAGTGGGTACATGGCCATCGTTGCGCTCCGCCTCAACTACATGCTCTGCGGGGAGGTGCGGGAGGTTGTCCAAGACTCCTTCGATTCCGATCCGACATCCAAGTTCGGAGGAGCCTCCTCCGAACCCTTTGCTCCGGCTCATTTCTTCATGGCTCGCGTAATGGCGGTACGCCTCGGCGGTCTTTGTGGGACGGCAGACTACGCAATTCCATGGGGCGTGGGTCGGTAAACCCATGCTCATTCTTGTCGATTCGGGTAGCACCCACTCGTTCATCAATGCTTCGTGGCTTCGAGATTCCGGCGTATGGCCCGGACATTCCAATGGGGGTCCGCATTGCTAATGGAGATCTCATCCAATGCAAATATGAGTCGCCTCGATGTGCAATGGGAAATCTGGGGATATCGGTTCACCTCTACCTTCGGGTTACTCAAATTAGACGGCTATGACTTGATTTTGGGCATGGATTGGCTTGCGCGAGTTCTCTCCGATGAAAGTCAACTAGCGCGACAAATGGCTCTCAATTCCTTATGGCGATGACATGATCATCTGCGGGGCACTGGTTGACTCGGTGCATTTGTTCTCGATCTGGCTCTATCTCGTTTCGATTCGGACAAAGAAGATGCAGAGCTATTCCTCCTTCCGGTCCGGCCTACGCTTGATGAGTTGATTGCCTTATTTGCCGAGCCTTGAGCTACCTCCAAGGCGTGGATCGTGACCACGGGATCCCACTCGTACCGGGGAGCTCAACCGGTTTCTATTCGGCGTCTGAGATACTCCCGAAGCTCAAGTCCGAGATTGAAACACAGGGTTTACGAATTGCTGAAAACTGGAATGATTCAACCCAAAGAAGAGCCCCTTTTCTTCCCGGTGCTCTTAGTAAAGAAGAAGGATAATTAGTGGGCGCATGTGTGTTGATTACGGGATGCTCAATGCCTTGACTGTCAAGAGCAAATTCCCTATTCTCGTCATCGATGAGCTCCTTGATGAGTTGGCGGGGCTCGGTGGTTTTCAGCTTTGGACCTCGAGCCGGCTTCAATCGGATTCGCTTAGCCCCGGGGAAGAGTTCAAAAAAAGCATTTCAAACCCCAGGGGCGCGTTCGAGTACGGTGATGTCCTTCGGGTTGACGGGCGCCCGAACACCTTTCAAGGTGCGATGAACTCAACTCGAAACCGCCGCTGCTCGCATACGTGTTATTGTCTTCTTCGACGACATCCTTGTATCTGATAACACTCTTGAGGAGCACATCGTCCATCTTCGCCAAATAACCGGAGTTGTTAGCCAAAGTTCACCGGCTCATCAAACTCGGCAAAGTGCAAATTTGCCCAGAATCCATATCCTATTTGGGCCATGTCGTCGGCCGGGCCGGGTCGATCTGAGATCCTACCAAATTGGAATCTGGCCGCCCGGTGGCCACTTCCAGTTGATGCCAAGCAAGCTGCGCGACTTCTTGGGCCTTGCCGGCTACTACCGCAAATATGTGAGGAACTTTCTTTGTCATTGCCGGACTTTTATGCGACCTGCTCAAGAAGGGAGTTCTCTTTGTCCGGACATCATCTCATTCTTCAGCTTTTGAAGCTCTCAAGGCAGCCCTCATGTGCGGCCGGTTACGGCCCTTCCGGACTTTGACAAGCCCTTCCGGATACAAAGCGATGCTAGCAACCGATTGTGGGAGCGGTTACATTTGCGGGAGAGGGCCATCCAATTGCGTTCGTCAGCAAGGCACTAGGTGTCTGCTCCCAGGGCTTATCCACTTATGACAAAGAGTACTTGGCAATTCTGGTCGCCATCGATCAGTGGCGTGCTTACCTTCAGCACAGTGAGTTTGTTTACCTTTATCCCCTTTACTTGTATTACTGTTCATCTTCTCTCCCAACTCTCTCCTTCTCTCCCCCTGTACCCGGTTCTAGAGGAATTGCAGTGAGATTTGGTAGCCCTGGTTGTGGGTTGCTGACAGGAACAAACTCCGGCAGTGCCAGCAAAGTACAAAGACCCCTGCTTCTGAAATAATCATGCACAGCTACCGTCGACGACGACCATGACCATCGAGCGCGTCACACATGTCAGGCCGCGACCAGATGTCAATAAGCAAAAGATGGCGAAGTAGATGGAGCTAGAGTTATGACATGCACGTATCTGAAAAATGTCAGGCCGTCTTGGTACGATCCTGCTCCTGCTATTTACTTACTATCGTACAAGAATTGTATCGTACTTGTATTCAGACGACAGCATGCTCCACCTGAAAAATTACATAAAGTCTATCATGTATCTTGATTTCCTGCAGATAGCAACATCAAAAAAAAAGTTGTGCTCCTATGGTTCTATACTTTATTGGTCTTGTGCATCAGCAAACTTCTCATCCCACTACCGAGGATAGGATCAATCTCAAAATGCCGAAACCTAGAGTAATACTGCCTTGTCATATGGAAATTCAAACTTCTTAAATAAGCGAGATAATGCGATGTTCAAATATGCGATCTCTGGAGGATATATGATATAACTGATGCAGATCGCCAAATCCTTACTTAGTTATTGTTCCTAGCTAAAAACTTACGTATAGCTGAAATTATTTTTGCCTTGTTATAGTAGCACAATGAAGGTTTAGCTAATTAGATTTAATACACTACGACTATGAACTACAAAAATATGGGGAAAATGGTGCTTGAAGACAAGACAATTGTAAATGCACAAAGCAAGAGAAGAGATATCGTGACGGAAATGCAGCGTGGCATGACCTTTGTGTCACGACTTTTCCTACTATATATATAGATAGATGTCATATCTCGTGTACCGACTGTTTTAACTCTTTTTCCGCTTGTTAATTGCTAGAGATTATCTCGTACATATGGCACATGTACTCAGGGCGTAGACCATATGTAAATTTGAGAAGTAATATTAAATATATAAAAAGTAAAGAAATTCATGTGTGTGTGGAATGAGAACAATAATTTGACTTTTTTTTTCTTTGTGAAAAAAATAAATGTACTGCACAAACTTGATTCCCTTGTGCAAGCCAACATGATCTCCGTGGCTTATAATCTATGTTTTCCACTGCTTGCTACCTAGCTGAAACATTGGTATATATAGCATCAAGGCATATGGATTTTTGCTTGTGTAAAAAGTTTTTTTTTTCTTGTGAATAATTTGCCAGAAAGCCTTTTAAAGCAAAAAAAAAAAAAAAAAAAACAAAACAAAACAAAACAAATGGCACGTGGGCTGCATGCTCCTCCTTGACGCCTTCCATCCCACGGAACACAACACAGTCGACACAGCTAGTCGGACAGCCCTGCAATCTCCCAATTCAGCCCCTGCCGCGGAACGCTATTCCACGTTGGCCGCCGCGGCGGCGCCCTCCCCCTCCCCCCTCCTCCTCCTCCTCCTCCTCAAATAGGGGAGGCGAGCGCCACCATTCACTACACTTCTTCTCTGGCTCTCGTTCCTTGCCTGCATCCACATCCACTGCGAAGTCGCGGACGGAGCAAGCCGCCGTCGCAGAGCGCCCGAGGTCCGCGACGGCAAGATGACCCAAGACATCAGTTGCGTCGGCGTCGGCGTCGACGAGGCCTCCGCGCTCGTGGGGAACGTGTTCGGCGTCAAAAGGGTGGTGTACCCGGTCGGCATGATGCGCGTCCCGGATCGGCGGCGCCTCGGGAAGCGGCTGAGGTCGGAGCTCGACGCCGTGCGCGATCTCCTCCGTAAGGCGGAGCAGTATTCCTGCGTTCCTGGCGCAGCCGGCAAGGACGACCGGCTCTTTGCCCCCGGTGCGGCGGTGGAGGATGATGATGATGGGTGCAGAGCGGCGAAGAGCAGAAAGGTATGTCCTTTCGCGGAGCGCGCAAGGGAGTCGAAGCATGGTGATAGGGAGCGGCTGGCCGGCCGCCTGGCCTCGATGGCGGCGACGCTGCCGGATCACGTCGTCGCGTTCCTGCAGAACCGACGCGTTGGGGATGCCGATTCCCGCGGCGACGACGGCGAGGTCGAGATGGACGACGTGCTGTCCATGAAAGATGGTGATCTGTTCCAGCTGAAGATGTTGCTGGACAAGTTCGCGCCGGAGAGCACGCCGAAGTTGCCGCTGGCGGACAAGTTCGCGCCGGAGGTGAGCACGCCGAAGTTGCCGCTGGCGGACAAGTTCGCGCCGGAGGTGAGCACGCCGAACGGGCTCGGAGGGCGCGCACCACTGGCTGCCTCGGGCATCAGCTGCCTGTCGCAGGCGGAGCACCAAGAAACAGGAGGCAGAATGCCCCCGGTGCAAGAGGAAGAGGAGGAGGGCGTCAACATCTGTGGCGGCGTCTCTCGCATAGCCATCCGGGACATCGCTGAGGAGTTCATGGATGGCACCGGAGTTGAGCTCCTGTCGCCGCTCCAGCGCAAGTACGTCGAGCTCGCCGAGGAAGACGGGTACGTTGACATCTGCGGCGACGCCTCTCCTGTCGTGTTCCCGGCCAAGACCGGCGACAGCAGCAGCCCAAGCTTAAGCAGCAGCATGGACTCCGATGCAGCATCCACTGATTCCGACTCAAGCAGCAGCTCGCCGGAGGCTCTCATTGCCAGGGAGAATTCATATTGCAGAGCCGGAGGACCTGTGCCGCCGGCGCCTGAGGCTGATCCTATCCAAGGCGTACACAATGCGCAGCCACCAAGGGCGGCGCCTGAGGCGATTCATATCGAAGAGCCTGAGAACCAGTGCGCGGCGGCGACGGTGATCGCGGTCACGAAAAGCCCACCTGCGCCGGTGATCGCGGTCACCAAAAGCCCACCTGCGCCGACGGTTCTTCACAAGGAGTGTGGTACCCTTGGTCAGCCACCAGAGCACGCACCGGAAGCTGTCCAGATTGCAGAGCCAGAGGAGCTTAAGGAAAAGGGTGCGGCGCCCGGGGCTACAGTGCACCCCATCTCCGGCAGCGCACCTCCGCCTGCGGTTCTTACCGACGAGAATGGCACCTCTTCTCAGCCGGCACCGGTGCCGGCGCCAGTGGGGAGCACATTGCAGAGCCGCAGCCACAGCCACAGGTTCAGACTCTGATCGCCATGGCGCAACAGAAGAGGCGTGCGATGGCCAAGGCCCGCCTGGAGCTTCTCGAGCTGAAGAGGCGGCGCTGCCCGACGAGCGCATCCATCCGCGCGACATGGAGCTGCTGGGCATCTCCGCGTTCGAGCACACCGTGAGCACCGTGCGGGACGCGCGCACGGCACAACCCCATGTGAACGACGGAGTTGGCCTCAGTTTCTCGCCCGGTGGCCCCAGCATATTGCAGCAGCTGGGGTCTTCCTGAAGGCCGATAGTGGCGGCGAGGAGGAGGAGGAGCCGCCACCGCTGGCCGTCGCTTCTGATGGTGAAGAGATGGACATGGACATAGAGGACGGGCAGATCATATAGGAATGTAGGCACCATGCATGCGTCAATGCAGCGTTGCATCCTTGATCCTGTACCCTGATTCCCTCACCTTAGAACAATCAGTTCTTAGAATTTGTTCTGTTCATTCATTTTTTCTTTCAGAAAAAAAGAATTTTTCATTTTGGTTTCAAATATCTTGAATTTTGGTTCACAAGGAAAAGGATCATACTTAGCCATTCCAAAAGGGTGTGTGTACAAAAATAATTAAGGCCAGATTTGGATCCTAACAACTAGTTGACTAATTTTTAGTCCTTAACTAGATAGACTAATTGTTACTAAAAACCGTTCCAAATTGTAGGTCGTTTGACTTTTTCAAGCTCAACTTTGACCGTTCGTCTTATTCAAAAAATTATGCAAAACATCAATTCATTTGTTGTGGATTGCTTTATTAATAAAAGATCTTTAAAAATCACTTAAATTTGACTATGTTTACACAAATTTGTTGAATAAGACGCATGATCAAAGTTGGGGAAGAATAGATGTGATGAGATATTCTAAATCAACGATTTAATTTGTGAATGATGTTACCAAATCTATCCTAATAATCTATGAGCTTCGGAATACATGTCGCTATAGTTTATATTATATTATTTTCCCACAAAGATATAACACACCATATATGCCCCTTACCCCATTACCTCGTCCGAATCATTGGCCTGGAGTTGATTAGAAAAGGAAAAAAAAAAAAAGAGAGAGAGAATGTACAACAGATGGACTTGTCCGTGAAGAGTTTTTTTTTTTTTTTTTTTGGGAGAACACAGCAAATTCACAATCAACTACTGGCACTAATGCCACAGATACAGCCGAGTTCATTACACATGGTTGCAGACAAAGTTTTGAGCTCTAACTTAGCTCTACAAAAAGACTGCCGCTGCAACAATCACATGCTGAAACTGAACATCAACTAGTGGCACTAATGCCACAGATACAGCCGATTTCATTACACATGGTTGAAGACATAATTTTGCAGACATAGGCCTTGTATTCCTAGGCATATTTAATTAACGGTTCTTCCACCCTTAAAAGAGGTTTGGTGGCCCTTATCAACAGAGTTAAATATGGACACATCGTAACACAAGTTCTTCAACTCATAGGTGCAATCAACTATTCTTTCTCATCTCTCCAGCATCATATATGGCGCCTCAATGCACCATTGGATATGCATTGGGCGGGAGCGAGTAATCTCTCTTCATATAGTGGACGCATCCCAAATGCACATTCAATGGTGCATTAGCTATGGCCACATGCCCTTAAGGGGGGGCTCCATAAAATAAACGATAATGTGATATTTAAATATGTGATCTTTGAGGATATATGGTATAACTAATGTAGATCACCAAATCCTTACTTAATTATTGTTCCCAGCTAAAAACTTACACATAGCTAAAATTATAGTCTTGTCATATAATAGCACAATGAAGTTAGCTAACTAGATTTAATACACTACAAATATAAAAGGGGATTGAGCCTATTTTTTAACTTTATGATTTTAACCCTATTTTTTTTCAAACGAAAAGAAGACTTTACCCCTGTTCGGTTAAGTGCCTCCAACTGTGTTAACTTTTGTGTAAAAGAAAAAGTTTGCCCATGTGTCCTTGTTGCTTCCCTCTCTCTACTTTTATTTGACATGTGGGACCCAATCGTCAAGTCCTTCTTCAACCTCCAACCTTCTTCATCCTTCGATTGTCTCTCCCTCCACAGTTTAATGAGGTGGAGTGTCGGAGGGGCAGGTGCTGCACACCCATGTGTCCTGTGGTCGCGCTTGTTGTTGCTCGCGCGACCTCGTCGCAGAGATGGCAACTCGGCGGCACGCGGCCATAGCAACGTCGGTTGCTCGGCCTCGCGATGCTCCCTCCGCCATAGGCGTCCTCCTGGCGCCAACGCGCTAGTGTGGCGGCGGCTCGCCGGCGGTGCACTTTCGCGCGGCCACGTCGTGGCGGCGGCGATGGGCTCGGCGTGGCGGCCATGGTGGCGGCCGGCTGCTCCGCCCACACGCTGGTTCGAGACGAGGTGGTCGACGGCCTGCTCGGACGCGCCTTGCGGCGCGCCTAGCGCCTTTCGGAGGCTAGCCGCCTCGTGACCCGCCCGAGGCGTGGTGGTTTGGCACACGGCTCCGGGCGGTGGTGGCTAGGCGACCCGCCCGACGAGCCTCTCACGGCGGCCCACCTCCAAATGCGCCACCGCCACCCGGCAATGACTTCCATATGCGTACGCTGCGGCCGCAAGACACGAGCAACCACCGCCGCAGAAGTAGCCCTACCATGAGAAGGAACATCGGACTAGGGCGTCGCCGCCCATGAGAGACCTCGACCGCGGTCCAGTTCAATGGGGAAGGGACCAGTAGGGGATAAGGGGCAATCTCATCGTTTGCCCGTTCATTTTTATGAATCTTATTTTTTTAATTAATTTATTCCAAACGGTGGCTTGATTTGAAAAACCGAGGGCAAAATTACAAAGTTAAAAAGAAAGGGTAAAATCACCGTTGAGCTTTGAAATAGGGGTAGAAAGTAGAAACACTAAAATCCCAATATAAATAAAACTATAAATATGAAAAAATATGGTGCTATAAGACAAGACACTTGTAAAAGGCAAGTATAGTCACGTTACTCTTGATATTGAGGACAAATAAAGAAAAGTGATACCGTGATGTAAATTCAACGTGGCATGACATTTGTGTCTTAACTTTTTCTACTATAGACGGATGTTCTATCCACATGTTAATTGCCGGAGATTTTAGGGACCCACGCGGGGCGTAGCGCCAGGTGAGTGATGGAGTTGGCCTCCATGTCTGGCCCGATTGCCCTAGCATATTCAGATAGGGTTTTCTTGAAGACCAATTGCGACAATGAGGAGGAGGACGAGGAGGAACAACTGCCACCACTGGCCATCGCTTCTGATGGTGAAGACATGACCATAGAGATAGAGGATGGGCAAATTCTATAGAAACCTAGGTTTATGCTTCTTAAATCTAAATAAATCTATAACTTGTTTGCATGTGACCCAATGAGTAGCTACACATACAATAATTAGCCCACCCTAAAAATTTTACTACAACTGGACCATAGAAGCTACAACTATGAATTATTCTAATTAATTACAGAAAACATATATATGTTCACTATGTACATCTACTCATGTGAAGTCGAACAAAATTAGATTTTCCATTTTTGTGATTCCTTGATTTACTATGAGTTTTCAAAGAGTCCTTCAAGAAAAAGAAATAAATAAAATACAAAACCGCCTTCAAAACCGTTTATAACCAGGCTAGGGAGGTCAAATAAATGATTTTAAAGGTTGAGAGAGTTGTTTTACCTCGGTTTTCTATCTAGAGTATAGAGAGGAAAAACAGTCGCGAAGGTTAGAAGTTAACCAAAAAAAAAAAAAAAAAAGAAACGACGGTTCTCTGGCTTGGGTCCAGGTCCGGGTTGATCTCGGTCTTGTCAAGCCATGAATAAAACCTATCCGGCCCGGTTGGCCCACAACGACATCGGTTGTGTGCTGTTGCTCTCGTCTAGTACTACGCATCCCCAACCTCACGGCTCGACGAGACTTCGATTCGGGGACGCGTTTTGAGATCCTTTTCTGTTCGCCGAGCGGCGAGCACTCGAGGCGCCGATCGGGAGGCGGGACAGGAGCGCCGCCTGCCGCCCCTCATCATATCCACGCTCGGCCAGGTGACTGCTCCTCAGACCAGCCTTTGTTCTGCACAATCGTGCTAAATTAAATCCGAATCTGTGTCGCCCTACCTTTTCTTTGCCACGATAATCAAATCCGAATACTTGAAGACGAGATTTACCGTGCAAGGTTCCTGATGATTGCAGGGAGAAGAGAGTTTATCCACACAGGTAGCTATGTTGGAAAAGATTGGGTTGCCCCGAAGCCGTCCATGCGAGGCGCCAGCTGGGTGGTGGATGCATCCCACTGTCAGGGTTGTTCTGTTCAGTTCTCCTTGTTTACTAGGAAGGTAATCTCTTGTTTTTCCTCCCTTGCAGTGATAGTATTCTGAATGGATGCACCCTACCTCCTTTTTCTGTTTTGTTAATGAAAAGCTTAATCTAGTTCTAAACCATAATCTCGTATACTGCCGTGGTTGGTTTATTTCATGGGATTCCATTTCGTTGGGGTTCAGTTATGTTTATGTATGCTGCTTAGAGTATTTACATTACTTGCTCCCACTAGCAAAACTCATGAAATGGTGGACTACAAAGCAAATTGATGAACTAATTTTTTGATTGTTGATTGTCAAAACTATAAGCATTGTGTTTGGTTTATGTTCTCCATTGAGTCATTTTCTGCTTGTAATGCTTTTCCTTTACTCATTTACTTCTTGTAAATATGGTCAATCCTGAAGTTAAATGCATGCTATGCAACTTTTGAATCTACTGCCAACAGTGTCTCACTAGTTTGTTTCAGTAAATTAAATGGTTGCATTGCCATGTCCATGTTTTTTTTCCCTGAAATCGCCCTTCAATTGAAAGGTGAACTTTATTATAACATTATGATCTTAGCAGGAGTTGTATTAACTTCTGTGTATTCGATATGTAGCACCATTGCCAAAGATGTGGGGGTTGTTCTGCAGCAGCTGCACCCAGCAGAGGATGGTTTTACGTGGACAGGGTGATTCACCTGTTAGAATTTGTGATCCTTGCAAAAAGCTTGAGGAAACAGCACGCCATGAGTCGAGATATGGGCACAAAAAATAGAGCTACAAGAGGTCTATTTTTCTTTTTTCTTATCCTTTTGATCTGTGTTTCAGTGAATAAACGTGATTTGGTTGATATTACTTCTATGAAATATGTTTAAGCAGTGCATTTGTTGAAATCATAACAAACCAACAGCAATCAAGGCTGTTGATTGAAATCTGACTGTCAGCATGGAACCCAATGGGGATGAGGTTACATTGAAATTTGGCTCTCATCATAACATAAATCATGTTTGACCATTTTGGGTGCTCGTGTACAAGGTTTGGGCTGGTTGATATTATTTATTTATTTTAACATTTGATTATGCTTTATGGGAGCTGTATTGTTATGCTCTGAAACATAATGCTTATTGACACTGTATCCTAACTAGTGATGATGGCGCTTGCAGCTTCTCACTAGTGAACAATTAAACAGCTTTGACAATATTTTGTTCTATCTCAGGGAAATTATTTTATTCTGTGGTTTACCTTTTGTTAGCTACAACTACAAGTGCTTATGTCCTAACCAGTTGCAATGACATAAGTTTGATCTTTGATCTGATATCTTACAAAGATCTACTTTTACATATGTAAAGGTGTACCTTTTTCATATTTCTATATTATTACATGCAGTGTTTTGCCTATCATTATATTGCATATGAAAAAAATCTCAAAATAGGATCTATGGAGCTAACATCTATAGTGAAATTATTCATATAAAATAGAGTGTCATGCATGCATGGGACTGTTCTATGATAAATGGTGCACAATCAAACCAAGAAAAAAAACTTTTGGTCTTACCATGCAGATATTTGTAGTATGGACTATGTAGTTGTCATCTATGTTTCTTATTATCTGAGAAAGTTTTTTAACAAAAGAAATCGTTTCTACCTATTTCTACAGCTACCACAAAATCTGCTTGAAACCAGAGGATGAAATTCTAAGTGAAATTCTTGGAGGTGGAGAGCGTATCAAATCTTTGGATTCTGAGCTTCCTGGTAGAACCACAAGCAGTGCCAGTACCTCCAGAAGAACTTCTTCTAATTTCTGTACAGACGCAAATGGAGATGAAAGCCTTTCTGCTGAAGCACACAATTATGAACTTAACAATACTGCATCTATTTTTACCCCAGAGGAGTTGCGCCCAACAAGCTGTAGAGGAGAAGAAAAGGTACAAAACTTTAAAATCAGAAGGTAAACCAGAGGAAGCACTGCAGGCTTTCAAGCATGGTAAAAGAGCTTGAGAGGCAAGCTGCAGCGCTGGAATTAGAATTGAGAAGGAGTAGGAGAATGGCTACAAAAGCGCCTAACGTCTCTGCTGCTGTTGGTACTTCGGCGACTGCTGGTTCTGATGAGGCTGAAACAAAAAGGTCTTCAACTGGGAAAAGGATTAAGAAAGAAAAGAATGATCTTGCCTCTGAACTCAGAGATTTAGGCTGGTCAGATGCAGACCTTCGTGATGAAACAAAGGTTGCCCCTATGAGTGTGGAAGGAGAGTTGTCACAGCTTCTTAGAGAGGTGGCCCCAAACCATCAGAAGGCAAGAAAATAGGTGGTGTTGATAAATCTCAGGTTAATGCTCTGAAGAGGCAAGCTTTACTACTAAAGCGGGAAGGCAGGCTTGCTGAAGCAAAGGAAAGAGCTCAAAAAGGCTAAAATTTTGGAAAAACAACTCGAGGAACAGGAAATTCTGGGTGAAGCAGAAGACTCAGATGATGATTTGGCTGCTATTATTCGGAACATGGACGACGATAAACATGATGACATATTTATCGATGATCCAAAATTCCCAGCTTTCAACTTTGAACAAATTCTGGGTGCCTCTAATGATCTTGCCACTGATAGCCACTTTGATGTTACAGATGATGACATGAATGACCCAGATATGGCTGCTGCCCTAGAATCATTTGGTTGGAGTGTGGAGGATGACAAACAATTGGAAAATCATGAACCTGTTTCTTCTTCAGACCAACAGGTACTAAAGGAGCAAGTACTTGCTCTAAAAAAGAGAGGCTGTTGCAAACAGAAGGTCTGGTAATGTTGCAGAAGCCATGTCGATTTGCTTAAAAGGCAAAGCTACTTGAGAAGGATCTCGAAACTGAAGAGTCAGGTTCAAAGGTTTCTTCTCCAGAAGGGCAGAAAATTACACATGCAGAAGATGCCACCACTTTTGCAGGGATGAATTCCGACCTATATCAGCGCCAAAAAGTAAGCTTGCAATTCAGAGAGAACTGTTGGCTCTGAAGAAGAAGGCACTAGCTTTGAGGAGGGAAGGGAAGGTGGACGAGTCTGAAGAAGAGCTGAAAAAAGGTAGCGTTCTTGAAAAGCAGCTTGAAGAGCTTGAGAATTCCTCCAAACCACCTGTAGCAAAGGAAACCAGGAGCTTGCCATCTAATCCCCGTACAAGGTTGAACCTCCAAATATCAGTCTTGATGACGAGGTATATGAACCTGAGGTTACAGACAATGATATGCAGGATCCAGCATTGTTATCGGTGCTAAAAAATATGGGATGGGAAGATGCTGGTTCAGATTCTGTGGAAACAAGAGACAAGCCATTAATTTCTTCACATGCAGTTCCTCGTAAATCATCAAAAACTAAGGGCCAGCTTCAAAAGGAATTGCTTGGTATTAAAAGGAAGGCTCTTGCACTCAGACGGGAAGGAAAACCACTGAAGCTGAGGAGGAACTGGAGAAGGCTAAGGTCTTGGAGCAGCAACTTGAAGAGATCGAAGAATCAAATAACTTGAGTGCTAGTCAAATTGTTACTACTGCTGGCCATCAGATTACAGAAAATAAGTATGATGAGCATGTCCCTGGTGTTGATGCAACTTTACACCCATCTTCAGTAAGAAACACAATCAAGGGGATGAAATATTGCCAGTGCATGCATCTGAATCTGGTGCGTCAGTGGGGAGAAGAAAGTAGAGGTGGAAGCACTCCAGTCGTGTCGCAGCCAGCTTTTACTGATCCCTTGGGATCACGTTCACCTTCTGTAGTACATGATCATAATGAGCATCAGAAAACACAAGGAGATGATACTCTTAAAGATGAGATATTACTTCATAAGAGAAAAGCGGTTGCCTTTAAGAGAGAAGGGAAGATGGCAGAAGCTAGAGAAGAATTGAAACTGGCGAAACTCTTAGAAAAGCGTCCTGAAGGTGCTGAACAAGACAGCATGGATGCTGTGGGTGACTCCATTACTCCTGCTGTAGAACAGAACAGTGTGGTCCAGCAACCTGCTAGCTCCAGCAATCACACTGACGACGTAACTTCTGCCCCTCTTGCACAAGTGAGCAAGTCGACGCTGCCTCAGAAAGCAATGTCCAGCCGTGACCGTCTCAAAATCCAACGCGAATCCCTCGCTCACAAGCGCAACGCCCTCAAGTTGCGGAGAGAAGGAAAGACTGCAGAAGCAGATGCAGAATTCGAACTGGCCAAGGAGCTAGAGAGCCAACTGGAAGAGTCTGACAACCAAAGTTCAAGCTCCGGGGGCAAGTCAAGTGAACCAAATGACGCGATTGTTGAGAATCTTCTTGATCCTCAAATTATGTCTGCCCTAAAATCCATTGGTTGGAGTGACATGGATTTGCCTATGCAATCTTCTAGTGCACAACCTCAGAAACCCATGCATTCAAATTCTCAAGCTCCACAAAAAGTGGACGCAAAGTCATCTGTTGCAGCGACCAGCAAACCTCAGAGCGAGAGAAGTCAACTTGAAGAACAGATCAAGACAGAGAAACTGAAAGCGCTTACTTTGAAGCGTGAAGGGAAACAAGCAGAGGCCTTGGAAGCTCTTCGCTCGGCAAAGCGACTGGAGAAGATTTTGAACTCAACTTAGCTAATCACACCCTCCCAGATTGCTCGTGTTCTTTGTCGGCTGTTCGATTTGGTTACCTGATATCCCAGGGTTCCAGCGAGAACATAGAACCATATTGAGTCTGGCATAATTTGTGAGCTTTGAGCACATAACTTATGTCCTGTTTGTCTTGTGTGCTTTTGAGCAGGCCCTTTGGTGTATGTGTATAAATAAAATATAAAAAGGATTGGCGACGATTCTTTTCACGAATTCATGTATTTTATTCTACTTTCGTTTTAAAATGGGCTGTTGAATCGTTGATCTGTACTAATGGTATTGGGGAAAATACTATTAATGAAAATATTTACAAGAAAAGGAAATATTTTACAAAAAAGTTAGTATCAAACAAGAGGCCTGAGCTGTTATCTCCATGGGGTGAGCAAAACTGTGTTCATAGCCCACAGGGCCACAGGCCCAGTCGAAACCTTCGTGCGGTGAAGCACGTGACGGCCGTCACCCGCGACCGCGTTCCACTTCCACTTCCACCCACTCCCTCCCTCCCCGCCTCCCTACGCCGCCCGACGCCTCGACATGCAGGCGGTAGTCGGCCACCGCGCCGCCAGCCTTGGCTCGCCGTCACTCTCGCGCTTTCGGTGTGGCTTCCGTCTCCCCGGTCGGGCCCGCCTCTTCTCTGGTAAGCCGCTAAACTCACGAGGCCCCAGGCTATGGTCTTACCTTCGCTGCTTCGATTGATTCGTGCTCTGTGTTGATGCGAGAGTAGAAGGCGTGTCGGCGGCGCCACTACGCGTCGGCTCCCGGCCCCAGCCACGGACCCATGGCAGCGGCGGTTTCGCGCACCTCGAAGGCATGGATGGGGAGGCACCGCGGCTGACGCACGCCCTCCCGAGAATGCTTATCGATGAACAGGTGCGTTCGATTACTAGAATGAGAGTTGAATTGATCGAACTGTGAACCAGCTACTTTAAATTTCACGTGATGTGGGGTAGTACACTGGCAATGCATAAGCCCACATGGAGCACTGATTCTTAGAGGTGACACACTGACATTGCAACTCAATACCCTTTTGATGTGGCTATGGCTATTGTATAAGCAGAGTCGTAGATTTGATAGTTGTTCCTCGACAGTTTGTGTGATCCTTTTGCCCACCACCTGTAACTAATTTGTGAATAGAAATTAGGCAGAAATATGGTTTACTATATTGCATCTGAAGTGAGCAGAATTCTGCTCATCGTGAACAAAGAAGCTTGTTGCAGAGTTCAATGCAGTGGCGGTTAGGGCACAGTGAGCATTATAATTTGCATAATTTTGTGTACATTTATAAAACTTTGAGCGGTTTAGTGCATTTACATTTCACTAGTGCAGTGTATTCTTGCCTGCTTTTGCTTTGATATGCTGTTCTGTTCTCCATTCAGTTGTGTTGCAGTGTGGATGTTGACCCGGCATTATCTCTGCACTTGAAATTTGCCACTGCAGAAAATGGCATGTCCCAACCTTCTGAAAGCTGCTGTACTTTCAACCATGGCTTTACTTGCTGTACCTCTTGAGGCATCAGCGGAGACATGCCAACCACCTAATTCTTTTCGCCAATATGCCAATATTCATTGCTGTAGCTCTAATTGGAGCTGCTGTTGGTGGTAAGACATCTGAACATGTGTGTTCACTCTCAATATTGCTTCTTGCATGCGAAGTTGATGGAGATGGATCTTACTTGCTCGCTAATATTTTTTTCTTCTCTGATTTTCAAATTTAGGATTGTTAGCACGCCAAAGAAAGGCGGAATTGAAGCGGCTCAATAATCAACTTCGCCAGATCAATGCAGCACTTAGAAGGCAGGCACAGATTGAGTCATTTGCGCCTGGCCTTACTTATGCGCCAGTTGGGAGAACAAATGAAACTGATATTGTTGTTGACCCAAGGAAGCAGCAGTTGGCCACAAACCTGAGAAATGGGAAGAATTACATGAGGAATCAAGATCTGGATAAGGCTATAGTGGAGTTCAGAACAGCTCTGGAGCTTGCAGAGAGCATAGGAGATCGTTTTGAAGAAAAGAAAGCTGCACGAGGACTAGGTTCTTTTTCTCCCTGATAATCACTGTTATTTATGTCTTTGTTATCATAGTGGATGAACAGTGCATAGATAATACTCCCGGTGTTCCAAATTGTAAGTCGTTCTGGGTTTTCTAGATACATAGCTATTGCTATGCACCTAGATATAAATTATGTCTAGATATATACCAATAACTATGTATCTAGAAAAGCCAGAATGACTTAATGGAGGGGTTGTAAAAAAAAAACGACTTAATGGAGGGAGTATTAACCTGTTTTATTCTTAAAGAAGCATATATGCTTTCCTAGCTCCCATAAAAATGGTCAGTCAGGTTACATAATAATAATCAGCATGATGTAGTTGACTGATGGTGAACTAGCACTTCAGTCCTAACTATGCCACCAAGTATTAGCTAAGTAGTGGATATTTTTATATAAAAACTGAAAATGACTGAAATTTTTGGTGTTGTTTCACAGTCGCATTTGCTTGCTGTCCTTGTGTTTCAGTTGATCATGCATGAGATTACTGTTATTCCACTTGCGAATTTTGAATAATTCCTTATTGTAAGCAAAGATTTATATGCAAACTTTCTAGGAGAATGATTGCCTGGTGAAGATCTTCAGTTAAAATCTTGAACTAGTTTTTTTCTGAATCCCATTAGATGGTAAATTTTGCAGTTAGGTGGATACCGAAAGATCTTGTCTAGCTTCTTACTGAATACTGCTTATTTACCTGCATCCTTGCTCTCTAATTGGAGATCTGCATACCTGAAATAAGTTGAACAAATTTTAATGTGAACTATTAGCAGAGTTTATATCAACTGGAAAGCTATTGCTCAGCATAAGGTGACTTCAGTTTTTAGCGATGAATTTAATGTCTTTCAAACTTCTGTTTTTTTTTATTTTGAGATTTCAAACTTCTTTCTTAGTTGGCTTCTTTTTTTTATGAAAACGCAGGAGAGCTGCGTTTCACTGTATTATTTAGAATAAAAAGGGAGGGTCCCCAACAGGATCCTCACTCATACGGGGATCAAATATGAGGTGATTACACATACTCATGATTTAAACACATAGGAAACAAACATGACTCGACCTTAACTAGAAGGACCTAGTCTGTAAGCGCCAAACCTTAGCCCTTGTAGCTTTTTTCGCCCCAGCCATGCACCAGAGGCTGTGCTCATTCTTCAGCTCACTCCAAATCATGCTAATCAAAGGTGAACCCCCTCAAAAAAACACATGCATTCCTATGCTTCCAAATAATCCAGGGCCCTAGAATAATCAAGGAGTTAACTCCTTTCCTGTGCTCCTTGTTAACTCTGCTTATCGTCTTGCGCCATCAGTCAGCAAAACCCAGTTCATTTTTGTTGGGGACTGATGACTGAATCTGCGGTTCAATAGAGAGAATAATTTGAACCAAACCTGTCTTGCCCCCACACAAGATGTTGACAGGTGTTTTATTGTCTCATCTTGATCGTAGAAGGGGCATTTATCCGGATGAGGCCCCTCTTAGAGTGCCTATCCGCCGTTCAACATCGATTACGGATTGCAACCACAAAAACATTTTGCATTTGCCCAGGGCCCAAGTCTTCCATAACCGATGCCAGGTTTCAAAGGTCACAGCACCACAGAAAAATGCTTTATAGACAGATTTGGAAGAGTAGCATCCACTTGCATCTAAGCCTCCACATGTGACAATCCTGTTGGTCAGTTAAAATAATTCCCAAGAGACAGTCCCATAGCTATAGGAATTCTCTAATACCAGTCCAGGATAGGCCTCCTTGAATGTCTCTTGGACATTGCACATTGGTGAGAGCTTCAGCCACAGTCCGGCCTTTGTGAATTCTAGGAGATACACAAGAAAGACAGCTGCGCAAGATTTTCAATTGAACACCTGTGAAGCCACCGATCAGTCCAGAAAAGTGTTTTCTGCAATGGCAAACAGGGCTAGCGAGTTAGGGTGCGATGGAGGTTCCAGATCAGACCATGGACGGTCGGCTTTTAGTCTTTCTAAACCATTGCCACCTGATTAGCAATGCCCAGGCCATCACCTCCAAGCTGGGGATGCCCAATCCACCAAGATCCAATGGTCTCATGATCTCCCAAGCCACCAGACAAAAACCTCTGTTGGTCGTTTCCTTTCGCTGCCATAAGAAACCCCTTCCCCCTTCTGATTTTGTTTACTGCCTTGATGAACCATTTCGGGACGCTGATGGTGATTAACAAGTGAATAGGCATGGCAGAGAGAACACACCGGACTAACTGGCATGTCCAGCCCTGTTCATGAGAGCTGCCTTCCAGCATGGGAGTTTGTCAGCGATTTTCTCAATCCATGGCATAAGATCCCTTAGTTGACTCCAATGAACAAATTTATTTAGTTTGTTGATGTTGCTTAAGTTTATACTGGTGTTTAATGGTTTTTCCAGAAACAAGATCTTTTGTCGACCTCTGTTTAGTTCAAATTTCTAAAATTACATACACAGGAAGATGCAAAGCGTCACAAATCACAATGGATTGTTGAGTATTCAAATAGCAACATACTGTAGATTTTTATCTGCATGTGTGCTTAGTCTGTAACTTTGGAGATTTATTTACATGCCGGAGATTACTTGAAGCAAATTCTGTTGTGAACTAGTAATTGACCTTATACCAACTGACTGAAATGACTGCAATAGTTCTTAGCATAAGATGACTTTAATTATGTTTCAAACCTATGGTTGAGTTGTCTCCGGTGAACGAACCTATGTAATTTGTTCTGGTTGTATAGGTTTATAGTGGTGCTTTGATTTTTATTTTCATGGACGATTTTTGTCAACCTTCTTTATCACCCCATAGAAAAGAATTGTGCTATAGTTTTAAGCTTCAGTGACTTGCACAGACAGACAGCACACGTCGAACGCTGTTTCTCATGATGTCGATCTGTGACCTGGGAATTTCCTCACTCGCTGTTTGGGCTTGTGGCTAGGTGCATCGTTGCAAAGGCTGGGAAAGTACCGAGAAGCAATGAGACATTACGCCAAGGTTCTGGAGCTGTCTAAGGAGACAGGTGAAGATTCTGGCTGCACCGAGGCCTACGGTGCCATAGCTGACTGCTACACCGAGCTGGGCGATCTGGAGCGAGCGGCCAAGGTATATGACAAGTACATATCTCGGCTGCAGCCCGGCGAATAAAGAGCTGGCCCTTGATTTTCTCACAGACGAGACTGAGTTCCTTCTTGAGTTTTGCTCGTCCCAAGGCGTGAGTTTTGTGGGTCTGTTCAACTTCACTGCAGGGCTTGGATTTGTTCCGAGCACGGTTTTGATATTTGTATAGAAATTGGCTTTGGCGCTGCCTGCTCGTCTTTCACAAAGCTTGGTTTCTGATATGCCTGCATGCCTACTGGGATTTATGCATTACCCATGATTGGGCATGAACTCATCGGTGCTGTTCCAACTTCCAACTGTTGTACAGTAACATCGATGAGTCGATCAGTGCCATTCTGCACTGGCTTCTTGTTTACAACAGTAGTATCGACGATCAGTGCTTGATTCTCCACTGTATTTCTCTCTGACAGCCTGCTTGATCGGTTGGATCGTTCGGTTGGGAGTTGGAAAGAAACAAGCGCCCGCCGGACAATGTCTGCGTGTCACTGCGTGGCATGTTGAGCTCGCAGCTGCAGCTGCAGCTGCAGCAGCAGACGTGTGCACCGGCACCGCATTGCCGACATGAGCCGTGTGCACGCCTACCCTGAATATGAAATTCTGAATGACACCTGCCCACATCATCATCAGTCTCCTCGCTTAGCTAGTGTTCAGGAACTTGAGATTAAAACGCCGTGGCGACTATACCAGTGAAGCTATCTGGGGACGTACGTGGCAGACTGGTGGCGCCGTGGCGCGCTCACCGCGCACCACGCGCTGGCGGCCTGGCATGCAGCTGGCACCGACGCCGCACAGGGCGCGTGCTCGCCGTATGGCAACAAGAGGGCACACCGTCACCGCACACACGCACGTCCGCGGCTCAATCGTCTCGTCGTCCTCTCTGCCCAGTTCCTGTGCATGCTATGTCAGCGCCATGGATGATGGATCCTATGCATAAATAGCACATGCACGCGGCCCGCTGCAGCTCGCCACTCGTTCGATCCAGTCTGGCTGGAAATACACCACTGCAGCACCCGGCCATGGCGTCGTCCAAGGCTCTCTTCCTCCTCGCTCTCCTCGCGGCGGCCGCCGTGCTCGCCACCGCCGCCGCCGACCATGCTGCTCGTGCGTGTCTCGATCTCCTCGATCACCGCGCAGTACTTTGTTTCATCGTGCGTCGTGCGATACGACGCGGAAGAAATTAATTATATGCAATGAACACGACGCTCGTGCAACACAAAGCAACGCTAGCTGTACGTTGACGGACTGATCATCGCTGTACATGCTCACCATGCAGATGACAACACCGAGAAGGCGACCAACGGCGCCGGCGTGAACGACTGGCACGGTGGGGGCGGACACGGCGGCGGAGGTGGCGGCGGTGGGGGCGGCCACGGTGGCGGCTGCAGTCACGGCTGCTGCTACTACGGACGCCATGGATGCCAGCGCTGCTGCGCGACCCCGACGAGGTCCCACAGCAGGTGAAGAACTAGATGCGCGCGCGCCGCCGCTCGATCAATCGCTTCCTAGCTAGCTAGAATAACGTTCATGTGTAAACTGGCTGGCCAGGTGGCGTTAGTAGTATAGTGAATAAATAAATGTCTCTAGTGACTGCTATGTACATGCAGATCGACTGCAGAGATTTTATATGAACTTATATATGGAAAACGCATATACTGACCGCATGACACTTGAAGAATGGGTGACACTTTAGTACACTATATGTCAAAACCACACATCAGAGGAACGAGGAAAACGTGTTTGAAATTCTTGTCTATTGGCGTAAAAATGTGTCACTGATGTTAAAGACATCAGCGGCACCTATTTGTAACCAAACTAGGACACGGTAGTCTGTATTACTTGGAAACTCGAGGAGATCGTGACGCCGCCGCCGGCCACCAAGGCACGGTTCAGAGATTTGATCGAGTTCACCCGTTCTTCCTCCTCCACACGCAATACAAGAGGAGCCGTGGCGTCCCCGTGCCCGTTACATGGGCCTAAATTGAAATAACGAAAACAACGAAGCTGGGCCGTCTTCTACTTCTTAGCCCACTCTGGTCCAGAAACTCGAACGCTGGGCTTCCTGGTCCTCTTGCCGCCACCATCATCAGTCTTGTCTCTCAGATTACCTTGGTTGGTGACATCATCCCCCCGACGAGGAACGGCTTGTCCCCAAGCCGAAGCAAATGGAAATTCTTGATGCAAAGCCTCCTCATCTTCCCAGGTGGAGAGATCCAGTGGTAAATCAGACCACTTAACCGACTACCTGTGATACGTAAGTGTTGTTGTGGAGATGCATACGACGATCAAGTATGGCTTCTGGTACCTGGTGATGAAGGTCAGGATCAGGCAGGTCAGAGCTCACACGATCATCAGGTAAGAGAGCTTTCTTGAGTAAAGACACATGAAAAACTGGGTGAATCTTGCAGTCAGATGGTAGTTGAAGCTCATAAGCGACATCATTGATCTTGTTGATGATGACAAATGGTCCAAAATAACGGAAGGCCAACTTGTTGCAAGATCTGCTGGCCAATGTAGTCTGAATATATGGTCGTATCTTGACAAATACAGATTCACCAACTTGGAAACTTCTGAAGGACCGTTTCTGATCAGCTTGGGATTTCATCTTCTTTTGAGCACGATACAGATGTTGCTTTACCAGCTGCTGCATAGTGTCTCTGTCCTGAAGCCATTCATTCAGATCAGGTATAACAGTTGGACCTGGTGGGAGAATCCCTAGTTCTCGTGGGTGATGACCATAGAGAACATGGAAAGGTGTTGTGCCCAAGGAAGAATGAACTGAAGTGTTGTACCAGTATTCAGCTAATGACAGCCAATTGGACCATTTTGTTGGGCAGGAGTGAACAAAGCACCTTAGGTAGGTTTCAAGGCATTGGTTGACTCTTTCTGACTGACCATCAGTCTGAGGGTGGTAGGAGCTACTCATATTCAATTGAGTATCCAAGATATTGAATACTGTCTTCCACAATTTACTGGTAAAAATTCTATCTCTATCAGAGACCACTACCAATGGCATACCATGCAATTTGAAGATATTGTCCATGAAGATAGTTGCAATCTCTAAAGCTGTAAATGGATGAGACACAGGTATAAAGTGGGCATACTTACTGAATTTGTCCACTACCACAAGGATGCAATTATAGAGTTTTGACTTTGGAAGCCCTTCAATGAAATCCATAGTTATGGACTGCCAGGAACCTTCAGGGACAGGTAATGGTGCCAATAGTCCAGGATAAGCTACCCTTTCTGTTTTTGCTTGTTGACAAGTTGTACAGTGAGAAACAAAGTCTTTAACTGTCATTTTCATTTGAGGCCAGGCAAACATTCTTTTGACTCTAGCATATGTAGCTTCAAACCCTGAGTGGCCACCCATAGCACTTGCATGTAGAGCAGTGAGTATCTGAGATTGAATGGTCTTGCAATTGCCAATCCAGATCCTACCCTTGAAATAGATGAGGCCCTTGTCCAGTGAATAATGTCCCTTGGTTGAACAGATGGATAGTTCTTGTAGTAACCTGAGGCATTCAGGGTCATCATTATAAGATGCTTGCAATTGCTGAACCCAAGAGGACTGGATAACAGATATTGCAGACAGATCACAGGGCTGTGCATGAGATGTTCTGGAGAGTGCATCAGCCACTCTATTTGTGGCCCCTTGTTTGTAAACAATCTTGTAACTGAGGCCCAGTAATTTAGTCAGTGCTTTGTGCTGCCAAGGAGTAGATAGTCTCTGGTCATCTAAGTGGATGAGACTCTGTTGATCAGTTTTAAGAATAAACTGAGCATGCTGTAAATAGGGCCTCCAGTGATCAACTGCCAATAGTATTGCAAAACACTCTTTCTCATATGTTGATAGACCCTGAGATTTTGGTCCAAATGCCCTGCTAACAAAGGCAATTGGGTGACCATTTTGATGCAAAACAGCACCTATGCCTCTATCTGAAGCATTTGTCTCCACCTCAAAGACTTGAGTGAAATCTGGCAGTTGTAGTACAGGAGCTGTCATCAAGGCTGTCTTAAGTGCTTGAAATGAGGCTTCAGTCTCAGTGGTCCAGACATAGATAACACCTTTCTTCAATAAGTTAGTCAGTGGTCTAGAGAGAAGCCCAAAGTTTCTTACATACTTTCTGTAGTAACCAGCCATTCCTAAGAAACTTCTCAACTTTTTAACATTTTGAGGTGAAGGCCAATCAGCTATGATCTTAATTTTGGTAGGATCAGTAGCCACTCCATCCTTAGAAATAACATGTCCTAGATATCTGATTTCCTGTTTAGCAAAGGAACATTTCTTGAGCTTGACATGTAACTGATTCTCTTGCAACAGTTTGAACACTTCTTCAACATGCTGAACATGTTCTTGCCAGGTTTTACTGTAAATGAGAACATAATCAATGAATACCACTACATAATTTTTGAGTAATGATGACAGAATTGTGTTCATGACTTCTTGGAAAGTGCCAAGGCCACCAGTGACACCATATGGCATAACTTCATATTCATAATGCCCATTGTGTGTTTGAAAAGCTGTTTTGTATGAATCTCCTTCAGCCATCCTAATTTGGTGGAACCCAGAAGCTAGATCCAATGAAGAAAACCAAGTTGCTCCATGTAACTCATCCAAGAGCTCATCAATTACAGGTAAAGGGTATTTGTTCTTGATAGTTAGAGCATTTAATTTCTGTAATCAATACAAAGCCTCTAATCCCCAGTCTTCTTCTTAACCAGCAAAACAGGAGAGGAAAATGGACTGGTGCTATGCTTGATCCAACCTTTTTCTAGCATTTCCTGTATCTGTTTCTCTATTTCTGTTTTCTGGAATGGATTATATCTGTAAGGTCTAACTCTGAAAGGTGAAGCACCAGGCAACAGAGGAATAGCATGATCACCAGCTCTCTTAGGTAGTAAGCCAGGTATGGGTTCAAATATTGGTGCATACTTGTCAATCAGAGACTGAATTTCTGGAGGAATGTCTTCAGTGATTTCTGCCTTGGTGAGATCAGCTGAATAAATTTGGACAAAATACGTGAGAGAGTCAGTTTTGATCATGGCTTCTAACCGCATGGAGTTAACTGGTGGTCCCATGGCTGCAATAGTTGGCAAGCCTTGGATCCTGACCAACTGACCATTAATGTTGACCTCTGCCCATTTGTGTCCCCAATGAAAATTAATTGGACTGTTTATGACTAACCAATCCATGCCCAAAACTGCATCATAAGTGCTGATTGGTAGAATCTTGAATGTGTTGATAAAATTGACTCCTTGAATATGCCATAACTTGTCCATAAATTCATGTGTGCAAGAGAGTGTCTGCCCATTAGCCACAGTAATATGAGCAGGTTCATTGAGAGGTTGACTGCCTGATAATTTTTGTGCAAATTCAACACTAATGAAGCAATGAGAACTTCCTGAGTTAATCAACATGTAGACCTCATGGTTGTCAATAAACCCCCTGAATTTCATAGTCTTGTGATCTTCATAGCCATTCATTGCCTTGAGAGATATAGAGCACAAATCATCACCAGAATCTGTGTCTTCTTCAGGTATGGACACCAGTTGTGGAGACTCATCAGTAATGAATGACCAGACTTCCTCCATGGCATGAATGGACACATTTTGGCATTGGTGGCCATGATTCCACTTCTCACCACACTTGAAACATAAGCCTTTTGCTCTTCGTAGTTTTTCGAGTATTCAACCTTTCTTCAGTGTTTCTGTTCTTTATAGCTTCAGTTGGCTTCCTTTCATCAGAAACGACTGGGTATTTGTTTTGTTGATGAGAAGTATGGCCAGGCAGTTTGTGTTGATCATAATAAGGTTTCTTGGACTGATAAGCATTATCAGGTATTCTACTACTGCTGGGACTATGCCCATACAGTGCTTCTTCCTGCAAAGATGCCAAAGAGCTAGCAGCATCCAAATCCTGAGGCTGATGAATCATAACAACAGACTTAATTTCCTTCTTAAGGCCATCTACATATCGGTTTGTGATAACAGCTGGGGATAGGTTTGGATCATGGGCTAAGATTTGGTGGACTAGGTCACAAAAATTTGTGGTGTACTCATCTACAAAGTGGTTGTATGCTGAATATGGAAAAATTGCCTCATGAGATGGTTATGTTCATCCTTGTCAAATTTGGCATTGACAATTGCAGAGAAGTCATCCCATGTCATCTCATACACATTGGACTGGATAGTTTGAAACCATAAGGCTGCTGAACCACACAAATGCGTTGTACAGTATCTAATCCACATATGTGTGGGTATCTGATATAAATCAAAAAATGCTTTACTGTTTTTCAACCATAATTTGGGGTTGTTTCCATCAAACTGTGGGAAGGGTGAGTCCGGTATTTTTGGGTAACGGTATTGTGGTGGGTATGATGAGGGATAAACAAGGGTACCATGATCCGTAAAGGAAAAGCTGTAGGAACTGTAACAAGAGGTTGGGTATGATTCATCGCACCTTGAGTATGATGGTGACCCGGGGCGATGGTGTACACCGCCCCAAAGTCTGCCACGCGGTGGTCAATTGACCTGCATTAATCGCCCCAAACGGGGTTGGCTCCAGATGGGCGGAGCCCGGCATCGTCGGCGGCAGTGGAGGGTGATGTCCTCCCACCGGCGCTGAGGAAGACGACGCGATGGTGACGTCGCCCGCCGTAGCCTCGTCATGGGGAAGCGGTACAGCTTGAGGAAGCGAGGTCATCGCGTGGTCGATCTTCGCCTCGAGGGAGTGTACTGTCGACTCCAGCTTCTCGACGCGCTCATCCATGTCCGGCTTCCAGGACTTGATGTCGTTGACGGATTTCTTCGATTCGTCGAGGTCCTTGGAGTTTTGGCAGAGAAGACCAAGGATCTGGCCGAGCTTCTCTTCCGGGGTACTGAGAGCCATGACGCGACGGGCGCCGCAGGTATGCGTCGCCAGAATTTGCGCTCACAGTGAGGGACGGTGGATGGATTTATTGCAAATTCGCTCCGCAGAGAAGAATCTGGGTGCAAATTCGACTTATAACCAGAGCATTGTATCCTGCTCACGACGGATGAACGCGGCGGTGATGAATCGGTGTGGTGAACGGAGATGGAGACGAAAGGGGAAAAACACGGCGGATGTGGTGGAATTGGGAAGCTAGGATCGAACGTGATACCAGATGTAACCAAACTAGGACACGGTAGTCTGTATTACTTGGAAACTCGAGGAGATCGTGATTCCGGCCACCGCCGAGAGCTCACGCCGCCACCGGCCACCAAGGCACGGTTCAGAGATTTGATGAGTTCACCCGTTCTTCCTCCTCCACACGCAATACAAGAGGAGCCGTGGCGCCCCCGTGCCCGTTACATGGGCCTAAATTGAAATAACGAAAACAACGGCCGGGCCGTCTTCTACTTCTTAGCCCACTCTGGTCCGAAACTCGAACGCTGGGCTTCCTGGTCCTCTTGCCGCCACCATCATCAGTCTTGTCTCTCAGATTACCTTGGTTGGTGACACTATTAAACAATATAAACGGGTGTCCTTGATGAAGAATCGTCACATACAGGGTGTGAGTGGCCACCAGATGAGGTCGGTCGTCCTTGGCCAGGCCATTTGAAGCAAGTTTTGTGGCCTCACATACATGCTGTATTGCTGTGTTTGTTCAACAAGTCTTGATTTATGATTTTTATATCTGAATCTTGTGGCAAGGTGAACTTACAGGTCCGACCGATGCATGAATGCATCAACCAGTGCAACGGTTAAGCATATCTGTACATAAAAGTTGAGTGGCCTTGATTTTTTTTTTTTTTTTTTTTTTTAAGAACAAGGGATTTCTCCCCATTCCCACGCTCTTGGCACGGAAATACGGCGGGACCGCTGGTTCGAGCCCTTGTCAGAGACAAGAAAAGGCCAAGTGTTTGTTTGTATTTTTTTTTCCCTTGTCAGAGACGTGTTTTGGATATACACATCTTTGATGAGAATTTGCAAAACCAAAATATCCAAAAATCTTAATGCCACGATTTTATATTATATATCAGATACTGTCCAGTACCAAAATAACAAACAAACCCATACATCATTCTAGTAATCAAATAAGTGAACTGTGAGTATTCCATCCAACAAAAGAATATATTATAGATATTACAGTCTATTTTCATCAAATGGTAAGTACTATATTAATTATTTATATATAGTAACACTGTTTGTAAACATTAACCTATTGTTGGGATTCTTACCGAGATGATGCAGCTTTGAGCTCTATTTACACTGTTATGAGTATCTTGAACTTGTAAAATATCCATGTAATCCTTTTTTTTTCTTCGATGTGGTACCAAAAGATAACTGAATAAAGTATCAACGATTATTTCAAGTGTGTCACATTATCAACCAACCCTGTGGCGGCTTTTTTTATTGTAACAATGGAAAGACATGAACTAAATTCCATGTACATCAAGAACAAATATCTATATATAGCTAATTACTATACATCGTTACGAAGAACGTATGGTTAATATGTGCCAATGTGTGTCAATTGATGATGAGTGTTTGTCAGAAGATGGTCAAGCTTTGATTGAGTTTAGAGACTACCCTTACCGTGAGTATAGTGTTTGTGCAACATGTCTCTTGACTTGTGCACATGTATGGATCACAGAGACGTACGACGGCGACTACAGAGGTGGTCAATCAGTGTCATGCCATGCCGGTACGTGGACTGCAACTGCAAGCAGTGAAGGACATGATGAGAGGGCATGCAGACCGTTACTGCAGGCGCGTTCGTGGCACACCAGCGATCGCTCACGACCTCCACACGCGGTCGCGCCGAATGACACATATGTATTGCCTGCAGCTAGCTAGCTACGTACCTACGCGACGGCGGACAGTGTGGCATCCGTCCGGATGTTCGCCGCCGCGCCGTGTGGGAACACCATAATGAGAGCGCACGCATATCAACCTCTCCGTCGTCCTCACCAGTCTCTTCTGTTCCTGTACGCGTGCTCCGCGGCCGGTATAAATAGCACCTGGACCTGCTACTGTGATCGCTCGTCCCTCTTCTTCTTCATCATCGTCACCAGCGGCTGCGATAACCGATCGACACGACGACACATCAATGGCGGCGTCCAAGGCTCTCTTCCTGCTCGCCGTCCTAGCTGCGGCCGCCGTGCTCGCCACCACGGCGGAGCAAACTCGTGCGTCTGTTGTTTTTCCCCCTTCTTCTCGTCTTCTCATTACACACGGTAGTACCAATGGTAATCATGCATCGTGTTCTTAAAAGGGGCTCTGATCAATATATATACTTCGTTCATCCACCACGCATGCAGATGAAAACAACGAGAAGGTGGCAAACAACCAAGCCGGCGTGAAGAAGTGGCGCAGCGGCATCGGCGGATCAAGAGGGTACGGCTACGCCTGCGAGCAGTGGCGAAGCTGGATTGAAATTACCCTGGTGCCACACCTTTAAAAGTACATGTGTTTAAGTATTTGTCGGCAGAAAATACACTGTTAGCAAAGGAGAAATCGGTTTGGACCCTGGTGCATGTGCACCACTTTTGAACGTGGCTTCGCCACTGCCTGCGAGTACGGCTGCTGCCACCACTTATTCCATGGAGGCTGCCAGAAGTGCTGCCCGCCGCCGCCCGGCGCTGGCCGACCGGAGGAGGTGAAGAACTAGACCCGGCCGGATCGAGCTACCACGGCGCTGCGCTAGCTAGCTAGCTACCTTAGCTAATAATAACGTGCGACGACGTCGACTTGCTTTTGTACGGTACGGATAGATAAAGGCGTGTATTATAGACGTACATGCGTACGTCTTTGATTTCGCGCTGCTGGTTCGCAGGAGTATACCCTGCATGGAATTTAGTTCATGTATACTCCTGCTTCCGTAGCACCTGCTTCTCTAATATCTATCGATCTTCCTCAATGAATTTCATTTTGGTCAGATTAATATGCAGAGTATTAATGGTTCCTATATCACTTTGGTACCAAATTAAGAAGGATAATGCAATAAAAGTTTAAGATTTCAGACCAATCTCCCTTCTGAATAACTCCATCAAAATCATTACTAAGGTGCTAACTAACAGACTTCAGGGGGTATTGCCCTCATCAATCCATAAGAATCAATATGGGTCCATCAAAAAAACATAACTATTCAAAGATTGCTTAGCTTGGACTCTTGAATATCTACATATATGTCATCAATAAAAAAAAAGGAGCTCATTATTTTGAAAAGGCATTTGATAAGGTTGAACATAGGCTAATGATTCAGATCGATCATGAAAGAGAAAGGTTTTCCAAATCAATGGCTAGGACGATGGATGCAACAAATTTTCAGTTCAGGAACATCACCAATTCTTCTTAATGGTGTACAAGGGAAGGTGTTTCACTATAAGAGAGGGGTAAGACAGGATGAACCCCTTCTTTTTGTTTTGGTTGCAGATTTCCTACAAACTCTGTTGAATGGAGCATGTACAACTGGCGATCTTAGGTTTACCTCTACCTTCAAGAAGTGATAAAGACTTCCCTATTCTATAATATGTTGACGACACTCTAATCTTTATGCAAGGAGACAAAAATCAAGTTAAATTCTAAAAAACATTATCCAAAGTTTTGGGTAATCCACTGGTGTTAAGGTTAATTATGACCAATCAAGTATAGTCCCCATAAATATTCAACAAAGTAAGTTGGATGAGTTAGCAGCAATCTTTGGATGCACCAAAGGCTCTCTTCCCTTCACCTACTTGGGCTACCTCTCAGCATTAGCATGCCAACAGTAGTAGATTTCTGGCCACTAGTCAATAAATGTGAAAGAAGGTTAGTGAGCATTTCAAATTTTCTCACTGAAGCAGACAAATTACAGTTAGTAAATGTAGTTTTCTTTGCTTTGCCCACATTTTATATGTGCACATTCAGCTGTCAAAGACAATTATAAAACAGATTGATAACTTCAGGAGAATTGTTTGCGACATGGGTTAGATATTAACAATAAAAAACCATCAAAGGCGGCATGGCCTATGGTGTGCATTTCAAAAGAAGATGTTGGGGGCTAGGTGTTATAATTAAACATCAAGACTCAAAATGAATGTCTTTTGCTTAAGCATTAACATAAGTTTTACAATAGAGCAAATATTCCATGGGTTCAGCTGCTATGAGACTGATATTACAATGATGGTAATCTGCTAGGATTATCTACAAATTTCAGAGGGTCTTTTTGGTTGCGAGATATCTTCTTGAGTCATACAAAGGTATGGCTTCTGCCATCATTCAAAATGGCACCAGTTGTTTCTTCTGGAGGGACTTTTGGGAAGGATAGGTTTGCCAACAAATGTTCCCACAGCTCTTTCTTTTCAGTGAAGATCAAAATACCTCAGTGAACACAGTTAAGTCATCGGTCTCTCTCATCAACCTTTTCCACATGCCTCTTTCTAATGAAGCATATGATCAATTCCAGCAACTTAGTGCAATTACCTAGAATTTGCAAGCGACGTAAGCATCGATCAGTTCTCATCCAAAAAGCATACAAACAATTGACTGGATCATCCATGGTACACATTATTTATAGATGGCTATGGAAATCATCATGTCGAGAATAAAAGAAAGATTTTCTTTTGGTTGTTGATAAAGACAGACTTAGTATTTGAGGGCTTCTCAAAAGGAAAAGAATGCCCCCCCGCCCGATTATACATGTGTGCATTGTGTTTATTCGACCGAGGAGTCTCTCTTCATATTTTTTGACTGTCCACTAGCAATGGCTTGCTAGAATACTCTAGGATTCATAGTGCCAGTAAACTCCTCACCCCTTTAGATTTTCGAAACATTCAAAGTCAACTTCGTTACCTTTTTCTTGGAAATTATAGTCACGATGTGTTGGTCAATTTGGATGCTACTGAATGATGTTATCTTCAAAGGAACCCCGACCTCTATTCGTCATTTGCAAAATGATTTTCAAGTAAAAATTTTCCTTAGTTATACTAAGAGTAAAATCATATTTTTTTTTTTTTCCTATGATTAGTCAATGGCTAGCAGCTTATGTGTATTTCTTTAAATTTTCTGTGTAACCTTATTTGTATTGTGATGTATGTATTTGAGAACTCTCTGAATTTATTTTAATAAAAGAACAGTAGGGGTGCCTTGCCCCTCCTGTTTCCCCTCAAAAAATGATATAGCACAAGCCTTGGATATTTTTTTGTGGAGGGACATAATTCTCATCTTGCCGCTAACTCTAATCCATGCACAATTATATAAGCATCAAGCAACCCAAAACCACGGTTCCTGGTCTTAAAATAGTCCTCACGCTTAACCATCTCTTCACTAACATCATTTTGAAATGTGTTAAAATAGTCCTCACGCTTAACCATCTCTTCACTAACATCATTTTGAAATGTGTTACATAACGCACTAGAGTAACCTTTTTGCAATTATGGAGCCCTTTTGCACTAAACTAAATGCTTCTTTGTTTAAATTGTTCAACTGGGGCCACTTGTTTTTTTTTCCTTTTACTTCAAGATACCAAGTTATAGGAAATGTCTCTTGTTCCTTCGGGAAAATGCCTCATATAACTTGTACTTGACCCATTCCATTCAGAGAGTCCGAGTTCTTTGTAATCAAATGATTGATTTTTAGTTTGGTAGTGTGTAAATAAGACCATACTATTGAGAAATTCTGATACCTGAATCAAAGTTCAATCATTCAACATTGGTACTCCTTTTTTGAGAACAGTCAATACAAACTTAATAATTATGATGGGATAGTTTGGCATATTGTTGTCATCCAACAATTAATGAAGTGAGGGACTTCTTAATAGCATATAAGTGAAGTGGTGCTAAATGAAATTGAAGCCCAAAGAATAGAATACGCTTCCTTTTGTAGCCAGGTCGGTCTATGAACCCCATAGAGATCATTTAGATGTATAGGAAGAAGTAAAATGGGCTAAGCAAATGACATTTGTATTGGGATGTTCGAGCTAGCAAACTATTTGGTGAAGCAACAAATAATTGTTCCTTGTCACTTCCTCGAAGAGAATCTCTTAATGACACAATGCAGAAACTAAAACCCCGTGCATGATGCAATTCAATGATTGTCCATCAAGTAATGTCGCAAGGAATGTATAGAACAGCTCAGCTTGCACTTGGTACATGAACAATCAAACACCATCATCAGCCATAATATCTCCAAATGTAGAGGCAGATCTACACCCGGGGCTATAACCTAGGGCGCGGCACCGTAAAACCACTTTAGCGGTTCCTACATATATCTAGCCTAAGATATCTCATGAAAAATATAGATTTAGCCCAACCCAATATGAGGCCTGAAAGTACCTTAGCAACACCCCCCCACAGTCCCCCCCCCCCCTCCTGTGTGTTTTCGGATCCGACAATCGTCCCGATGCCACATCCACATAACTATATGACCACCAAAGGATGGCCAAGGTGTTGTCCTTAGTTGAAAAACATCACACTAAGCCTCTTAAACTATATGAGTGGAGTCCATATGGTTGCTATAGCTGAATGTGCTTTACCTCCAGCTCCTTGCACTATCCTCGTGAAAACTGGTAGCACTCCCCTAAAAATAATGAAAATTGGTAGCACAACCCAACAAAAGAACACCGAGTAAATGAGTAGGCTTTGCCCACCTCCATGTCCTTGAGGTAAATGGGCGCATATCCTCATGCTTCCTGGGTATCCAAACAAAACCTTCCACACATGCATGTCTTGCTAGAATGACATTTCCTCAAACACCTTCTGGGTGCAAGTGGAATGGGTGTGTCCAAGGGTGTCCTGGAGGCTGTGGAGGGAGACAACTCAATAACGGAGGCGGCAGTTGTCAAAAAAAAATGATGAAGGCGTCATAGACTGAGAGAGAGATGTTAAGAGCAAGTACAATAAGGCCACCTCACTTGGCTTATAGCCAAGACATGTCACCATAATCTTAGTTGGAAGAGAGCGAAAATATAGAAAAGGCACAGCTTGGCATCGCATGCAGCGTCGAGCGCTTGCACACTTGCCTAGGTTGTGGGTCCCGCCACTACCGCATGCTCCCTCACGAATGGCCACGAGATGGCCAGCTACCTGAGTGAGAACTTGTTTCGACCAACGAAGTGGAGATAAAGTAGGTCACATGTAAATAAAAAATATAGTTGATAATTAAAGAATATAGACTAGCTTATTGTATGGCTTGGCTGTTAAGCTTGTCCGCTAATTACGTGGCTTGGCTTATAGCCTTATTGGCCTTGCTCTAATGACGTTAACTGCAGCCATCGTGTATATGACATGGTATTATTGGTATAGATTCGAGCGAGGGAAAGCTCCGAGATCTTTCTGTCTTTGTTGAACGCTTCCTCATCCCTCGATCAGACAAATTCAGCAGATGATATCTTATCCTGATCAGGAATAGTGGAGAGCTGCCCCAATCGCTCGATCGATCCGGAGAAATATTTATCCTATCCTGGCAATTCATGTTGCCTGCCTTCGTGTCTATTCAAGACGTAACCGGCCGGAGCGTATGGTCTAGTATATAGACAAATTTGCGTTATTAATGGACACACACATGAGTCAAACTTGGCATGCATACATGTTTCACGATAGAACTTGAACGCATGCACGTTAATGCGATCTACTTGCCAACTGAATGCTAACGTGTTGGTTTCACCATTGATCAAGTGTACCTGCGTCAACCTACACGGCTGCATGCCGACAACGATCTCGAATTCTCGATCACTGTCCGGTCCCCGATCGATCGATCGGCGGCCGGAGCCGGACACCTCACCTCGCTCGATCCAGTCAGCCTATAAATACGCTGGGCTCGCATGCGCATCACACACTCAGCTCAGCCACAGCTAGCTTTCCACAAAGCTGCAGTTCAGAGAGAAAGATATCAACATGGCGTCCAAGACGCTCCTCGTGCTAGCGCTCATGCTCGCCGCCACCTTCCTCGTCGTCTCCGCTAACGAGAAAGCCCGTGAGTTGATTCATTTCTATATGCACTGTAGCTAATACAAATAACTATATATCTGTAAGTTTAACTATGTGTTGGACAATGGCAGAGGCGGCCAAAGAGGAGAAGAAGGCGGAGGTCCAGGACTGGCACGGCGGTGGCGGCTACCCAGGTGGCGGCGGTGGCTGGCACGGCGGGGGCGGCTACCCGGGTCATGGCGGGGGCGGGTACCCGCACTGCCAGTACGGTTGCTGCAACCGCGGGCACCACGGCGGCTGCTATTGCTGCTCGCACCCTGACCAGATACCGGAGCCCATGTACCGCCCTGAGCTCGTCGAGGTCCACAACTGATCCAGTTGCTGCTACGTACGTAGTACTACGCGCTCGGCGATGGGCATGCCGCAGGCACACCTAGTCAATAAAAGTTTGGTTCCACACCATCATCGTCATGAACGAATGAAATAAAATAAGGAGCACGCATGCTTTGTGTGCGTAGTTGGAAACATATATCGGTTTGCTAGGCGGATCGATGTATATAGTGTACTCTTTTATCATGCATCTCGTGGAATAAATAGATTATGCACCCTCGCAAGGTCCACAAGGAGACAATCGTTCCTTTCCATAAGTGTTGTTGTAAAAACACGTCGCCAATGGTTAAAACCTTTCTCTCTCTCTCTATCCTATCGCGATCAACATAGTTGATGTAAAAAAGCGCGAATTAGGGAACCTATTTATCTTTTTTAAAGAAACTGAGAAACCTATTTATCTTTATTTTTTTAAGAATCAGGGAAACCTATTTATCTGAATATTAATAATTACATTTAGGGCTCTCACATATATACACAATCCAAATAAGCCCTGAGAGGCCGGTAAAAGATCACATAGAAAACCTAGTGGAATTAGAATTCCTCCTCCTCTATTTTTTTCGTGATCGGGCTATTCATCCGTTTTTCATTAAGAAAAAAAGTGTAAAAGAGTGCACAATACACCAACGCGCGATCATGGAAGAGAGAAGCCTTCATGATAAAGCGCACAACAATCACCTAGCTACTGGATACACTAAAAACAATTACATGATGAAGATGTTTTGCGACTATAGCGACAAGGCCACAACAAAGCGGCCCACTTGGCCTGCAGCTTCATACGCTACAAGGGAAGGGGGCCCACAATAGTGGGGGCTTGAAGGTGGTCTAGAATTCATCGATGGAGGCTGCACCAGGTTGCTCAGTCTCCACTTCTATTCCCAGACGTTTCAGCACCTTTTGAGAGCATGATCCCCGGCTTCCGTTCCTCGTGTGCCCGCTCGCTTGGTGACAAGCCTAGCGCTCCTCTTGAGGATGAGCTCCAAGTCATCCAACCCGCCCGTCCGTGCTCTCTCCGCTCGAAGTCGCCATGGTCGTGGCGGCGATGACAACACAAAGCGTAGAAAGCGGCTTCATGAATGCAGCAATGAAGTCCTATGTCGACGTTGCGGTTGATCCATCAATCGCACACCGCAAAAGTTGATGTGGCAAAGGCCGCCTCCATCTCGCATCCCGGTTGTCACCTGTAGCTAGGGTGCAACATTCATAACATAAAACAGTCGGGAGTTTGATAATTCTTCAAATTATGTTGTCCTCTGCAAAAAAAAAAGAGAAAATGCAAAATAAGAAGGGCACCTAAAACAACTCACAAGCATCAAACTCCATTCCTTGGCAGCCTATCAAATGTTGGGTGGGTAAGGTCGAATCAAGACAAACAAGTTGGATGCAGGAATCCTTGCCCGTGCGCCTTTGAGCTTCAGTGCTCAACTGCTATGTCAAATGCGTTCTCCAATTAATGTTACTAAGCAATTGATATGGCCATGAGGGGGTGTTGAATAGGAAGTTTCCTAAAAAATTACTGTTGGCACGAGCATGGTCTCGCTTATTAGCCGATTCTAGGAATCGACCTAGCCAATTTTTTGGTTTTTCCGCCCCAGAAATGGCACGTAACTATCACACTTTCATGGTCAATGATAGCTAGCTTTACTTGATAAATAATACCTAGTTTTTAGAAAAACTAGCAAAAGAATAATCAAAGCTCTCATTAGATAGGAACCTCTCGTTAGGGCATGGACGTCGACAAGTTTCCTTATGTTGGTGAGCAAGCCTAGAGTGTCACCCTTGATCATGGGATCAAGAGATGAACAATTATACTACTCTAAACTCCGATTTGCCTGTTGAAATTGGCTTAATTAGCTGGTTTTTGTGAGGCGTATCTTCCCGAAGCCATAATGTTTTCATTCAGACTCTAAATTTGATGTTCTATATGTGCATTTCAATTGCCTAGTCAAGAGGAATGCAACAAAGTGGAATCCATCATGCTATTTGAAAAGGTTACCAAAACAAGTACCACTATAGGCTATTTTTCCCTGTATCATCCTCTAGATCCATCTCCTTTGGACAACTTTGGTTGCCAGCATATGCCTCTTCTTTTTAGTTAATCTTGCATACTAAATAAAACATTCTCAAAACCAAATTTGACTCATCAAGATGATTACCTCTCTAGTGTATTAACCATGTTTTTGCTTTCAAGGGCAATATACAACTCCAATGAGAATAGAACCCAATACCTTCTTCACGATGACAAATTTTGCTTCACGTTTTCACTCATGCCTTTTGGTCTCTGCTAGAATCATGTTAAGGTGATGCCTCTAGAAATGTCCTATGCTCTCTATTGGAGTACAAATCCCCTATACATGATTTTAAGGAGAAAGCGGAAAGAGGTTCTGGTGGAGATGCTTTAGAGAGGCAAAACAAGAAAGAAATAAGGTTATATATCTTCCCACTAGACCACCGGTCATCTCAAAATGCTATGATATTTGACCTTATATATGTGGATAAAACCAGTTAGACATTATTTCTCTCAATATCGATGCCTTAATTATCCTAATAGAGGAGAGCTACTGGCTAGCCTAGAGCATCCTGGAACCTTGCAAATAGCTAGCTAGATGATGATTTTAGATATATAATAATAAAAAAGGAACGCCGTAGTGGAGAGTTGTTTGAGATATGAAAGTTGTGTATGGAAGATTATGCTAGTGAAGGTATTTTGGAGTCGCGGAGACGCGGACTGTTTGATCTCTTTCCTTGACTGCCAATAAAATTCTTTCTAGTGTAGATTAACTAGCTATTTAAGAATCATTAGAGATGGCCGACGGCCTTAGCCGGTTCGTCTCTAAAGTATCATCATACTCATACCTGCCTTATAAGTGATAACCTATTATATTTACAATTTTTGCTACATGTACACGTGTTAACACTTCATGCGCGTGCTTCCTAGTCAAACTTTGCATGTCGCATGCATGTTTCCCACCGAGAGCATGCAAGATTTCAACGGGCAGAGATGGCGCTGCCACTGGCGGCTGGCCGGGCTACTTGCAAGCACGATGGAAGGCAGCGTTAATGCCATCTCCCAACGGCAAACGCTTATAATTATCCATGGGGCCCTAGCTAGTAGCCCTACAGTTGCATGCCGACGACGACGATCGATCGGCAGCCATATCCTCCTCGTCTTGCCTATAAATACGCTTGGTTCGCATGCATAGCTCCTCATCACATACTCGCATAGCATAATTGCAGAGAAAAGAGAGATAAACATGGCGTTATCCAAGCGACTCCTCGTGTTGGCTCTCCTGCTCGCCGCCGTTTTCCTTGTCGCCTCAGCAGCTAACGAGCAAACCACCCGTGAGCTATCATATATAACTAGCTTCATTATATTTCGCGTTTCAGCTTTCATGCTAGCAGAATCGAAGTAGCTCAATAGATATTTTTTTAGAAAAAAAGGATATATTAATATCTCAGTATTTACATCGACAGATGAATATGACTATTCCTTATTACACCACAAACATAGCTGAATAGATATACTCTTACAGTAACTTGTGTGGATCATGCAGAGCCGAGGACGGACAACGAGAAGAAAGCTGACGTGCAGGACTACCGTGGCGGCGGCTACCCCCGGCGGCGGCTGGCGCGGTGGGGTGGCTACCCCGGCCGTGGTGGCTACCCAGGCGGCGGCTGGAGGGGCGGGGGTGGCTACCCTGGCGGCCACGGCGGCTACCGGTGCCCTTATGGATGCTGCAACCGCGGGTACTACGGCGGCTGCCGGTGCTGCTCGCGCGCCGACGAGATCCCGGAGCCCATGTACCGCCCCTGAGTTCACCGAGGTCCACAACTGAAGCTACATGCCGATCAACAAGTCCATATATAGGGGCCTATATGTACTCTATCTACTACATCGCCACTCGCCAGCAGAAGTCTGGCTTTGGTTTGAATAAATAAAGATGCATCATATGCATCTATGTACTGTGTGGTGTACACGTCGTCTGTGTTGTCTCTTGGTGTAGTACTTGCTTTCTTGGACCAAATGGTGTGTTTATAATGTACAATGCATGCCATGGAATAAATAAATTAGAGGGCATTATGCTAATACATAACCAGTTCTCTTCATATATGTATAGATCGACATTGCAAAAAGGCCGGCTCACTACTTTGATACCTATATACTTAACTACTTGAAAAAAAAAAGGCCGGTCGAAGTTGCTTCCGATTAAATTTGACATACAACAATACTGTATTGTCTAGCCCACTTGCTTTCATTGGCTCTCTTATTTTCATTTTAGGCTGAAGTTCTTTCGTTTTTGGCTCTCTAATACTGTATTGCTGACACATATCTCTTCCGTGCATGCATGCTGCTGCAAGGTCAAACGCTGGATATGTCAACTCAAATAACGGAGCTGCATTAATTAGGCAAGTAGACAGGCCAGGTCCACACAACGAGAAGGACCAGCCCCTTCACGAGGCCCAAATTCAATGCCCAGAAAGACGAAAATACTTCTAAGCTAGATGTTTTGATCTTAATCGATCAGTCTAGCAAAATATTTTGGTATCATTCTCACATTTGCATACAGTTCGCTTACAGGATTAAGTTGCACCATGAACTGTCAAAAAAAAGATTAGGCCGCGCAATTGTGTGCACTGTTACCTGCTAAGCAAACTTTCTTCTTGGCATGCAAAGAATGAAATCAGCTATGTTGGTTACCCAAAACTTTCTTCTTTGCAGCTCCCTTGGATTTCTTTGCCTCAGCATTTCAGAAATGCCCCATGATAAACCAGTAACTTAACCGCGAATGCGTAATCAGCCATGACACTCTGATCAAGTGGTCGCTTCAGAGGCACCATCTTCGACGCCTCCTTCGAAATCCTCCTCCTCTTCCTCTTCTTCCTCTTCCTCCTCGCCTTCCTCCCCCTCTGGAAGAGCATCCTGTGGTCCTGGACTTTGGTAAGGCCCATGCTTTTGCAGGCTCCAGTACATGATGCTTGCAGTAAGGGTGAGAATCATCTTTGGATTCACCTGCCATGACAATGCAAACAGAAAAAATTTGGTGTTTAATTACTGTTTTTTTACTGCCTCATGGGATGGACAAAGGTTGAGCTGAGACTGCTCGTATGCCCAGTGTTGATTTATATAAGCTTGTTATAAGGAAGTTATTGTTTATATATCATTTTTGTTGAATTTATATGTGCAACTAATACTACATTCCCTTTGTTACCTCCATTATGTCTTCAGGTAGCAAGAAGACAGTGCAACCTAGCTTCCTAGCAACACTGATTATGTATGTTGCATTCAGCTTCTTCTCGTCCCTCTGCGGCCATGAAAGCAAATGACATGGTACTCATGAAAATTCACTGGTTAACACAACATATATATACATGAATTTGATACGAACCATCCTCCCCTTCTTCACCATGTTCCAGTCAACAACCCTGCTCTGCACAGCACTTAGGAGCTCAAGAAAGAACACCCCATCTGCTATTGCTTTGTCCTAGAGAATCGAGAGTACAGCTTAATGTTATGCACATAACAGGATAGATCAATTTAGCCAAAATGTTGAAGGTCAATCGATGAACCTTGAAGCTTTCAATGCGGGAAGTTTTTCCTGATTCCTTGACCTTGTTATTAGCCCAAATGAGAATGTCAGCATCCGTGATCTCTTTCTCTTTAGAGTGGGATCTCAAGTTCTTTAGCAGTTGTAGGATACTAGTCCTCATGAGTTGCCACAGGAAAGCTGGGAGTAAAAACACTCAATGAAGTAACTGAAGCATTTGTTTTCTCCTCATGTAGGAAATTTTTAAGACTAAAATATCCCCTAAAAAGTAACTTAGGCCGCCTCCTCACATATGTATTTGATCCCTTTCTCTCTTTTTTTCCTTTTAGATAATAGACATTACTATACAAGCAGTTGAACCTTGATAGGCTAAAATAACATAATCTGTTCATAATAAGTGAAAATGTGAACAACTTTTGAAAAGAATTCTGGAGCATCAAAACCACAATTGGAATAAGATCAAAGAAGCTTATATATAAACATGTGTTTACCTAGGATTAGTTTTTTATTTCCTTGCACAATGTCATTTCCTGCTACATTCACCAGAGAAAAGTTTAACTCCTTCCCAATTTTGATAACCTGATTGCAGTTTTCAACCTTTCTAAATGGCATAATAATTGGTGGTTTAGATGCATGCTTCCAGTTAACTGACCCAGGAGAAATTTTGTCAAGAACCTCTAGCATAACCCATCTGCAAATAAACATCGGTAAGGTAGCAACATATATACTAAAAAAGCTAAGGTTACTTTTTCTTAGAGATAAATCTTACCCAGTCCTAACATCCTCAAACAAATGGTTCACATAAGTTGGAATTCCAAGACTGTTGATCCATAGGCGAAATGCTCTCTCTTCCCTTGATGCCTCCACATCATCAGGAGTATCTTGATGAACGGGAGCCACAGTGTTGGTTGATAGACCATTTCTGCACAAGTTTGTAATCGTTCCACACAAGATGCATTAACAAAGGGAGAAATGTTGTTTGTGGTTTAGGCAGAAATGATGAAGAGTCATGCTCTTTTCTTTTAGAGGAATAACTGAATAAACATTCAACATTCAGTGTGGTGTGAATGCTATTGAAGAATCCATGCAGATCAGTACTAGTGTATGAAAAATTAAATGAAAGACTAAAGTGGTAGAGACATGATATGTATTTCAGTTGTTTATCATGTATTTGCACATGCAAATAATAATCGAGACATCTGCGTGCACTAAATAAGTTTCCTCAAAACTAAAAATAAGAAGAAAATTTTGCATGTCACGGGTATCTTCCCTATATTTGCACATTCATAGTTGATAAATATGCCTTCCTGGTTACACATATATAGTTTTTTACAAAATTCATTTGATCCATTTGTTTTTATTATCATCAAATGTTGATTAATCCGGCTCCTAAAAAGGGAACAGCAACTCTAGGGAGATAATGTAATTCAAAATCATATACATTGTTCACAAAAATAGAGTGAAGACATAAGCAAGAGGTGTAAGTATAAAACATACTAGTTAATTGCTGAACTTTATTGTGAGTTCTTGTCAACTTAAGATACAGGCATAGGAAAGGTCCTTTCTGTCTACGTACTTACCTGTTTTGGAATATTTGAGCAACAAAGGCCAAGTTAAGATTGGCAGAACCTTCAACAATATCTTTAGACGTTACATATCTTGTACAATCAAGCTTTTCTGCGGTTTCAAGTACTTTCTGTGCCCTCTCCTTTGGATCTGAAGTTTCTATCATGGTTTTTTGAGCTAAGCTCTGGAGCAAGGGTGCTGAGAAGGTAAGCATACGCTTCACCATCCTGCAGATAGGCTATCCATAAGATATAGAACAACAAAATTACAGTCATTATCACCATGTGTGTTAGCACTATTGAAAAATGTGGTGAATATATCAAGTGATTTGACAACCATACATAAACAAGCCACACATTTTGCAGTTGTTTCTGTCTATAAGGAAATATCTTGTCCTAAATGCTAGGAAAGATTTGTCTATGGAAATATCATGGGGAGGTGTATGACAATGAATAATATCCAGGTGTACTAAGATATACATACCTTCACATCAGTAGAGAAATTTGTCACAGTTTTTTTATACCCTGCTTTCTTGAGATGGAAGTTCATCCATTTAAGCAACATCTTATCTGGTGCTAAGGTGACCAGCTCCTCTGCTTCCTATATAGCATCATGTCAACACCAAATTAGCAATATTTTGTCAGTTAACAACAAATTAAACATGATTCAACTCTTTTTGTAATAACCATGTATATATGTATATAGTTACTTCTGCATATGCATAACATTTATTTCATGATGATCCAAACCTTGCCATTATCATCAGCCACCAACTCTGCCAATTGAGGTGTTTTTCTTTATGTCCAGATCAGCTAGTAGTTGTATCTGAGACAGGGTCAGTGAAACACATTGTGAACCACCATATCGTTGCTTGCAAATGATGTAGCAATTCAAAACTACACCGCTGAAGATTTCTTTAATAATTGCTAATTGATATTAGTAATATTTGTGCGCACGCACCTTTATGATCTGGCATAACAGCCCAAGAACTAGATGAGGCTGCACAGAAGCATAAGATATTTAGTCCCCCAAATGATGTAAATGATTCATAAATTATAAATTTACTACCAAAGTGATAATGTTTGTCTCATCCAATGTTTTGTTATACTCCCTCCAATCACAGATCAGTGACATTTTGGGGTTTTCCTCCTAAGTCAACCATTCCAAACTTGGTTGCATATTACAATTTATGTGTTGAGTTCTGCTTAATGAAAAAAGCGCAAGAACGGCGTGGTCTCCAAAAAAAATTTATGTGTTGAGTTAGAATGTTCGAAAATGTTGTAAAAATATTTATTTCAAAATGTAGTATAATTTTACCATGTTTTATATAAGTTTTATAAGGAAAAAAAAATACTATTTGTCGATGTACCAAAATGTAAAACATGGAGTAAAAACTATTTCATTTTTAAAAATGTTGTTGCGGACAACAATGTATTTCAAAACATACACAACATAGTCGACAATTTGTCATTCCAAAAGTGACTTCCTTATCTTCTTGACTAATTATATAGTAGGAAAGAAAAGGGAAAACAAAATCATAATTAGATAACATGAAAACGTACTCTAGCTTCAATCAAATCTTGTGTTCCAATGTTAACAACAGTGCAACCAATGGCCTTTGCAGAGTTGAGACAAAGGGTATGGTTCTCATTCCTCTCCCATGGGTTAAGCTCCTTTTTTTTGTATTGATTGCTCTCTCATCTATTGTGCCCGAACAGCAACATTGATCAACTTGCTGATTCATTACAAGATAATAAAGGGACAAGCTTAGAAGATCATGAATAAAAGTAAAATGAAGAAATGGCATAGTAGAAGAACATAACAGAGTAGCAGTAACACTGCTAAAAAAAGCTCACCACAGTAGCACACCGTCCCGAACAAGGTTGAATAGCTCATCCGATGCTGGATCCACTGGCAAGAAATTCTTCAGGAAAGGGTCCTCTTTCAGAAAATTATTTATGTGGTTCACATAGGAAGTCTTCTCGGACTCATTAATGACATGCATGTGAGTAGTGGTGGAAGCTTTCAAAAACGACACAGATCCCTTCAATTTCTTTTTGCCTCTGGATTTGCTGCTCCCCTTTAGCTTGAAGATTTAAGTACTCCTAACAAGTTACAAGATTGCATTACTAAAACAATTTTTCCAACATAAATACAATGATAAATTGATAGTAGGTAAGACCAAAAAAATGATCCTATGTACCTTAAGGAACGGCTCGAATTCTATAGGTTGGTTCATATCAGGATAGGTCTCGCTTAAAAATTTGTTGACCTCTTCTTCGGATAGAACCTCATGGATGCCCCTCAGTTTTTCCATCACTGGGGGCAAATCTTTTATGGTTACATGCTCTGCATTTGGTCTCTTTGCAGATGCAAACTGTTACAGTAAAGGATTAAAAAAGGAGCAATGTGGTTAAACAATACGTCAATATGTAACATCATAACTATGGACGTGAATGAAAACTGATTGAAGTGCTTAGTGCTGACCTTTGTTTTGAGGGTCCTGAGCTGCACCTGGGTGAACTGGCTCTGCAGCGCCGGATCAGAGACAACAACACCAAATGCAGACATTGTCTTCCAATTTCAGTGACTAGACTAGTTATTTCAACAATCTTATTTCTTGCACTTGGGCAATTGTTGTTTCCGTCACAAAATTCGTTTCCTCAACTACAGGAGGACTAGTTGCCATTAACCTTCCATGGATTTCGTCGCAATATTGGCACTGAATGCATCAAAGCAACGAATAATCAGAATGGCGAGTGGATGCGAATGGAATCTGAAACACCCATGACAAGAACAAAAGAGGAAATCATCACTAACCTTCCCGAGGGGTTGGCTAAAGTTACAAATCTTCTGCCCTCGAAGAAAACAGTCTTCTTTTTTCTTTCCGCTCAAATTACTCCGTCCTCACGGAAGATTGCTTCCTAGCAGACCCCAACAAAGGTGGGGGAGGGGACGTGTGGTAGGATTGCATGCAGCCATACAAAGAAAAAGACTTGAAGCTTTGGGACAAGGGCAGCTAAAAAAGTGGCTCCCTTTCGCCCCGCCACAAATAGCTCGCCTGCTAATCTTAGGAGCTGAACCTCTGAGTGACTCCCTCGCCATAGAGGGTGCCATGGTGTCTCAGTATTAGGGAATGCTTGTGGACAGCGGTGGTGGACTATTCCACCATGGATACCCCTCTCTCGAGTCTCGAAACCCTGGCTGACGTCCGACATTGCAGCTGATTCGAAGCTCCGAAGGCCGTCTGAAGGAAGAAGACAATAATCGACCACTTGGGCTCAACGCTTCATTGGGCTTCTACTTGGGCTCACTAGTGTATTCTATTTTTTTTTTTTAGATAAAAGGGTTTCTCCCGCTTTTGTATTACCAAAAGCAAAACGAGTTCAAGTGCGGTGTAAAGGCACATTTGCCCAATACAAGAAGTCTTAAGACTGGAAATGCAAGAAACTCTCTCGCCTTAGACTCAAAACATGCTAGGCTGAACCGAAGTGGTAGAGGCCAAGTGCGAGAACACCCGATTGATCCCCCCCTCGATGATGAGCTTGTCTCCCGATGGCCACGTCGGTTGAGGAAGGAAGCACGCCCTTGACTCCAGCAGATGTGCCACTCTTTCCACTTGATCCCCACTTCTGTCTTGTACAAAGGTCTCCATCTTCTCAGCATCCTGGCAATCTTCATCAGCAATTTTTTTGTACTTGTCCAAACTGTTCCCTGAAAGCAAATTTCATTCCTTAGCTTCCAAATGGACCATAGTACCGCAGCACAAACTGCATTTGTTACCACATGTCTTTTTGTGAGCAATCCACAAACCAGCCACAGATTCATAGTTATGTCCAATCTGTATGTTCAATATTTCACTAACCATATTCCAAATGATTGTAGCCACAAAGCCATCAAAGAATACATGCATAACAGTCTCATTTTCAGAACAAAACAGGCATGTTGGATCACTGACAGGTCTTCGTTTAGCTAAATTATCTCTAGTAAGCAGTCTATTATTAGACAATAACCAAAGGAAGAACTGTACTCTAGGAGGTATAAGCACTTTCCATATATTACTAACAAACATAGGGGTTATTCCTCTGTGGTTAACCACTGCATACAAAGACTGAACAGAATAGGTTCCTCGTGGATGAGTAATTCCACATGATAGTTAACTGAATGGTTTCAATAGCACTAACTAACTCAAACCAGAGGTTCATGTCCCTAGGAGACACAGATCTCCTAAAAGTAAGCATCAACTCTTGCCCATTCCAAACATCTGCTACAGATTTACCCTGTTGTTCATTAATGATATACAAAGGCCAAGTAAATCTCAAAAAAAAAAAAAAAAGGCCAAAAAGCAGTAGCTCACTAGTGTATTCTATATCCCCAGCCCATTTATATACTAAAAAAACATGAGAGCAACTTAATTTCCTGAAATTTTCGTTAAAAAATCCTTAAAAAAACAGAGAGCAACTTAAAATATGACCTAAAAAAAAAATCCATTCAGGATGTTTTCACTACATATATACTAGGTACTAAAAATAAGTGAAATCATCACACAAGAGTAATTGCGTAATTATAATGGATAAAAAGAGTAATGGTTCCCTTTTATAGGTGCCGTGTAATTTCGAAAATAGATTTTGTAATTTTGCACAATATTATCACTATCCAAGATCATACTGGGGAACGTGATGTGTTGCATTACCGGCCCATTACTAAATTCTGACCCAAACCTATGGAAAACGGCCCAAATAACTAAGGCCCATTACTAATTTTTAAGTCACAAGTACCTTAAAAAAATACAGAGTAGGTGGTGCTGTTGATTATTAATTACACTATACAATGATCGTGAACAAACAGCTGAAGAGTGAACAGTGCCCTCTGGAACACATGTTGATTCTTGATTTTTCTGTCAAGCATGACACGAGCAAATGTTTTAGGGCCTGTTTGATCATTTAGACTAATATAAGTAGATAACTATAGCAGCTAAAGGTAGAGACAAATAGTAGTATAAGTAAATTGATTTTTGGTCTGGACCCAACTAACAACCACTCAATCTATTAGATGGGCATACAGAGTTGGACTAATTATTAATACTAGGTGCCCCTGATACTTCTGGCTGAGAATTAAACACATCACAACTATAAACTCTAAGATATAGCTAGATTGTAGTGACACTACTAGTTTTTTTTTAATTTGAACTAATAACTAGTTCTAGCTTAAGCATTAGGCGTGTTTCTCAGTCGACCAGTCATGTTTCTCTTGTTTCTTTCTTTCTGCTACATCTCATGTTCTCATCATGGCTATATTAACGCCTTGAGCCCAGCAGTGGAGTTTGACAAAATAATTCAGGGCTGGACAGTTGCAGCTCGATCGACGAATCGTGTAATCCTTGGCTCATTCTGAAAGGGTCTAGATTGTTTGCACTTTGCAGTACATGGCCCCGCGTGGAAACGCCGTCCGATTTCGCTATAATAAATAATAATACTGTAATTAAAAATGGAAAGTCCAGCACTGAAACAACAATTAACGTAAAGAAATTACAAGAGGGCCTGCATAACAATGAGCCGATCGATTACCAGAACGTCCAATTCGAAGACCAACCGTTTGAACGATCAATTCAAGTAGCATACGAATGTGTGTACGTACATACTACGTCCAGGCTAGGAAAAAAGATCATGTCTGTTTAGTCAATACATACATACTCTGAGGGAGGGTATTAGAAGTCGTTTAGGATAACGATATGGCCTCCAAAACACAACTTTTGGCCTCTTATTATTATAAAAATATTTATGGAGATGAGATATATGTATACTTTTATCAAAGTATTTTTTAAAGACAAATCTACTCATATAATTTTTACATTTACAAACTCAACAACTTAAAAAGTTATTGATGATTTATATTCCCGATGTTTGGCCAAACCTCGCCTAAAGACTTCTAATCTAATACCAACCCGGAGAAAGTACGTCCAGGCTAGAAAAAAGACCACTTTGTTTGAGCATCCTTTTCCGTTGCTTTTCTAAACAGTGTGGTTTGGTGCGGTTTGATTTGATCCCTTCAAAAGCCTCCGCAGGTCTGCATTTTTTTTTTTTTTTTTTTTGCATAGATACGAATACAGTACTCGATGGCTGAGCTTGCCCGCTTGATGAGCTAAAAAAAGGAATAAACAAAAAGTACAACATGCACCATCGACGTCGGGTCTGGACGCGTCGTTGCAGCTGCAGACGAGACGCCTGGTGGAAAAACGCGAGTGCGAGCCAGCCGAGCGCCGCCGGTGTCGTGCCCGGCAGAACTCACTCGAGCGTGCGCGCACGCACGCACGCAGCCGGCGCCTGGCCCGGTCGCGCTGGACCCGCGTCACCGACACACGGGCCACGCGGGGACGTCCGTGTGCTTCCGGCCCACGACGCCAGCTCCACCGACGGCGACAGCCCGAGCCCGAGTCGTCCACGCCACGAGCGAGACCGAAAGCCCGGTCGCGTCGCGGCCCGCAACTGCTCTGCTACGCGGCGCCACCGCTGGCTGCTGGGAAGAACTCGGACGGACGAGGCGAGCACGACGGCGGGGGGCCCACACGGGACCGTTGCCGGCCCCGCTGACCGCCAAGCGGGGCCCGCGACCCACGTATCCAGTAGCGGCATGCACGTAGAGAGCGTGGGCCCACAACATGGGCGTCATGTGGGGGGTGTACGGGGTCGTCTCGGCGTAGCCAAGCGGGCGTGAGCTGTACTACGTACGCATTTTCTCCTCTTTGGCTGCGTATATACACCCAAAAAACCTTTGTATGTATACGGAGTACTTGCAGAGCAATACGAGTTCCTCCTTTCTCTGGGCTCTGGGACCAGCCTCCTTTTCCAGGAAGTGTTTATTCCGTCCACGGCTTTTTCACGTCCTCCCCCCTGATCGAGAACACCCTAGCTTTCTCCAGCTGGTCCCCTTAATCCCTTATCTCGTGTGATGATGGGCAATCTCGTCGCGTATTTCCCGCTGCAAGGAATAGGGTAGTATAGTGGTGACTGGTTGTTGTGGCAGAGAGGCGGTCAGTGCCATGTTTAGTTATTTTTGGAAAATGATGATATAAAGTTTGTTCATATATTGATAGAGATATTGGGCTGATGAGAGGTTGGCAATTGGAGATTGATACGAACTGTACGCGCCAGTTATGGCGCTGATGATATGATTCGTTCGACTAAGAACTTGCAACCTGCCAGTCAAATGTTTGGTTCGATACATAAATTATAATCTTGAAGCACCAGCTGAGAGAAAGAAAAAAGATATCTGCCCTGCCATCGTAATGGTGCGCCTGCAAGCCAGTAACCACCAGCTGTATATGTAAAACAGCATATATAGATTAAGCTTCTTTATTTAAGTTATTTATAAGCTTAATGGAGAAGTAACTTGCACCCTGCGAGGCAAATGCTCGGTTTATAAGTTTCAAGCTTCTTTATTGATAATATAATCTTGAAGAAACCAGCTGCGCCTATGAAAAAAATTTATGAAGAACATCCACCATCGTAATGGCACGTCTGCAATACCACCAGCCTATATAAAACACACCACCAAAAATGCAGGGGCTACATTCTCAAAAAAAAAAAAAAAAATGCAGGGGCTACGATCGGTTCTTCTTTCTTTTCTTTTTTTTTTTTTTTGACTTGGCTACGATCCGTTCTTCACTACTGCTTTGGCCCCATTTTGTCTATCTTATTAGAGGTGTTTGGTTCGAGATTTTTTTGTGTGTGTGTGTGTGGGGGGGGCGCTAAAAATAGTCCATGAAAGTCTCTAACAAACTAAACAAAATAGAACATTTTACTAAAAGACCACGCATGTACCTCCTAGAGAGTCTTTTTCAAAAAAAAAATCCTAGGACTAAACAAAAGTCCTAGGACTTTAATAATCAAACATGACCTTATTTGATCCATTGCCTCTAAAAGTTAACCGCTACACTATGGATTAGCAGAAGACTAGATAATAGAACACCTAACTATTAGCTGAGGCTGAGCAACACTATGGATTAACGAATGGAACCTGTTCATGTGGTAGTGTCCACTAGTCTAACAACCTATAACACACCAATTGAGCCTGTCTTTTTTGTTTCGTTTACGTCAATAGAGGCTTTAGTGTGCTATAGTGGCATCGTAGTAGCCCTTCTTTGAACCTACTATGCATAGTGCTCCTTTTGACACCAATTGCATTCGCTAGAGATCGAATAGTGGTCACTCTAGCACACTAAGAACCCGAGATAGGTCTATTTGCAACTTTTTGCGGTCACTTCTCTTTGGCTTCCTTGATCTAACATCAACTAGAATTCCTTGTGCATGACATTGTTTTTGCTCGTTGACAAATGTGCTGCACTTTTTATACCTACTGACGTGGAATATTTGCGCTACATTAGTTTGTAGCTTTCCATTTTAGTCTTCCACGTTCACTTCTCACAAGTAATGCTTCATAGATTTGTTGTCATTGGATATCTGTTAAATTTCTAGATTGATGTGCATTGTTTTCATTTACATGATGATCTTCTTCAACATCCGAGTCATCCAACTCCTCTTCATCAAAGACTAGGTCCACAGGCGTCAATGTACACACCATAGTCATGCATGTCCTCCGCCATGCCTACAAAAAGGATTGAATGGTGAGCTTACCGTGATCTTGATGCATTTGTTGTTGAAAGGTCCCTTGTGTTTTTGGTAATTGAGTGATAACATTAGGTGAACTAATAATGTATGATTGAGATAATACACGTGAGATTAGTTCACATGTGCTTGACGCAAATGAAGGAGCTTATTGCATATGAGGCATGACATGGAGTCATGTGACCAAGGTGGTGAAGATCAAGACAAGGCTTGGCTTGATGGACCGGTTGCAAGTGTGAAGGGAAAGTCGAGGCGGTGAAGCGATGGACCGCGAGGCGGTGAAGCTTAGGCAAGACTTGGCGCCGATCGACCGGACGCAACGGTGAAGAGCAAGTGAGGTCAAGATCGATGGACCAATAGTGTCATGTGATGATATGAAGTGGATCATATCATTTGGTGATCGTGTTGGTGCATGTGTTGCATCGACACTTGGAGATGGAGCGGAATGGAAATGCGCAAGGCAAAGGTATAACCTATAGGGCATTTCATTTATTTGGTCATTGAGCTTAGAGAAGTTTATGACCGGATTTAGGATAGATGGCCGTACTATCAAGAGGGGCAAACTTGTTTGCATATCGGTCATCTAGTGCCACTTGTGCGATCTAACTTTGCGATGTGTTAGGATCGAGTGGCGTGGTAAGAGCTAACGATCCTTTGAAATGATTGTGAAAATGCTAACACACATGCACATGGTGATGTACACTTGGTGGTGTTGGCACATTTGCAAAGGCAATGGTGATTGCCGGGGTTGAGTTGGGTTTGGGAACCGCTCATCCTCCCGCCGAGCTTGCGAAGCGGGATTCGGCGCTTTCAAGAAAATGAGATGCATATTTTCTATTGCGTCGGATGCATCGTGGTGGTGTAAACATGCTATTCCTCGTGCTCAAGTTGGTATACCTTGTTGGGTAGCATGTCGAAGCAAAGGCGACGAAGAAACACACGAGGAAATGGACGGACGTGCTTACCGGGGACTTTCGGCCGGCCGGCGATCAAGTGGCCGGGACGCCGGTGTGTGCGTCCGGCAGAGAGCATGTTTTGGCGTCGTCGTCGAGGACCGGCCGACGATGGGCCGGATGCTTCGGTGGTGACCGGATCCTCGTGACCGGACTCATGACTTTGGGTGTCATTGTGGGGCGAAGCGCGCCGGTTGGCAGACCGACGCGTGGTCGGGGAAGCGATCGGACGCTGGGCCGGACCTCTTGGTGAGTCCGATCGGTGCGTCCGGCCAACGCTTGTAAACCGTGGTTTGAAGCACCAACGGCTCTATTTTGGATGGAGCCTATATATACTTTGCTATGGTCGGGCATGGCAAAGTTGCCGAGCACACTTGGGCCTTGGTGGCTTGTGTTGTGGTGCTTGAGAGCCCTTCCACTCACTCTAACTTGATAGTGTTCATCCGATTGAGTGAGTGAGCGATTCTAGTGCGACATTGCTTTGAGAGATTGCATCGTGTGGCACTAGGTGATCGTGTTGCAAGCCGGTGTGCTTGTTGCCTTGGAGGTTGCCACCTCCTAGACGGCTTGGTGGCAAGAGACCGTGGAAGCACGCAAAGAAGATTGTGCGGTGCTCAAGAAGAGATTGTGAGAGGTTCGTGCTCACCTCGCGAGGGGATCGTGAAGAGCAACTCTAATGGAGTGTGTCATTGAGTTACCTCAAGCCCGCTGTCGCTATCCTTGTTCGGTGAGCTTTTGCTTGCTTTCTTTGTGTTTTCCCTCCCTCTCGAGATGTACTCGAATCCACTCGCCTCTTCCGGACTCGCGGACTCCAAAGACGCCGAACGCCGAAGTCCGCAGCCGCCGCCGCCGCTGCCGCCGACGCACTAGTCTCGCGGCCCCTCGTCTCAAAGTCTGGTCAGGCCCTGTGTTCTGCGGAGCCTCGCCGCCTCCTCGCTTTTTGTTTTCCTTTTTAGCCTATCAACACGGGCGCTGACGCGCCGCTACTGCCGCTACATGCAGGAGGCTGCTGCCGACGGTGAGCACACACACGCTGAGGACACGGAACAAAGTTGTCGGCCACATCAGAGCTGGGCCTACAATATCAGCTCAACAAGCTTCTGGCGCTTTCACTTTTCCTTTTGATCATCCTCATCGCTCATCGTAGGGCTACGAACGCAGGCGGGTCACAAGACAAGAATAGGCGTCAATTTCAGCCCTGCAGCCTCTTTTTATAAAATAATTTATTCAATTTCTTTAATTTGAATAGTGTTTGATTTTCCAAATTTTGTATAAATTAAATGCGTAGCTCAAAAAATTTGATTTTTTGTGTAGCCTTCCCATGAGTATGTCTATCCATGAAAATTATGAAACTTGAATTTTGAATACTTTTGGCATGATTTATACAAATTTTTAATTGAAAATGCATCTTCCTTGATTTTTAATAATTATTCTATTTATCCAAAAATCATGAAAAATTATTTTGACACTGCTTTTTATGACATGATCTACCTGTATAAAAACTTTGAGCTTATTTAAAGAAAAGTTAAAATATTTATTATTTCATGCTCTATTATTTCAGTGTTGAATAAGTTGTTTTTATGTCTTATAACTTAGGTTTTGGGTAGATTTTTGGGTTGTTTTGTGAACCCTAAAACCACACTATCAAGTAGATGGTCCTTGAGAACTCCTTAGGCAATGGTGATGATATCTCGTAGAGTAGTTCAACAAGTTGGTTTTGTTGGGTTGCAACTTTATCGAAGGAAAGTTGTACTCAAGCTATCATTTCATGCACTCTCGCCGATCATGTTTATATGCATGGCATCATGTTAAGCATGTATTATTCTTTTCGTGATAGTGAACGAGGGTGATCGAGAAGTTGTTGATCAAGCCGCAAGAAAGCTTATCCTGCTGGACCCGAAGTTCCGAGTATTGTGATCCATCGTCCGAAGCTCGATATTTCTGGCAATCAAGGCAAGCCCCTGCGCTCATTTAAACATTCCTTGTGTTTTACAAAGCTTTATATCACTTTTTACCTTATGCTTTGCATTAGGTAATAGGAGTTGAGTGACAACCTAATTGATGCATTATCCACTCCTCGATTATTTCCGGAGCATCTACCTCGATCAAATCTCGCTTTGGTATGTGCTTTAGAATGCTTAGTCTTCGCTAAATTAGTTAGACTTTTTGAGTCAAAAATGTGACAAGTCCCTTATGATAGCCCGGCGGGCATTTGATGAGAAAAGAATGCTATATGATGAAACCATACTCGATATGGTGTTGAAGTTGAGACCGGGTCGGGTAATTTGCAATCGAGAATGGAGTCTTAGTGTAGTATTTCCCGCTTGTCGATCAAGGACCGCTCGCTGTAAGCAATGTGGACCGAGACTATGGAACGCAATCGCGCTCGAGGTCTTGTGACTAATGGCACGCCCTCGTCCCGGGCATCGCCCGTGACGCCGAAACTAGTTCCCGACACATACTCCGGTAAGCCCGATCTTGGGGGTGTCAAATCGGAAACGCATAAACCGCGCGACCGGGAGTGGAGAGATGGCGGGAGTACATGTTACCCTCGTGGGTTAAAGTCCCTGATTGGAGGTGTACGGTGATTCTCGCGTGCGAGGACGCGGTTCCGCTTTTGAGTATCCAAGAAAGGGTTGATATATGCAAGCTTAGGTGCTACATATGTCGTGGTGGAAAGAACTCCCCACTGGGTTAATCGATTTCAAATCGCCGTGTTTCTGGATATGGAGACTTGGTTTCCCCTTACATCATAGATTAATTATGAAACTATGAAGAGATGGAATAAGTGATGGAATATCTAAGAAGTGTGTGCTCTAGTGTAAGATCACCTAGAGTAGGTGAGAAACTTAATTGGGATTAAAATATTGAAAGTAAGGATTCACTACTAGTAAGCTTTTCTCAGCAAAAGAGTCCTTGATACTTGCTAAAAAGCCTAACCTTGAATCCTTATTAGACCAAAGATTCCCGAAGTCTTCTCCTATTTTCTTTAGTCGTAAGTCTTGTTGAGTACTCCCGCATTCGTGGTTTGTTAACCCTTGTTGCGGTGTTGACTCGTCGTCGTTAACTCAAGGTTATGTCTGCGTAAGCACGCACATGATCCCGTTGTCTTCTAGTCTACTCTACTTCGCGAAATTAATTAAGTTAAGTTTACTCAAATGTAACTTACTCACATTTTATAAAAATTAATGTTTTTTTATTCTTCCGCGACTCGATCTATATTTTTTTGTAACAAATGTTGTAATGTTGTAGCTACTCCTTTGTTGATCCCGGTATGAGTTATCAACGTGGCTTCTTAAGTTATCGGGTGTATCTCGCATGTACCGCCGAGGTCTTTGGGACAATGACAAAAAGTGTGTGGGCCCCGGTAATTAGGAGGTTCTGCATACAGCTGAGTGTGGGTTCGATCGCGGTGCCTTGAGAGGCTCACTTGAGAGTGGTGTCTTCGCGGTACCTTTGCTGGGCGTGCCTTGAGGGGCAAGTGATCTGGAGAATCACACTCGAAGAACTCATCTAGGTGAAACACATCGGTACTGAAACTACCTGGGCTGTGTTGTCGACACAAACGCAGGAGAGTAGGGGAAAGCTGGTAAGTTTCCGCATACTGTGATCCACCCATGTAGTCAAACTCTGTTGTCTACTCTTCCTTGGTGGTTTGCGATTCTCCAAATCACCATGTTTTCAGTATTTACATAAAACATTTGAAAGTTTAGATTAAATTCATGTGGGGCATCAAAGTTGAGACATGCGGGACATGGATGCTCTTCTTCTATTCCAATTACTTTGCAACAAGGTGTGGCACAATATTTAGTTCAAGTATGAATATTAGTTGTAAATACATAATTCGAACTTAGCTTGTTCTTATTGTTGTCGGATGCAATCAAGAGGAAAAGGTCATCTTCATTGAGATCTATGACATGCATAACAAGTAGTTCAGCGTGATGAAGATGTAGGGGCTAACCTTCTTGGAGATGTGCTTCATCTTCATGAAGTTCTTGATCCCAGGGATGACCGATTTCATATTCTTCTTCATATGCGGGTTCATTGAGATCGGGTAATACCTCCCTACGTTGATCGGAAGTATGGCTTCATCTTCATAAAGCTGATGTTCTTGGAGATGAGGATTGCATCTTCTTGCTCATATGTAGGTGCTTCATTGAGATCACGTAAGAGCTCTTCTTGTTGATCTCTCCATGTTGATCTAGTAGAATGTTGAGATCTATGGGCATGGTTGTTATGAAAATGGGTTGCAAGTTGATGGACTGGATGATCCCTGTAGGAGCTGCACTAATCGAGGAACTGTTGCACTTATATGAGGGGACGATGGGTGGCAAAGCGGCGGCGCGGACTTATTCTGAGCCGCAAAACTAAGCGTCGAGGGAAGCCTCGGTTTTTTTGTGCTTTCCCTCTAGAGTCTTCTATCCAACACAAGTGACATTTTTTTTTGTATCAACACATGTAATAATCTGTGCTCTCAGCTGTAATTTTATAGAGCTAGATTGATTACAATATATGTGAAGCTGCGAATCTGAGCGACTTTATAGGGTGACTTTACATGGCGATTTTACAGGGGGCATTTTGGTCATTTACCAAAGTTCCTTGCTAACTCCTCCATTCGTTATGAACGGTAACATTATAATTTACTTTTAGTTTTGTTCTAAATCAATCTTCCTTATATTTAACCAAGTTTCCAGGGAAAACATATCAACATAAAAAAAAATCGAACAAACGAGCTTACTTGGCACACGGTCACATGCATGTATGGGTGGCCTTGTTGTCGTCGTCCACCTTGGTACGTTTTGCAAGGGAACATGGATGGGTTTTTATTCCATTCCAAAATCCAAACCTATATGGTGGCCCGCGTTATCAATGGCTTTAATTTGTTTGGGTGGTCAAGCTGATCTGCCCTCGCAGAAGGCCCTGTGGCAAAATTACCCGAAAGGCCGAAACTAAGGACCAACTGCAACTGTACATTTGTAACCCGATCGATCGCCTGTCGCGGCAGGAAAGACGCAATGGACAAAGAAGTTCACCTACTACCCTTATCCTGTAGTGGTAGGGCAATGGGCTGGCTGGGCAGTGGGCACACGCACGGGCATGATGGCCGGCCATTTTGTCCGCGGGGGCTGAATTCATGTGCACCTTGGACCCGGGGGACGCCAGCAGGTAGAATATGCAGCCAGAGAGAGCAACGTGACGGCGCCGTTCAACGCAACCACTGTTAGTAGTTGTAGTAATTAATTAACAAATAACAAGGACGACCGGGTTCCGAGACAACACAAAAAATGGTTTCAACTAGACACCGTGATTAGTTAAACCGTGGATCGGTTGGCAAGTAGACGCGGTGCCCGGGGTGAAGCACCGCCGATACGCGGGGCTCCGGTTGAAGCACGCCGAGTCGGCATCAGCATCATCCTATCCTATCCTATTCCTTGGTTGGATGGCGGTTGACCCTGACTGGCGGATCGAGGACACGAAGCGGCTCCCCAGGCAGTCCCCCTCCCCACGAGTCCACTTGTGACCGCCCGGGACAGAGGCGGGCGAGCCAATCGCGGCTGGGGACGCGCTCTGGCCGGCCGGGGCCGAGGCGGGTTGGGTTCCCTCCACCTGAGACTGGGGCGAGAGCAGGCGCGCACGGCGCAGCAACAAGGGCTACAGCACCGCCAGGCGGCCAGCCACAACGCACCGGCACCGCCGCCCAGCCCAACATATGATGAGCTATGATGATTACGATCCAGTCCAAAACCACATGCAATCTTTTAATTGCCCTCGTAGTAGTAGTAGAACAACCATAAATTGGAAAGGGTCCCCACCCCTCCATGAGAAAGCCGTGGAACTGTTTGTTTGGCTTTTATCAGTCCAAAAAAACTATGGAAGCCTCGTTTTTAAAGTTAAAAAAATCTATTTTTACTAAACATATATATATATCCTTATTAACATTTAATAAATATCACCATATTAATCGTGAAATATATTTATTAATGTAAAATCTAGAGATCATAGAATAAGCTATTTGTAGCCTTCGAATAGCCATTCCCAACATTAAATTTCCTTGAAACATGGTCTTGACAAACGTTTTACACCACTCTTCTTCTTGAATGAATTATTTTAATAATAATCTCAACAGTTGAGCGAAGGATGTGCTATGTGCATAACATCATTTTACCTTCCGACCCACGCACCCCCATTCTTTTTCACCTCGTCCGCATCACGACATCACCGAGAAAACGTCAACCAAAGTAAGAAAAAAAAGAGTGGAGAAGGTGCATCTTCAATCAACGGGAAAAAGTGTGACCGATACTAATCATTTTTTTTTCCGTCGGCAAAAAAGTTAGAAACAATCTTAAATTTAACCAATTATTATATAAAAACATTAATGTTTACAGATATTAAAAGATAGTACAGTATATTATTAGATTAATCACGTTATTATTTTACTATTTATTTTTAGGAAGGAGAGATTAGTAGACCGATTCGGGCATCCCACACGCAGTTTTCTGATCACCTTCCTTCCCCATCAGCTCCTCCCTCCCTCCCCTGACCCTGATGCCACCTTCTCCCTCTTGTATCACAGCTCAGCAGCAGCATCGCATCGCCTCGCCCCCGATTTTTTTTGTCTCTCTCTCTCTCTTCTTCTTGTGGTCTTAAAAATCCAACGCAAACGCGGCCGCCGGACGCGCATTGCTCTCTCCCTCCCTGGCTCGCTCCTAATCATCGCCTTCGCTTCCTCTGCTGCCCCCTTCCAGGGGGACGTTCTTGGAGCTCCAGCTCCTCGACCTGCGTCTGCGTCTGCTGCTGACGCCGCCGCCGGTGGTCGGTGGCTCGCAATGGGGAGGAGCAGCCGCGCCTGCTCCCTTCTTGGTTCTGCCCAGCTGCTCCTGCTGCTGCTCTCGCTCGCGCTCGGCTCCGCCGCCGCCCAGAACGGCTCCACATGGAAGACTCTGAGCGGTAAGCTTGATTCCCGGCGCTCTCACTTCGTTTCTTGAAAAGTTGGTGTGTATGTGATCTGATCTGGTCGATTTACTTGCCACTCTTCGCTTAAAGATCAGCCTCTTTGCCTGTAAACTGCGAATTTGGCTCTAGTACTACAGCTTGTCCCGGATCTTCAGGATGAGAGTGAACTGGCTGCGCATTTAGTTTTTTTTTGGGTGGGCTACTCAAGCGTCTTTTTTTTTTTTTTTCTGCAGCAAAATAGTTTTTAGGGCTTCTGGAGCAAAATAGTTTTGCTAGTCTTTACCACTGTTTGGGGACTAGATTTCTGATTGGAAGCTTGGGGCCAACCATGATGCTTACCTTTTTAGCATTTCTAAAAAAAAAAAATGCATGGTAGCCTTTCCAGCGAAGTGGCATTTTGGTTGGGATTCAATAGCAGCATCTTTCATATTAGTTTACTGTTTACATCCCCTAGTACAAGCCTATGCATAATCACTTTCTTTTTAGTGTGAGACACTCGTAAATCATTAGCTGCTGACGTCTACTGTTCATGGGCTGCTTATGGGCCCATGGGGATTGCTTGTTTTGAGAATGGGATGGGACTGGATCGGTTCGATGGGTATTAATATGGGTGGTGCTTTGAATTGGCGGTGATAATGGCCGATAGTTTCATATGGTCATGCGTATTTACTAGTTTTATGTCAGTGAAGTAATTTTGGTTTTGTAGTTTCTGCCGTAGCGCTAAGGGTTGTTCCAGTACTTTTGTTCATCCTCATGACCCTAACAGTAACAATCATCTTGTTGTTCCAGGCAAGGCTCAGTAATCGTTGCTAAGGGTGGGTTCTCGGAATGTTTCCTGATTCCAGTGATCTTGCTTATCTGGCTCTTCAGCCTTTTAGCTCCAGTGACACAGTCACATGGTGTGATGTTCGGTTGACCAAGGATGCTCAAGGTATCTGCCTACCGAGCATAATGATGGATAACTGCACAACGATAGCTGATGTTTTCCCACAAGGGAAGAAGACCTACAATGTTAATGGTGTATCAACAGTGGGATGGTTCTCCGTGGACTATATGCTCAATAATCTGCAAAACGTATCTGGTAAGTGGAGTTACAAATTTGTGTTTCGCTACAGTCTTGAGCATTTTGATCTTGTGAACTGTGATGCTATTCTTTTTGTACACTCAAAGGAATATGTTCAGATGTCTGTGCATTGAGTGCAGATTTCATGCTTCATTAACCCATTTTGATATTTGCAGTGAAGCAATCGGTCCTATCTCGTCCCTATCAATACGATGGTACCTCTGCAATATATCCTGTTGATGTTGTTTACACTCAATTTAAGCCTGCTGCTGTTTGGTTAAATGTCCAGGTAGGGATAAAACTTTAACTAGCTTTTGAACTATAAATTTGGTGATTTTCCTCTCACCTGAACATTTGTTTTATTCTCAAATTGCAGCAAGACAGTTTCTACAGCCAGTTTAAGCTCAGCATGAGAAGCTATATCCTGTCTTTATCGAAACAAATCATTATCGATTACATCTCATCACCTGAAGTGAACTTCCTCACCAGTATATCTGGAAGAGTTAGCAAGAAGACAAAGCTTGTGTTCCGCTTTCTTGACGAACGCGTTATTGAGCCATCAACAAACCAGACATATGGCTCGATGTTGAAAAATCTAACATTTGTCAAGACTTTTGCCTCTGGAATACTTGTCCCCAAAAGCTATATCTGGCCTGTTACACCAGATAATTACCTGCTGCCTTATACTTCAGTTGTTGATGATGCTCACAAAGCGGGGCTAGAAATCTACGCTGCTGATTTTTGCAAATGACTTCACTATCAGCTATAACTACAGCTTTGATCCATTAGCAGAATATCTTAACTTCATTGATAATGGTGCCTTCTCTGTTGATGGTGTATTGACTGATTTTCCGATTACTCCTTCAGAGGCAGTTGGTGAGTCCACCTAACCTTTTTTTTTCATGATGCTATTAACAAGTATGTTAAAAATTTATGCACTCAAGGTTGCCAGTGGCCACTAGGTCAGTGTGATCTTTTATTTAGAACAGTTATTCTGGAATCATGGTTCAGCTATTTTTGAAACTTTTGGCATGAATCTCCTAACAAGATGGAAGATGTAGCATGGATATGGATCTTCTAACAAGTTGGAAGATGTAGCATGAATCTTCTAACAAGTTGGAAGATGTAGCATGAATCTCCTAACAAGTTGGAATGAACCTCGTTGGTCTTGATTTATTCTTCTTTTTCCCCTGCAGGTTGCTTTTAGTAACCTGAACAACAGCAAGATCGATCATGGTACACCTGCTTCCTTTGTCACTTCATGCTTAACTTCACCTATTTTGTAATGTTACTGAATTTCGTCACACATTGACATTGCAGCTAAACCTCTAGTTATCTCTCATAATGGTGCTAGCGGTGACTACCCAGACTGCACCGACCAAGCTTATGAAAAGGCAGTTGCCGATGGTGCAGATGTCATTGACTGTTCTGTTCAAGTGACCAAAGATGGCACACTGATATGCATGAGTTCTGTTGACCTAATGGCCGTTACAACTGTTGCAAAATCACAATTTGCTTCTCAGACAACTACCATCAATGATCTGAAGGCTGGACCCGAGTCTTCACCTTCAACCTTACTTGGGATGATATTTCTAAGAACCTAAGCCGTAAGTTGATTTGATATCATTTCCCCTACTTTTTTAAAAAAAAAAAATACTGAATGTTTGCTAAGCAAATAGAAGCCAAATGTTTAGATATCTTCATGTATATGTAGTTATGCTAAGACATCATTTTTTTGTGCAATTGATAACTAGTGAATAGTGAATGGCCCATGTGCAATTTTCTTGCATTGATCATAGTTGCTTCAAAAACTATTTTTTTTTTTATTGTCAGCCATGATATCGAGCCCCAGTGAGCAGCTTTGCGCAGTATAGAAATCCCAGAAACAGGAATGCAGGAAATTTTATGAGATTATCAGACTTTTTGAACTTTGCAAAGGGAAAGGATTTGTCAGGAATCCTGATAACTGTTGAGGTAAGAAATTAATGATATGGAAACATGTCATATCTAGTTTGAACATAGTATATTTGAGTAATATGGAGTTGGCTACATCACTGTTCCAAATTTCTTATTAAAGTATACTGCACCGAGAGCAATGCCTTTTAGGGGTTGCTGGGTATTAGATCTAGAAACACGACCTATACAGTTATTGATATTGTTTTTGTATTATGTAATTCAAGACTAAACTGGTAGAATCCAAAATAATAAATGACAAATATATATATAGATTAGTGACCAACAAACTTCATTCTTGTTCTTGTACAGAACCTTGATGAGTGTTGGCAGCTGGGCCACTCAACCCTATGTTCACCATCTAGTCTAAGTTTCGACACTGCCACAAGCCCACAAGTAATCTAGTAGAATTAAAGATCACAGTGACCAGTTCATGGATATTTTAGCTACATAATCCTTCACTAGGTTAACTAGCATTTCTCTGTCAAATGTTTGCTTGTGAAGAACCTGAGTCAAAGTAAATAATGTGATTTTATTTACCCCTAACTAGCTACACTTGACATGGTTTAAAATCTGTGAACTTCCCCTACAAAAGGATTACTGAAGGAAAGCCAATCCCTTCTTTTTTATGTCTCATGTTGCAAGTCCTCACCACACCTCATTCTCCCTTTTCTTTTTATCTTTGGCAGCATGCTGCATTCATGGCAGAGGAGCTTGGATTTGGTGTGGTAGATGCAGTGATCAAAGCACTAGATGACTCTGGTTATAGCAAACAGACTGCCCAGAATGTTATGATTCAGTCAACCAACAGCTCAGTTCTAGTGAAGTTCAAGCAGGAAACCAAGTACAACCTTGTCTATATGATTGAAGAAAATGTCAGAGATGCTGCACCTTCCTCCCTTGCAGATATTAAGAAGTTTGCTAACGCTGTGTCTGTTAGCACCACATCTGTTTTCCCGCAAACCCATTTTTACTTGACAAACCAGACCAATAATCTTGTTAAGTCCCTTCAGTCTGCTGGCCTCCAAGTTTACGTTTACGTGCTCATGAATGAGTTTGGTTCTCAGCCAAATGACTTCTTCGCAGACGCCACTGTACAGATTAATGCTTATGTGAAAGGTGCTAATGTGGATGGGGTCATCACTGATTTCCCTTCGACTGCTCACAGATACAAATGTAAGTTCCTGATTACAGTTTCACAAGCTACCGTATCATTTGTTAAGTCATTCAAATATATGAAGTCCTCGGTGAATTTATTTGTCACTTTCTGCAGTGAACTCCTGCGCGAGCATGGGAAAGAACGCACCACCATTTATGCAGCCTCCGCAACCAGGTGGCCTCCTTTCAACCATACCCCAATTTGCACAGCCACCAGCAGAAGCCCCAATGCCGCTCTTGACGGACTCTGACGTCGCAGAACCAGCCCTACCTCCAGTCAGTAACACCACCACCCCTGCATCGCCTTCGCAGGCCACCCTCAGAATGCAGACCGATGTCTCGATCCTCGTCACATTGCTGATGCTATGTGCTTCCCTCCTCATCTGAAGATAGTCCTGCACAACACCATATCCGGCGCGGCACATTAGAGCTGAGGATTTCACATTGAGCTGCTAATAGCAATTCTTTCCACCACCTTTTATGTAGCGATTCTTTTTTCTTGTTCTGTCCGGTGTTTTGGAGGATGGATGGATGTTCAGCTTGATACCTCAACGGTGGCACTTGTGTGTGCTGCCGCTGCCTCTAGGTACATTTTGGTACATATGTGTGGTGATACATTGTCCAGGTCTCATCTTTCCTACTGCCAACCTGCCTCTGGAGGGCAAAATATTGACTGCAAACATACTTGGGATCTGTTTGAATGCGCTCCAATCCATCTCAATCCACATGGATTTGAAGAGACTGGTGGTGCCCTAATCTCTGTCAGCCCATGTGGATTGGGGTGAATTAGAGAAGGGTGAGAGAGAATGAGGTAGTTGCTTTCTTGAAACAACTACCTCATGAGCTAAAAAAATTAGGACCATGAGACAATTATTTTACCATTTGTATGAGTTGTTTTTCGTACATGCACCTCACAATCCTATTTTTACTTTCTCCATAAATTAAGGAAATACGAAGTTACTATGAGACAGCTTAGAAAGATAACCATTGTACATGTAGTCTATCTTAGAAAGATAACCATTGTACATGTAGTCTATTAAGTCGTCTTTAAATTACGTGACACTTAAATTACGTGACACTATAAGACTAGTTATGAGACAACAAAGATGTACTTTGTCCTTATGCGTCGGACACATGTTCGCTGCCCGCCGCAACGACAAATCGTGGGAATTGATCTGCGTTGCGCTTAATTTGCTCGCGATTCTGTCGCTCACCGTCCCAAACAGCCCCTAAACACAAGCCCGCTGCCATGGTGTTCTGACAAACTAACGCCACGTTCCATGAGCATCGATGCTAGATGTCATGTGCTTTCAAGGGCGTGATTAGTTTCCTTACGAAACCAGCTTGGCGATCACATGGAAGACAGGCTCGCGCCGCGCCGGGCAAACCGTGTGCGTGCAGGCTGTTTATGCAGGCGTCTAGTGTCCGGCAGCAATAGCATATCCTCCGGGCTGGAACCATGTTGGTGTAGCCGCCGTATATACGAGTCACCTGGAATAACTCCACGCGCGGCGCTGGGTATTCCGGCGGAAGCAGAAAGCACCCAAAGCAAACGATGACCGATGGCGACACGGACATGGCGTGCAGTCGCCACAAATGGCGTAAGTACATTTCGTCGAACAGGTTGCATGCGCACGACAAATCGAACCAAGATACTACATGTGGCTTGGTGTCAAGGAACGTGACGTGAGGTTGCAGGCAGTGGCGTATTGAAATGAGCACCACAGGGGCCGGTTCCGGGCCTTCCGGCTCCAATCCCAGACCGTCTGGACTCAAATCGTTTGAATACTGAACTCAACTTTAATCACCTTTTTTTTTTTTTTTTTTTTTTTTGAGGCAACTCAACTTTATAATCACCTAAAGTACTAAAAAAATTCAATCACCTTACGCTAAGCTCTAGCCGATATAAATGAGTGGGCTGATTTTAGTGCAGCCCAATCAATCAGTTTTAGTCTATCTTAATGGGTGGGCTGAGAATCTAAAAAAAAAAAAAAACGGTGCGCTGAGAATTGAGAAAAGCAGCGTCCACCGGCTGGGCGCCACCATCCACCACACACTCTCCCCCTGGGACTGGGACGCCAGTTTCGCGTGTGGCCACGGCGGCCGCAGTCCGTCGCTCATCCATCCATGCCGCCTCCGGCCGCGACGCACACGGCCGTGTACGTGGCGGCGGTGCCTGCGGGCGCCCAAGGGCCCCGCGCAGCTGGTGATGTCGGCGGGCTACTCGCTGGGCATGTGGGACCTGCAGCACTTCATGGTGCTCCTCCGCCCGGACCCGGCGCTGGCGCAGGCGCTGGTGTTCGATTTCCAGCCGCGGGACCCGGAGGACGCCCTCGCCGCGCTCGCCGTGCTGTCGCGGCGAGAGATCCCTGGTAGGTAAAACACCCTTCGCCCGGCCCGGCCTTCGCGGTGCGCGCCATGGCAAGAGCCTGTCTGTGCTGTGCTGCCATGGTGAGGATTCATTTAGCCTTGCGCAACTGCAAGTCTGCAATGGATGCGTGTTCAGCAGGCGTGGTTCGTAGAAGAACGCTGAGGAGGGTTCCGGACCGACGGTGCTGGCTCGTCGGGCACTGCTGCCGCGACGGGGACGACGACGCCGTTGCCGCCGCCGGCAGGTTCAGCAAGCGGTGGCCGACCGGTTTGGTGGTGGGGGAGCATGACTGCCGGGACTACACCAACGGTAATCCGTCTCCGTCAACGTCGTCGTGGTACTAGTGCATGCGATCCGTCTCATCCTCTCTTTGTTTTGTTTTGTGGATGGATCGCCAAGGGCTGGTCGAGGTGCTCACAGGTGAAAAAAACGTGTGCTGGAGTCGCTGAGATTGCGCGGCAACGGCAGCAGCATCAGCGGGGCGGCGCCGCCGTGGTGCGAGTGCCTCTCTTTTTTCTTTTCTTTTCTTTTGGTTGGTATATATACAACCTCTCCGTTCCTTCGTTCTCGTGGCGCACTAATCTCCACGGAGAATCGAGATATGGTTTCCAATTCTTCCGTGACGTTGCGTGTGCGCAATCATCAATCTGATGATGCAATCGTTTCCTCAATCAAAAGAAAAAAAAAATATGGTTAGTGATGCAGTATGGTCGAGGTAACAGGCAAACTCCGGGTAATCTGGCAGTTTTTGCTGTTCAGGCTCGTTGCAGATTGTCTGATAGAGTGTTCGTCTGAATGTTTTGCTAGAATACTTATGAGTTACTAACTCGTCGTCTTACACTGCAGATGATGATCTAAATACCCCGCATTCAGTGTCTAAAGCATCGTCTTCAAGTTCTCTGCTCCAAATGTAACTGTACTGTGTGTATTTGTGATCACGTATCTTCTCACATGTATCAAGCTAGGGAGGCTGACTATGGTGTACCAGTTCAGCTCATCTCTCGAGCGTATATTATTCACTGATTGTCTTGCTCGTAACCGATTATAAATTTATCATGTATTCATGTGGAAAGTGAACAAAGCCTGCGCCACAGAAAGGATGCTGAGAGAGTCCTTGGCTTCTGGCCAGGACGTGCCAAATAGAACCAACTGAAAGCAATAAAAAGTAATCAGAAAAAAGCAACGTGTGTTAGGTCTGATAACTTCATTCATGCCATACAGATGGACTGCACTTATCTGGAAGAAGGATTATCAATTTTCCTACAAAGGTCATTAAAAAAGTCCTACAAAGAAATATACAGTAACCGATAATGTGCTAACGGGTATGAAATATTATTATTCCCTTACAGTCTTTATATGGTTTGTCATCACTAAGTGAACTACTCAGTGTACCAAATTCAGTACAAACAACTAATAATTTTAGAGGACATATATGTATGAATTCTATTCATTCATGGAAATTCATATACTTCACATTGCGTCCAAATGATTTTCCCTATTGGAGCTTACCAAAAGCTTAAAAGTCTCGGAGATGGCACAAGATGGCTTTCAGTTGGTTCACATTGCGTCCAAACGCTTTCAGTTGGTTCACTTTTCCACCATGATCAAGATGGCACAAAAAGATGTCATGCATACTTAATTTATTCTCCAGTTCTACTTGTGCATCTTATGTTCAAACTACAAGATAATGAACCAAGTTCAAACTGGGCATGAATAATATGATACATATGTGATTGTGGTGTTTTAAAATTCAAGTGCTCATTTTCTTGAGCACAATTTTTTGTTATAACATGAGGGAATCCATATGCATTCAACCATTCAAGGGTTTCATAAACAAAAGTTCAAGACTGAGTACTCGTACAGTAGAATAATACATGGTCCCAAGCAAACATCACAATGATAATTAACATAACAGACATAAGCGATGCAATCCCTTGCACCAAAATGCAGAACCTGGCCATGACTAATGTTACTCATGCTAAAGAGTTATCACATTTAAAAATACATTCTTAATCACTACAATGATCAATTTAACGTTGACCGACCAGCGACCAGCCTAAAATAGATAACCTTATTTTATCAGGCATTTTGAGGTGCCTGTTCTTGATCCCTCAGCAGATGCTGCTCCCAATGCTGCAAAATGCATAGTTATGAAAACAACATTAGTTGGCTGATTTCCCTCTATAGACATTCTGTTACTAACCATCCATGAAAGCAACAAGTAGTTGGATAACCAAATAGACAAATAACCATATAAAAAAGAAGATAGACTAATCACCAGAAGACCATGTAGATTATGTCTTTTTGGTTTAACTTAATAGCCAATCTAAATCATTTTTCAAGACAGATGGAAGACAATGAAGCTCCTATGCATGTCTAGCCAAGTTAATGGATTTGGTCCATAAAAAGGTTGTTGCAGAGTGCAACAGGAGCATCACAACTTTAAATGTAATTGGAACATCCCACTTTCATTAACTCATTTTGCTTGAGCTGTTGAGCACAAATACCATCATCAAAACTTGATGTTACTAGATGAAATAATAATGCTCAATCAGAATATTGGTAAATCACATAATAAAGCGGCGCTATATATCCATGTTAAAGAAAGATAGATGATATTTGGGAGGTTGATATCTGGATGTGCACAGGTTATGTTTTTTGGTTTTGTTCCCTGTTGGATACCTTAATAGCCAATCTAAATCATTTTTTCAAGACATGTGGAAGACAATTAAAGCTACTATGCATGTTAGCCAGTTACATGAATTGGTTCATAAAATAAGGTTGTTACACAAGACAGTAGAAGCACCACTGCCTTAAAATGTAATAGTGATATCCCACTTTCATTAACTCAATTTGCTTGAACACAAATACCATCATCAAAACTTCATATTACTAAATGAAACAATAGTGACTAATTTGAATACAAGTCAGTCACAAAGTAAGTGACGCTATATATCCATGTTAAAATAAGATAGGTATGATGCACTACTACTTTAGTTACCTGGAGTGCAGAAGCTCATGTAAGGGAAACTTTCATCACACCAACTTTCTTCGCACACCTTTGTGGCATGGATGGACTTCAAATCAACGGTGAAAATTCCCACACTTGTCCTCACAAAGAAAACATCAAGGCCATGTGCAAAGCCATTCAGAGCCATCGGACCAAGTGAGTCGTCGTGAGCAGGAAGCAATGATGTAAGCTTAATGACTTTTCTTGCCCATCCTTCACCATTGTCAGGGCCACCCTTCTACGACCACAGGTACAAACTACGTGAGCATATGTAGGCAAGTCCTCGGTAGCCATGAGCACACTGCGACCCCAACAGAGACATTCTTCTGGCAGGATGATCAAAGATAGTTCCTGTGTGGCCAAATCATACTTGAGGACACTATCTATACACTGAAAGTAGAGCACATTCTCTGCAAGGGCGCTTGGCACCAATTGGATAAGCTCATTGAGTTGAGTAGTAGTAGAGATCTGCCTGCTCCACGCATCAGTCTCCGATGAGTAGACATAGGCACACACCCCGAACGTTTGACAGTCGCTACCTACAAAGACGACCAGAAAGGGTCCGCTGTGGCAATCGAGGTGTTGACAGCCGTCGATGGCGCAGAGCACAGCGGCATTCCAGGACGAAGGGTCGACGGGCCCCGACGGGAGCACGGGCAGTTCCCTCCGCTCGCCCGTGATTGGGTCCCAGACATGCAAGGCACCATCCCATTCCCAGGGCGCCCGATCCGAACGGGCCCGGCTGCGGAGGAGGACGCGGCCATGGCGCGCGTCGATCGCGCGGCCGTTGACGCGATCGGTAGGGGGCCGCGGAAGGAGGAGGTGGAGACGAAGGACGACGCATGGCGATGGTTGCGGATGAAGCCGAGTATAGGGGGCGTGCGGTGGAACTCACGGAACCGGCGGCGGAAGCCGGAGTCGGAGACGATGCGGCACCAGCGCTTGCAGACGAGCGCGGCATGGAGGAGGCGCGCGGGGTCGTCCGGTGGAATGCGGAGGAGGATGTCCTCCACAAGCTCGTCCATCAGCGCCACCGCCGGCGGCGGCGGCGGCTCCATGCTGCTCGCCGCCGAATCGGAGCGAGGGTTCGGTGGGCGGAGGTGCGCGTGGTGGACTGGATTCGGTCGGGTGGAGTGGAGGACGGAGTGGATCTGAGGAGCAACTCTGACTCTGCCAGGTGGGGTCACGGATGTATCCACAGAACTGGGTAATTTGGCAGTCTCTGTTGTTCAGCTTCAGCCTCCGTGTGTGTTTAGAGCCCGTTTGGGCAAAGTTTAGCAATTTTGGCCAAAATTTGGCACGGTAGCGAACTAAAAATACCTGCTTGCTAGCGCGTTTCATTTGTTTGTGGTAAATATTATCCTACCATATGGGGTAACTAGGGCTCAAAAGAATCATTTTTGATAATGCGCATCTAAAGCGTGTAATTAGTTTATTTTTACTACATTTAAATACTACGGACGTCGCGTTCTTTTATTGCATTTATTGTTTCGATAACGATGAGATGTGATGTGAGTGTAGTAAATTGGAGAGAAACTTAGGGGCTCTAAACACGGCTCTCGTTGCATTGACTGACAGAGTTCGTCTGAAATATTTTTTGCTAGGAAGATGCTTATGAGTTACTAACTCTTCGCCTCAGCCTCGGGCGCTGTTTGGTTATATTGGCAATAGAGAATAAGGACTAAATTTTAATCTTATTTAGGTTTTGGTCGGATTGGCTCCGTTTTGAGCGGATTGATTTGGCTTGGTTTTGAATTTGATTCATGCTAAAAAAAATACGTTAGGTTAAGGAATAATTCGGGCGGATTGATCTAGCTTTGGTTTTACTGCAATGTTGTATAACAAAACACCGGATTTGTTCCACATCTCTTTGAAGCCCGAGGCGGAACCAAGCGGGATCAACCGGATTGAGTGACATAGGTGGATTCACTTCCTTTAGTTACCAAACAAGAGTACTAGAGGCTGGCTTTTTAGTCTCATTTAGTCTCTAATCTAATAGACTCTTGGGGGTGACTAGAGACTAATTTTTAGTCCCTATTAGTCTCTAGTCCCTAGTCTCTCTAACCAGTCCTTTAACCAAGCGGCCGTTACTTTGCACATTTTTTTTAGAAAAGGGAATATATTAATATTCCGGCCTACGCATTGATCAATGCATATAACATTCCTTATTACAAACAAGATTATTGCGGTCCACACAAACTTAGATACATATTTTGACCAAATAAAATGAAGGAAGAATTACAAGACTCGCCATCTAAAAAGCAATTCTATTGCTAAATCTCGACCATATCTTACAAACACCTCCATTGTAGTTGTTTCAATATTGATGCATCCCATCTTTATTATTTGGCGATCCTCCTCCTTATGAAAGCGAGGGACCACGTCGCGGTCCAATGGGGTCTCCCCGAAGATAGCTTTGTAAATAAGATGGTCTTTGCAACCTTGTCAAAAATTATATTATTTCGGGTTAACCAAATCACCCAACAGATCGCACTTGCACCCACAAGAATCTTAGATTTCAGTTTCCTTTTTATCCCATCTAACCGGCCTGTAAACAAATTATGAACGCTAGTTGGAGGTAATAAATTAAAAGGAAACGTGAACAATTCTCAAATGAACTTAGCAAAATGACAGTCAATGCACATGAGATGATCTAAATATCAAGGCGCAATGGCGTGATGAAGAAATGAAGCTTCACTTTGCTGAAATATCAAGGCAAATCTGAAGTAGCATTGCTGATCTATGTCAAGTGATCAGGTGAAATCCTTTGGACTAGAAGAATCCGTTCGCTCAATCTGCTGTCAGTATTATCTTTTTGCCATCTAAAGTTTCTGAACAATGATATACTGCACCTCAAGCAGTCCAAGTCCTACCTGAATTGAACAGAGGGTCACCTGCCATCAGACGATCGAAAACAGAGTCCAAGTTTTTCCCCAACTTGAGACAACATGTAATGCATCCATCATCCATATTCCATAACATGACAGAGTACTAATCTTCCTGTTGAGGGTTGACCCTTGCACCCAGACCAACCAATGCCTCTCAAGAGCTCAAGCCTTGGCAAAGCTGTCCCCCATGGTGTCCTGACCTGGGCTCGCTGGGAATGTATGATCACCAACCTCCACTGCGCTGGACACCTTTGCCCCTACGTCCCCACCACCTCATCCATCCATCCATCCATCCGTCCATCTCATCTGAACGACTCAACCCCAGAAACAACAAGCCAATTACTTGCCTTAGCTGTGCTTACTCGTGCCATGATCATGATGACGCCGACAAATGGAGGTAGCTCCGGCGTTGACTAATGCAGCAACGGCCTTTCTCCATTAACCCAGCTTGCCTTATCCCAAGCCTGAAAGGAGGAGATCGACAGGATATGTAGGCGAGACCATTAACCCTCCTCCCTTATCTGTAAGCCTGTGATTGATCCAGAGGCTTATCGATGGCTCCACCCCAGAAGGTGCGTGCTGCCGCTGCTGCGTGCCCTGTACCCTACCTGCACAGCCAAATCAGCCAGCAGCAGCAGCAGCAGCAGCAGGTAAATTCACCATGCACGCTGCAATGAACTTTCTGCCTGCACTAGCTCAACCCTAGGTTCTACTTGTACCTGCAGCACTAAGCGAGGTAGCTAATTAAGCGAGCACTATCTGTGGACGTTGGTCGATCTGGCGTTCAAGGCGGCTTCCTGGCTGCCGCTGTCGTCATTTGCTCGCTCGTCTCACAGCGGCTACCTGGCCGCTGTTGGAGTCGCGAGGGTAGTTCGGGCGTTCACAGCGGCTTCCTGGCTGCTGTCGTCGTCGTTTGCTCGCTTGACTCACAGTGGCTACTTGGCCGTTGTTGGAGTCGCGAAGGTCGTTCGGGCGTTCACAGCGGTTACCTGGCTGCTGCTGTCGTTGTTTGCTCGCTCGACTCACAGCGGCTACCTGGCCGCTGTTGGAGGCGCGAGGGTTCTTCCAGCGTCCCCCGGCAGCTACACAGTTCTTTGCCGTTGCCGTTTGCTCGCTTGACTCCGCGGCTTCCTGGCGCCCGTTAAGTCGCGAGGGTCGTCGTTGGCGCTGGCGGCGGCTACGGCGTTAATCGTCGCCATTTGCTTGTTTGACTCACAGCGACTACCTGGTCGTTGTTGGAGTCACGAGGGTCGCTTGGGTTGTCAAGGCGGCTACGTTGGCGCCGGCTTCGGGATCTTCGGGGCCCTCACCAACCTAAGCAAGTGTTTCGTCGCTTTTTCGTCGCACAATTGTTCTTTACTTAGTACACCGCTCTGCTCTCCACCGTTGTAGCCGGTTGCCTTGTGTTAGTGTTTAAGCCTATTTGTCTTCCGTGGCAGCAGCCATGGGGGCGTCTAGGATATGTCGAACTTTTCCACTTCTCTTAATGCAAACGGGCACGAACCCGGTTTGAAAAAAAAAAAAAAAGAATGACACCATGTCTGTTCTTCAGATCAAGATCATGCTAGGTGCGACTCATGCGGATTGACAATTTTGGCAAGTTGATGGAAGGAAATGCGGTGATCATCATCGTGCCACGTATCTGGTATATATATGTCTGCAGATGCGTATCGGTATATTCAGCAAGATATATGCTTGATATGGATCAGCCTCTAGATTTTCTGGAGGGCCCTGCTGCCTGCCTTACACAGGCTAGATGATCTGGTGTGGTGACTGATGATCGATGATGATGCTCTCAGCACATTACGTTCAAATAAAAATGGTGCTCTTAGGCTGTGTGTGGTAGTGCAAAGACCGGAAGGTCGTGTGTATTAGTGCAGAGGCCGGAACGTAATTCCTTTATTAAAAAAGAAGAAGCCACCAACCATGGTCGTCAAGCTCAAGCCTCAAGTGATCTGCAGCAGATGATCTTCTGACACTGTTCAGTTTTGGTTCACACCTCTGCACCTTCACTGTCAAATCTGATCTGCTGCGTGGTGCTGCACAAGTCAAGGCTCAGGGGAACATTCTATCACCTGTGACCTGTGGGCTCGTGTTGAAATTGTTTCTAATCCAAGTAAATTTGGATAGGGTACACTTGTGCGCCTACCGTTAAACTAAAATTACACACAGCTTGCCGATTTATCACGAAGTACACTTTTTGCCATGCTCACATCAAACATTTTTGCCAAATGAGGTGAGTTTGGAGTAACCTTCGCCATGCCGACATGTAACAGTCCATGAATTATCTTTTGATGAAACAAGAGTGATTTGCATTTAATTTACTGGTTATAGATATAAATATATAGTATTTAAATAAAAAAGTTACATGACAAGGAATAAAAACCAAAGATTACACAAATCCTTGTAGCCAAAGTTCTCTGTCTGCTGGGAAATACAACTTCTTTGCTCTAAAGATAACCTGAGAGCAAACAGACTTTCGAAAACTTCTTTGCAGTACGGCAGAGGAATTATTGAGGACACAAAAAGTAACAGAGCAAAGGGTTCTACTTTTTGGTCGAGACCAAAAAGATAAGATTTTGGCCAAATCTACCTTCGGACTTTGGTCTATGTACCTACTCCTCCGTCCCAAAATAAAGCGTCGTTCTCGCTTTAGAGACAAAAAGTTTTTTTCCACTGTCGGCAATTATATATAAAAATATTAATATTTGTAATACATAATTAGTACCATTAGATAGATCTTGGAATCTAGTTTTTAATAAATTTATTTGAAGATATAAATGTTGCTTGCGTATTTTCTACAAATCGAGTCAAAGTTGAGATAGTAACGATTGGCACGTTTTCCCAAACCGTCATTTATTCCGGGACGGAGGGAGTAAGAATGAAGCTTTTGCAGCAGGTAATTCCGGTCGATTGGTTTGTCTTTCTTCACCCCAAAGATCTGTCATGATAGTGGCACATCATTTTCGGACCGTATTCGCGAAGAAAGAGCACTTTTACACTAGCTGAAACTTCATATGTACAAAAGCTGAAATCAATTACCGAGTGCCAAGACTAGCAAAACTCGAACAAGATTACAAGGACACCGAGGAGAATATAGTCCCAATTTGAGATGCAATTTTTGGTGAGTTCTTATCCTTGTTGCCAACAATTCCACATCACACAACTTTATTGTCCGTCCTAGACCCTAGTACTGACTAGTAGGGACCACCGTGTACAAGAATACGAGATACAGTACTCTATACACACTATGCACCATCTCAATCAACCTGCTACGTACATATATATATGTTGTTTAACACCTACATACCCAAATGGTACATTCATGCATGGATACGTATACGTATTTGTATATAGGAGCGCACGTAGAATAATCCTACTCTGCAAAGTACGGAGTATATATACGGACGGCTACGCGTAGATGGCGTAGCGCATGCTCTCGCGCACCATGAGGTGGCTGACCTCGTCGGCGCGCGGCCGCCACCCAGAGGCGGCCCACGCCTCCTCGGTCGCGCCGACGTCCTCGCCGTCGAAGCGGATGGCGCACGCCAGCGCCAGCAGCGCCCTGGCCAGGGCGGCGCCCAGCGTCGGCGCCACCACCGCCGCGCCGCCCGCGGCCGCCGGGCGGCGGCGGCACCGCCGTCTGCGCCGAGCGCGCTCTCGTCCACCACCCGCGCCGTCCGACGCCGCCGCCCCCATCGCAGGCCCTGCCGCACCAAGCCCCACATGATCGATGGCACCGACCGGCAAGCAGCAAAAGAGCTTCGATCTGAGCTCTCAATCTCTCAGCTGGTCTCTCCTAGCTAGGCGTATGTAGTTTGTTGGGTCACGCGGCTCGCGCCATGTCCATGGCACCACTCATGCTGTTTGCTAGCTTCTGCTGTCTTCCTCCTTGGCTCGGACGACACGCCATCATCGACCAGAGCCTAGTAGTGCTATATATGCGGGGGACTGATTGAGAGGTCAGCTACTTCATGGGAGCAAGCAACATCTCTGGGATCATCTGTATATATGGAGGGGAGCATGCTAGAGGAGAAGCAGGGGAGGCCGGCCAGGACACAGGCGATCGAGCTAGAGAGGCAGAGGACACAGGAGCGAGATCGAGGGGTCTAGGTCGAGGAGGACAAGGCAGGGATCGAGATGAGATGATAGTGGTGGTGGGGAGAGGGAGCACTACCCTGGCTAAAGGAAAGGTGTTAAGCTAGCTATCACGAACTAGTGGGATCGAGGATTCTGCTGAGTAGTGGCGATGGTGCCCTGTTTCTTTCATCCCCGAGTGCATCATCAAACGCGGACCAGTCCAACGGGCCTTTAGATGCCACAATAATTAACCTCCTGTTTGGCATGTTTGGTAGAGTGTTTTACAGGAAAAAAAATGAACCAACACTACACTGATATGAATATATGATGATTTCATTAACCTCCTAAACTATTGGTGGTAGTCTACCTCGACCTTCACCTAATAAAAAACAAGGTATTTTACTCTTATTAAACTACGGAAAACCGTCTAAATAACCTCTAAGGTGCTTTCCCTGACACCATATATTACATGAGTGTTCTGATAGCGGCGAGTCAATAAAAAAAAGTCTATACAACACTACATATCAAGAGTTAACTATATAATCCACTTAACTATAAAACCTAACATTGTAGCTCTTCAAACATCTAATATTATTCAAATGATACTTGGTTTTGTAGGGCTGTTTGGACACCGTATCTCACCACACTGGAATATGTATATACGAAAAGCATCCTCGTCACGGAGTGTTATTTAAAGAGTTTTAGTAGTTTATAAAGGTAGAATAACTAGTTTTTGTAGGCAAGAACGCGAAATAGACAACTGCTAATAGTTTGGGGGTTGAATTTACTAGTGTAACGCTATGCTATAATCCTGGTTGAGAATACCATTTTTAGTCTCGATTTTCTAACCGGGAATTGCCCACATAGTCCGGGATGGGCAATTCTGGGCCAAAAAATCGGGACTAAAAATACCTTTGAGGTTCCCTATTGCCTGATCAATTGCATTATCACAATAAAAAAGATGCACGAAAAGGTGAAAACCCTTTGGCAGCACGAAGGAAAAAGGAGGTGTTTTTTCAGTGTCGGGAGAACATTGAGTCTGAACCACTGATTGATCCAAACAAGACAAACGTTCAGCACACCTTTCTATACTATCGATGCTTTTATGTTGCATTGGGACTTGTTAGGACGACGTGATATTAGCCAGGAGATGTGAAGGAACCACGATGTCAAGATATACAGAGAGATGCAAGGTCCTCTTTTTCGTCCCGGCCCATCACTCCTCTATTAATTCCCTAAAGCTGGGTATAGAGTTACGTTACCTTAGATGGAACTAATGGTGGAGCATTTGTCAATAGACTAAACCAAAACCTAGAAATCTAGGTCAAGAATGGAAACCTACTAGTAGCTAGACCATATACTATAGTTTATCAGTGGTGAAAGCACGAAATGTCCTTGCACTAACTGAGGTTAATGTTCCATAGACGACTAATTATGCGACCCACTACCTAATAACATATACTCTCATGATCACCACATTCCAGCTAGTAATTAATAAAAGTGGAACTGGATAGTTCCTCTGATAGTGGATAGACGCATGGTAATTGAAGAATTATATATATATCAATGTGCAAGTTACTATCAACCGAGGTTCGTGATGTCTCTGCTTCATTCCAAGCTAATCGATCAATTTTTTTGGGACTCTCTTTTAGATTCTTTTTTTAATTTAATCGTTTGTGGCTGTGGATGCAGCAGCACAGCTGCATCATGCAGCTTGGCCTCGCTGAGTCGTTGATTTGATGATCTGATGCATGCATGTTTGGGTGTGAGGAGTTGCGGTCATACATGTTTTGCTTTAGTTTTTTTTTTTTTTTCCTTGTCTCTCGTGCCCATGCATGTGATGCTTATTCGCTTGTGGAGTGTGGGGCCCATGGCACAATTTCTTCCCCATGCATATCGAAACACTGTTCGGTATGATGTAGACCGGTCGTCCGGCGGGAAGGAAGCTTACAGAGGCTACTCCATCAGTCTTAGGCCTCGTTTGGAACGGAGGAAAAGTGAAGGAAAAATGAAGGATTTAATTCGAGGAGGAAAAGGAATTGTATGTGAGCGTTTGGAATGGAGGAACTTGGACAAACCTTTCCGGAGGAACGGCGGGGGATGGCTGTACTTTTGGAGGAATGAAAAAATGAGCTCAGACCCAAGGGAAAATTTCCTACGGTGCTCGTGACCACGCTTAGCGCACCAAACCAATCTTTTGCCCTGCATTCTTCCTCTTCATGGCGCTGCAAAAGCATGAGCGACGGCGGCGTGGAGAAATGCATGAGCAGGACGCGCGTCTGCTTTTTGCTGGGCAGTGGGTGGCAACGCATGCAGCGTGCGTGGCGGAGGCAGAGGAGGTTCCAAACGAGGAGATTAAATTAAGATACAACTTTATAACTTAATTAAGGTAAAAAGCAAAAAATAACATCAAGATAATAAATCTATTAAGAATGAGTCCTATCGGTTGGGAGCTCCCTTCATATTATTAGGGGATTAAATTATATGTGCTTCTTATACTTAAATAATCTATCTATATTTTTATATTTGTGTTCATTCACGTGTTTTTCATTCTGCGTTCCAAACACCTCCTTCAATTGTTTTCTGTATTTTTTTCCATTCCTCTGTTTTTGTCATTTCACTCTTACCCGTTTCACATGCTTTTTTCCTTTCCTCTGTTTTCTATTCCTTTGTTCCAAACAGCCCAAAAAAAACATAATTTTTGACTTTTTAAAATCTAGTTTGATCATTCGTTTTATTTAAATAATTGATATAAATATTATCAATTTTGTTATAACTTATTAGATCAATAAAGATATTATAATAATAACTAATTTATTTTAAAATTTACACAAATATTTTAAATAAGATGAATGGTCAATTTAGATTTTGAAAAGTCAAAGAATTATGTTTTTTTTGTTGACGGAGTGAGTATGTCTAGTGTAGCGTTCTCTCCTAACGAATACAAGCATTGAGCATACAGTGCACCACAAAATATATATAGGACGTAACTTGTCTATACCTACAAACGCTCTAGTTAATTAATTAAAACCCAACTATTGTCAGTATTTACATCCTATATATGTAGGACTAAACTTGTCTATACCTACAAACGTTCTAATTAGAGTAAACCCAACTATTGTCAGCAATTATATTAATCCATGCATCTGTGCTTTTAAATTTACCACATCATGTTCTTAGTTAGTAGTACTACCACAAAACTGGGGGTCTCTACGTACCACTTATATATATGAATAAACTCAATAAACACCATTAAACATTCCTTTGACCATATTCGCCGCTCATATGTGGGTGTTCCAAGATTATGCATGATCACGGCCTTATCCTCGTCCACACGATTATATTATATTAATTAATCATTTCTAGCTTATCCGCGCCGGGACCGGGGGAGATTAAGATTGAGATTGAGAGCAACGCATGCGAATATATATACATATACAATACAATCCAAACCCATCCAATCCGGATTTGTTGCTTCGTGCCTAATCAAGCTGCACACCACAACACCTGATGGATCCTTTGAGAATGACTGAACTGAATGGACAGTAGCTGCCGCAGGCTGTCACGACCCTGAGTCGCAACGGCAGAGATAACCGGCGTACACGCATGGCGGAGGTGCTTTCGGCGAGGCGGCGCCGGGGAAGAGAGCTCGTGAGAACTCGGGAGGAAGGCAAATTGGTTTTGATTATGTCCGTACTGTCCTCCCAACCACCCACACAGCCAGTTTAATACAAGGTTCAAAAAGGAAAAGCAAATAACAAAGATGGCCAAAGGCCTAAAGCTTACAACCATGCAGCCCAAGGCTGTCTTACAGGCCCATAGAGCTAGTGTAGCTTAATCTCATAGAACGGCCCAAGGCCAGGTGTGACATGCCGGCCTCCTTAAGAACCAGCGCGCCCTCGAGCTGCCTCAGTTTCCAGGCACCATGTCTTCAGGAGGAGTTCAGGCAAAGTAGAAACCGGTTGCCAGGTCGCCCAATGTGATGGACAAGCTTCCTGTTGCACCAACACGGTAGGAATAACACGAGAACCAACAATCTGAGAGCGGTGATTCAGTACCTTAGCGAGGAGGTATAGTATCCGGGATGGAGAGCAGTTGAAGATCCTCATCGGCATCAGCGGTTGTTCCGGAGGTAATGCTTTCTTGGTGAGACACATGGAGTACAGGGTGGATCCGACTAGTGGCGGCAATTGTAGTTTATAAGCTACCGCACCAATCTTCTGCAATACCAGATAAGGACCAAAGAATTTGAAGCTGAGCTTCCTATTGGTGCGTTCTTCGGCAGATTGTTGAATGTGGGGCTGCAACTTCACATAAACCCAGTCACCAACAGCAAAAGCTGCGTTCGGCGATGCTTATCGGCTTGGTGCTTCATACGTCGAGCTTTGAGCCCTTACGGTCGATGAATGTGTTCCATGACTACATTCCTGGACTGGACCCATTCTTGTAAATCGGGAGCAGCACAAGCATCAGTAAGAGTAAGCCCAAAATGTTTGGGTGGGTGACCATAAAAGCTTCAAATGGGGACAGACCATGAGCTGAATGAAATGTTGTATTATACCAAAACTTCGCAAGAGATATCCTTTGAGACCATTTGTTTGGGCGAGGCATGAGTCATATAACGCAGATAAGTTTCCAGCGTTGGTTCAAGCGCTTCAGTCCGATCGGCCATCGGTTTTCGGATGGTAAGCGAGTGCTCAGATTGAGTGTAGTATCGGCTATTTTTAAACAATTCATCCCAAACTAGGCTGGTGAAAACCGGATCCCTGTCAGAAACCACTCTACTGGGCAGATCATGAAGCTTGTACACATTATCCAGAAAAGCATGGGCCACAGTAATTGCAGTATAGGGATGAGATAGACATATGAAGTGAGCATATTTAGTGAATTTGTCTATGACTACCAAGATGGTATCAAAATTCTTAGATTTTGGAAGACCTTCAATAAAATCCATTGTGATGGTATGCCATGCATAAGGTGGGCGGCAATGGTTGTAGTAAAACCAGACAATTTACCATGCTCAGGTTTGGACTTAGCACATACCTCACAAGCAGTGACATAGGCAGTAATGAATTTCTTCATATTTGGCCAAGCAAAGAGTGCCTTCACCTTGTTGTAGGTGGCTGTAATGCCACTGTGACCACCCAAACCACTAGAATGAAGGGCTAGCAGAACAGCCTTATGAGCTTCCTCATGATTGCCCAGCCAGATTCTGTTCTTGTACTTGATTACCCCATCTGAGAGAGTATAACCCTGGGCATTTGAACCAGTAAGACTGAGTTCACTTAAGAGTTGTTTGGTATCTTCATCTTTAGTGTACCCCTCTAATATAATCTCCAACCATTTAGGAGTGATGGTAGTAATAGCCATAACCTTCTGTTGCTCTGGTTGTCGAGATAAAGCATCTGCTCCCTTGTTGTCCAGCCCTTTTTTGTACACTATCTTGTACTGTAATCCCAACAACTTGAGAAAAGCCTTTTGTTGAAGTCCTTCATGCAATTTCTGGTCCCCTAGATGGGTCAAGCTCTTATGATCAGTGGCAATAATGAACTCTTTGTGTTGGAGATATGATCTCCACTTTGTTACAGCCATGATTAAAGCCAAGCATTCTTTTTCATAGGTAGACAGTGCTTGTGCTTTGTCTCCCAATGCTTTACTTAAATAAGCTATGGGGTGTCCTTGTTGAGTGAGAATGGCTCCAATGCCCACACCTGATGCATCAGTCTAAATGGTGAAAGGTTTGGTGAAATCAGGTAATTGGAGCACTGGTGCAGATATAAGAGCTTGCTTCAAGTTTTCAAAACTGAGTTGTAGGTCTGGTGTCCAATGAAACAACACATCCTTTTTCAATAGCTCAGTTAAAGATCTGCTCATAATGTCATATCCCTTGATGAACTTCCTGTAGTAGCCAGATAATCCCAAAAATCCCTGAGTTGCTTCAGATTGGTTGGAGTGGGCCATTTGGACACAGCTGCAATTTTCTGTGGATCTGTAGCCACTCCTTTATCACTGATGATGTGACCCAAATATTCCAGTTTAGGCTGGGCAAAGGGCATTTGGACGCCTACCTCCGCCCGGCCGGCCCCGGCGACGAGACGATAGGGATGACCCGGCTGGCCGGGCGGCTGTCCTGGATCTGCACCTGCCATTCCCGACAAGCGTACCG
>JADLZK010011284.1:0-109022 GCA_015847255.1 Hyparrhenia diplandra
GCATTGGTTTTTTATAAGGCATCTTTTAGAACATGTTCGTCATGATAATATGCATGTGTAGTAACCTTTGTTCATAACGAGGTTTATCTAAAAGAAAAATCTTTTATAAAAAAACTCTTATAAAAGAAAAAAATCTTATAAATAAAAAGCAAGGACTTGTTATCAAGTTAGTATGCACCTTCGGGTATTCTTGTCACTAACCATTTCAGGTGGAGACTAAGAAGAACAAAGGGGCACGCGACGCTTGAAAACATGGGGGCTACATCAAGAAAAACTTTGATGCTCTTGGGTGGAGGAACACACTCAAAAGGAGACCACGACTTTGCACATTTGACTTTTTACGAAAGTCCAATTGTGTGAGGGAAGATGGTGAGAATATCAAGTTCCAAGTGCACCAAGGGGATTATAAAAAAAGAGCTCGAGTAAAAAAAAAAAAAAAAAAGAAAAAAAAATATGATGAAAAAAAGAGAGAGATGAATAAGAGATTAGCCTCCCCTTGCTATAAAGGAAAAAAAAAAAAAAAAGAGAGTTGAAAAAAAGAGATATATATATAAAAAAATTATATAATAAGAGGAGAGAGGAGCAAGGTTAGGCCTACATGGTCAAAGTAAAACAATGAAGACGTGACTCCACCCCGCATTGCTTCCATGTAAGCAAGAAGGGATCTTTTCTCCCAAGACCTTTGTTGCACCCGAGTGAGTTCGGTATGTCTCCCTCCTGCTCCGGCCAGGGAAGTCATAACCAAACCAAGATCATCATGCCATCGACACGGCAATTATGAACTCTATCCTCAAAGGTCGGTCAAGTACACTCGGGTACACAAAGGTCCAATAAAAGAAAAAGGAAAAAAAAAGTAAAGAAAAAAAAAAAAAAAGAAGGTAAAGGAAAGGAGGAACATCCTCCTTTACACCTTTGTGACCACTAAGGCCCATGGTCCATATACACTACCTGTGTGTATCACCTAAGCCTTGTGGCCCGCCTGAGATGGATTATCAAGCTACCACCGCGAGAGTTTCAACACCTTGCCTTCATGCGTGGTTGGTACACAAACACTCAGGTACGCAAAGGTAATAATTCACCAATTCTTTTTACTCATACTTATCTCCATATAAAAAAAATCATGTCTTCTTTGTTTATGAAATATGGTCTGGGTTTGGATGTGTTTACATGGATCCATGTGATACATCCATAGATCTTTTAAATCAAGCATGGTGCTTGGGTTAAAATGGTCTTCTTTAATCAAAATTTGACATGGTGTCGATTTTTGACTAATGAACCTAGGGCTGACATCATAAACAGTAGAATTATTCTTTGATGGAGATAAAACAAGGCTAAACTTATATTGCATCTTTATCTTAGCCTTGTTTGAGTATGAAAAGTTTGGTGAAACTTTTATATGTTCTCCCTTGATAATAAAATCCTAAAATAAAAGTCTTTGAAAAAAAAAAAAGCTGCTCTTTTGCTCCTTCCTGCATATGTTTCAAAATTTGGTAATCGCAGAGGATGATAAGTCCACTCGCGAATCTACCATATACTAACCATGCAGGAAAAGACCAAAAGCACGGGGGTACAACCCCGATCCGATGAGCATTAAGCTAGCTTGGGGGAGGACCCTACCAAGGTAATGAGAAACCTACACTCTCATCCTCTGTCCATTACAAAAAAAAAAAAAAGTGTTTTATAAAATATTTTACTATCAAAATAAAAAAAAAAATATATTTACTACACAAAAATCTAAAAGTAAATATTTAAAAAAAAAAATGGGGTATATTTCAAAAAAAAAAAAATGGGGTATATTTCAAAAAAAAAAAAAAATCGGGTATATTTAAAAAAAATATATGTTTTATAAAATATTTTATTATCAAAATTAAAAAAAAAATTATTATATAAAATATATATATAAAAATCTTTATAAGTAAAATAAATTCTTCTATGAAAAAAAAACTAAGAAAAAAATATATATTTTTTTTCAATAAAACATATTTTCTGAATAATTTTTTTTAAAAAAAAAAAAGAGATTTAATCTTTTTTGTTCACCTTTCAAAGTCTTCATCTTCATTGGATGAATCTTATTGCTCTTTCATGCTTCCTCTTTCTATATTGGCACGTTTAAGTTTGGAAGTTTTTTGTCATACTAGTTGATCATACTTCCATAGGCGTTTTGAATTAAGCATGGTGCTTAGGTCAAAAAGTCTACCTTAATCAGATTAAACATGGAGTCGAGTCCGATTATTGAACTAGAGGCTGCTAGTGTAGATTTTGGTCAAATCTATGGACTAAGCCCCTGCAGAATTTATCAAACATCATGAGGGTAAGTCCAAGAGATGACAATGGAGATCGGTTGTTTGGTGAACCAAAAAAAATAATGATAATGATAAAATAAAAAAAAATAAAAACCTTTGAAACCCCAAGAATGGTTGTCCCGCTCTTCCAAGACCATCACAAGACAAGCTTGGGGGAGTCTCCGGCACGCTCAAAAGACGATGCTAATCAAAGATCTATTCATAGCGTTCACAAGCTAGCGGCATTCATAAACCCGAAGGTAAGTCAAAAGCTAGCTTGGGGAGGACTCCCCACAAAGGTAACTCGTATCTCACATTCCATTCAGTTATTTTCTTATCTTATATGAATGATGAGGTATGAGAATAAGAAAAAAAAAGAGGGGAAGAAGAAAAAGAGAGAGGGGATATTCCGCTCCATATATATGTGTTGTAGAAATGTTTAGTTCTACCCCTGTTGAAATGATGAATAGTTGCTCGTCTTATGTTTCGCACATTGCCTAGTTTATAATTCGAATTTCTCTAAAGTTTGGGATTATTGGCTAAGTCTAAAAACTCATCCTGAAAAACCCGATTCATGTGGGTTGCATAGGCTCTATCTAGTCTAAGTTGTTGCCAAGTATGATATGATACAAATGGATTTGCTATGATTTCGTCCAAAAAGAGAAACTTGACATCGGAAATCTAATTTGAAAGAAAAGAGAAATGATATGGGCTATGCTAAAAAAAAAAAAAAAAAAAGGGAGAGAAAAAGAGATAAAAAATGGACATGTGTCCAAGGGCGAGTAGAGCCCACATCTCCAAAAAAAGAGAGAAAAAAAAGAAAGAGAGGAAATAAAAGACAAAAGTCTAGGGGAGCAGAGCCCACCTCTCCAAAAAAAAAATATATATATATATAGCAATAAAGCCCATACTTTCTCAAAAAAAACAAAATAGAACTTAAATAAATAAATCACGGATGAGAAAGTTGATCAAAAGGATGAATGAAAAGTATTTCTGTTATTACCGTTCTATCGGCAACCGCCCAAGGCTTTGAGAAAAGCTAAAAAGCCCCGCTACGATGAAAGGTAATAAAGGGAAGCAAAGGCATGCCATTTTATCCAAACTCTAGTAGAAAATCTTATTATAACCCTGGCACTTGTGAAACATAATCGGCATAGTAGCAACTCGGATCAACAACCAAGTACTACATATCTTTGCTCGAGGACGCGCAAAGGGTAAGCTTGGGGAGTTTGTTGACGGTCACCAACGACATATTTTTAACGTCAACATTCTACCAATAAGGGGGTGAAACTATACCTTACTACACACATATACATTTATTATTGACATAATTCCACTTGTAGTGCCAAATAATGTTTTGCAGGATTTATATAAAAACCAAGTGGAAAATGCACCAAAAGGCACCTCCCTGGAAAGCGCATTCCTGAGAACATCAAGCCCAAGGGAGAAAAGTCCATAAAATATCAATATCCAAGCACAAGCCCAAGAGGTCGAGGCCCGAGTCCAACATGAAATGATAAACGGACCGCAGGACATGGGTTCAATGTTTTGGGCATAACTTTCTCATACGAAATCGGATTTCAGTGAACGAATACTCGAAACGAAGCTAACTCCGAGGCCCACGTGCTCATGCAAAGTTTCAGCCCAAACGGACAAAATATTGGTGCGGGCGCATCTTAGGGTGCGCGCGCACCCATCCGGAGGCCAAATCGGCCCATCTTCGTCCTGGCGGCCCATCTCGACCTGAAAAGTTTGGAGGCGGTGTTTGCTTGCCCAGAAAACGGTGCGGGATTAGTACCAAATGGCTTAGCCAAGAGAGGATCCCATGGTGAAGGTCCTATAAATAGATGGGCACTCCCTCACTTGTAACACACACCTCACAATGTAGCCTCTCTCCTTCTTCTTCTTCTTTTCCCTTTCTTCTTCTTTTTCTTCTTCTTCTTCTTCTCCCTTTCTTCTTATTCTTCTTCTACTTCTTCTTCTTCCTCTTCTTAGTAGTTTAGGATGTGGAGCTAGGCAAAGCTACCAAGGAGGGCTTGGCTCCTTGGAAGATGGATTCCGGGAATAAATCTTTCTATGGTATTCTTCCAAAGCCTTGCTCTTATCTTATCTTGGTTGTGCATTAGGATTAGAGTCTTCATGTTATTTCTATGCCTCATGATTTATCTTATGATCTAACATGTTGTTCTTGACATGATCATGACACATGAACTAGTCTATAGTTTCTATGTTGTGATATCGTCATATAGAACTTTATGCTTAAACCATTCATGCAATATAATTGGGTAGTGTCGGGATTGTGCTGAATGGCAGTTCGTTGTGTCCTTCGGGGCTTGCTCGTGTCCTATTCCGTCCATCCGTAGGGTGGGGCCATGGGGACATGAGTAGTGTCCTAGTATGCGGGCGTGGTGTCGGATGCCGGGTATCCTTCGAATATGAGTGCATGCCACGGTTGAGGGGGTAGGCGGCTTGGTCGTGACAAGCCTTGACCGGCCCCTTGAAATCCCCCACGTTCGTGTGTGTCTTTGTAGGAGTTCATAAATGCCTTCCTTCGAGGGCGGATGCTCCGGGAGGTCTCCCCCGTCCATTTCATTCTTAGCTCCGACCTCCGCTCATGCGTGTTGCCCGACTATCAAAGCCGGTTCTATGCACAGCCATGACTAGAATCTGTATGCTCCACTTAGGACTTTCTTTATTCCTTATTTATCTTTATCCTTGAGTTTGGCTCGAGTGAGTGTGTTAAGTTATCCATTTACCGTTCCTTTATATCCCTGTTATGAGCATTGGTCCATTACATAGTCATGTTATCCTGTTCATGTCTCTATTAGATCCTTTTCCACCATGCCTTCCTTTGGGAAAATATAAATAACGATACCCTGAATACTTCCGGGTGAAATGCTACAATGATAGATCCGTGCGCTTGCGGATGAATATCTTGTTTGGCAAGATCTATCACCGTTGATAATCCCGTTCAGATCACCGACACGGTGGTTTCACTTGGGAATGTCAACGGCGCATTTCGGCGCCATTATTAGAGATGGGTTCTAAACTGTTTTTCTAGTGATTGCGCTTAAGAAATGCAACAGAGTGCTTTGGTAAGGAAACACAAAATGAGTGACTCTGTGAGAATCAACCATGGAGCATTGCTATTTTATCTTTAAAAATTCAAAAAAAAAAACCAACACATGAGTAGTAGCAAGGAGATACGATTTCATGACCGTTCCATTGTTCAATCGTCCAAGAAAACATGGTAGCCACTCTTGAATGCTCACAAAGCAGGTGAGGCTCGGAATAACTTGTATGCAGGTCTACATCTTGGAGATTGAACCACTTTAGTCCCTATGCCTTCACTTTCGAGGGCGAGCAAAGGACTAAGTGTGGGGGGGAGTTTGTTGACGGTCGTTAACTACATATTTTATCTTGTCAACATTAGTATAAAACTACCAAAACACAATAGTGATAGGGCTTTGAGCTAACCATTTCCACAAGTTTTGGTACTTCACTTGTTTTGCAGGACAATGTTGGGAACATACACATTTTGGGCCAAAAGCAAAGGAAAACATATAAAGAATAACAAGGCCCTAAATGGACATGAGCAAAGCAAGGAGAAGAGAGGAGAAATGCCCATAAATATGAATATCAACATCTATACATAAGCCCAAGAAGTCGAGGCCCAAATCCAACATGAAATCATACCAGGCCGCAGGACATGGGTTCAATGTTTTGGGCATAACTTTCTCATACGAAATCGGATTTCAGTGATCCACCAGTCAAAACGAAGCTTACTCCGAGGCCCACGCACTCCTGCAAAATTTCAGGCCAAACGGCCCACATCTTGGTGCGCCCGCACCAAGTGGTGCGCGTGCACCCTGGCGGCTGCCAACCGACCCCAGCTTTCTCGAGGCGGTGCATTACCTTCCAAAAAGTGTGTTGCCGACGTTGGTTGGTCGGTTTGGGCTGATTAGGAAGGTGTACCAAGGTCGGTTTGGTTCCTTCCATATGGGGAGGGACATTTTCCAACAAGCCCCCTCTCCTCTACCTATAAAAGGAGGCCCTCTCCCTCTCCCTCGACACACCAATTCCACACAACACAAGGAGGAGCCACAATGTAGAAGAGAGGAAGAAGTCCCACTCCTATTCTTATTCTTCTTCCTCTTAGTTCTAATGGAGAGTGAGAGAGGGAAGGCTAGAACAGGGCTTGGCCTCTTCTCCATAGAGTCCCGGTGTGCCTCCCGGTGCATTGCGGATCTCGGGTGGCCGGAGTGCCGGACTTGTCGGCACCCGCCACGCTTGTACCTCTACAACCTTCTAATCATTTGGGTAAGAATGGTTGTGTCCCTCTTTCGGCTTATTACTCTTAAGCATATTATCTAGCTGTTATAGAATTGCGGGATTGATAGTCGTTCCTTCGGGGCGGTGCTCTGGTAGAAGGACCCCGGGGACGGGTAAGCCTTGTTAACACGCCAGAGTAATAATCACTAGTGTAGACGTGGTGTCTAGACTAAGGGTTTTCTATCTTTTGTGGCGCATCCCACGGTTGAGGGGTAGGCGGGCTGGGTTGTGGATGACCTTGTCCGTCCTTTGTAATCCCCCCACGTTCGGGTGTGGCGCAGTGCTAAATGCCGGTCTCCATCCCAGTTTGGGCGATTGCCGGTGCCCGAAGTGAGGACATAACAGCCAAGTGATCCCTGCTAGAGAGTTTGAGCCCATAAAGATACCTCACCACCCATAGTTATCCTAGGGTGACTCTTTTCAGAGAGTAATCACACAACCGTTCCTCGTGGAAATACGATACCCTGAATACTTCCGGGTGAAATGCTATAACGACAATTCCGTGCGCTTGCGGATTCTTCTGCATACGTTAAGAAACGTCAACACTTCCCTAATAGAATGGATAATCCTCGAGCATGTCATTGAGGAAAGGATTTCCCACTTTGGTCCACCAACTTCCCCCACTGACTACACATTGTGCACATGCTGGAAAATCTCGTCCCTTGATGGAAAGTCGGTTCTGAGGCGGTTCGATCCTGTGGTTATGGGATGGAGTCACACGAATCCATGACATGGCACTCGATGAGTTCCACCCTCAAGATAAAGTCACTGACCAGTGGGGCCAACATCCAGGGCAGAGGGGATGGCCCACAGGCCAGGGTGAGGGGTCGGCTGACCCCAACCTTGGTCGGCCGACCCCACCTTTCCACCTTGCCACCATCCACTACACTCTATGACATGTGGGACCACCTTCTAGAAGGAGTTGAGGTGGGCCAAGGCCCATTAGGAGATCGGCCGACCCACCCAAGTGATAATCTGCCGAATCAACTAGTGGAGACCCCGCAATTCTGTAGGATCTGATGGAAGCCTAGAGGGGGGTGAATAGGCTGACCCCATGAAAATCGACCTGTCAAAACTTAACCACTGCTGTCAGTACAGAGGGCGCGGCACTGCCGCGCAGAGCAGAACAAATGTGACAGCAAAACAAAACTGAGGATGAAAACTTGTAGCTCGTGATTCCTCCTTGTTCCTGCACACAAATACTTCACAGAGAGCTAACCAACGTGCTCTGGAACACAGCAACAAAGTAGATCGGGATGAAACCCTAGCTCACAAGAATATGAATGCAAGAATGAGAAGAACACAAGTGACACAAGATTTATCCCGTGGTTCACCGTCGCCACATAGGCTGGGTTACCTCCACGTTGTTGAGGTTGCCACACAAGGCTTAGCTTGCCCACCGGCTTGCCTTTTCCCTCATTCACAAGTCTAGGGAGTTAACCCTAGAGATGTGGGGTAATGTATTGATTTTGTGTGAGATTACAAACCTCCCAAGGCTACCACACAAGTTGGCAAGCTCAAGGGCGACGCCTAGCCGTCTAGGAGCAAGCTCCAAGAGTAAAGAACCCTAGGGTTCCCGGCCAAACGTGGACCAAATGCTCTTTTGAGTTGGGGAAGCTGTAGATCCGGTCTCCAATCGAAGTTTGCTTCCTTTTCCCTCAAGATTTGATGGTGGAATCGAAATCTTGGCTTGGGGGAGGAGGAGCAACAATGGAGGAGTGAGAGAGAGAGCAAGAGGTCTGTTTTCTGGCTACTTTCGCGAGGTAGGAGATGAAGTAAGCCAGATGACCGTTGGGAAGGGGTAGGATGGGTATTTATACTCAGCCTGGACCCCAACGGTCGGTTAAGTGTGGCACTGCCGCACTTAACACGCGGCACTGCCGTGTAGGTGCGGCATTGCCAAGACCAACAACAGCGGCATCTTGCGCGCCGCCAGCACGACAAAGAGTAAAGAGAGTTGGACTGGCTGTTTTGGCTTGGAGTTGAGTTTCTGGTTGGATTGGAGTTTTGAGCATTTGGTTCACAGGTGACCAAGAGTCCTAAAATCCCTCTTGATAGTACGGCGTTTCCTAAAACTCAAGATTCAAAATATAAAAGAATTTAAACGCCTTGGTTCGGAAACACCACCAACTTGCTCATGGGACTCCTTTGGACCTGTACATCAACTCCTTATTTTATTTCCTGCATATCATCTTCATAAATCTCATTAGTTCCCTAATTCGGTGGTCATCAACGCCAAAACCCACTTAGAGCTTGATTGCACTTACAAATTCAAATAACTCCACCAACCCACCATCGGCATCAAGGTTTGAACAAGATTGGTAGAAGAAGGAGGTGCAACCATCCATCCACTTCTCAGGGACCAACTGGTGGTATTTGAAAAAAAAAGAGAAGAACAAGGAGGAGAAATCCCGCTCTACGGACTTGAAACATGGAGCCCTCACCAAAAGGTAAATTGGTAGTTATCTCATATTTCCCTTTCCCATTGCATTTAGGCTAGTTTTTGCTTTGCATCTCTACATGTTTAAATTTTCAGCAAAAACTTGAGAACATTATTTCATGAAACTTTGTACCTTTGTGAGGTCTATAGGGAGGATGCTTGACCCCCTATCACCCCATTTCACACATCCACCATCTTTTCATCATCTTTATACCCTGGAAACATACTCATGCAAAATCCTAGCCAAAAGACTTGCTTGGGGGAAGTCGGCCGACCCCCAACTTTTGCCATTTCACCTTCCAATCGCATTAGCCAGGCCTCTACAGCATGAATCCAGAGTCCCTTTCTCCAGAGGCATCCAAACCTAGGTTGGCCGACAGGCTTTAGACGCCTTTGGCACAAAATCCATCACCCTACACTTCTACCAAGCACAAGATGCATTCTCCACTAGCCACATTTGTGTGGTGATCACATTGGCAGGTCAACCGACCTACCTTTGGTGTCACCTCACATTCATATTTTCCAGAACACTTGTGCAAGGCATCGTCATCAACAACAATGGAGCACCTCCAGCATGTGGGGCACAAGGTAGGTCGACCGATGTTGACGGTAACCAACGACATATTTTTCCCGTCAACTTACTACCATAAAGGGAGTAAAATTAAACCTTTTTATACTCATATACTTTTATCACTAATAAATTCCACTTGTAGTGTCTTGTATTTTATTTTGCAGATTTATAATAAAAGCAAGTGGAAAATCGACCAAAGTACGCCTTCCGAGAAAGCGCATTATTGCAAAACCCAAGCCTAAGAGCAAATCGACCCAAAACATCAAATCTGGGCCGAGCACAGCCCGGCCCACAACTTTTCAGGCGAAAGACGACACCCCACCGAGACCCGAGCCAGGCCGAGCCTGGGGGTGTGCGCGCACCACGTGCGGCCGCACCCTCCCCGAGGCGGTTTCGGCCCGGCCCCGGGGAGGCGGTTCGTGCACTTTCCAAACGGGGTTTCCCGCCTGCGTTGGTCGGTTTTGCGCATACAAGGAAGGTTTACCAGGTCGGTTTTGATGTAAATTAGCACTTAGGCCCCTCCTCCAAGTGTATAAGTAGGCCCCCTCTCCCTCTCTCAACACACACCACTTGGAGTCCAAAGAAACCAGCAATCTCTCTCTCTCTACCACCTCTACCTCTCTCTCTTCTACTTCTTCTTTCTTCTTCTTCTTTCTTCTTTATTCTTTCTTAGTTAACACTTGGAGTAGAAGAGCTACAAGGAGGGCTTGTCTCCTAGAAGAAAGTGCTTTGGTAATACATCCACTCTATGGAGCATTCTTCTATTTGCAAGTCTTATATTTATGTTCTTGGCCTAACTTATGAACTAGAGTATAGTTTTGTTCATGTTCTTGTGTTGGTATATGAACTAGCATATAGTTTACATATCATAATCTTGACATGTTCATTACAGTTCATCATCGATCATCATATGCCTAACTTGATTAGAGGTGGGATATCGGTTCGTTGTTCCTTCGGGTTTGCTCTTGTTCTAGTCCGTCCATTCGACGAGTGGGGATCCTGGGGGGACAAGAGTAGTGCTCTAATATGTGGGCATGGTGCCCGGGTATTACGACACCTGCGGATATGAGGGCATGCCACGGTTGAGGGGGTAGGCGGCTTGGTCGTGACAAGCCTTGACCGTCCCTTGAAATCCCCCCACGTTCGTATGTTCTGTAGGAGTTCGTAAATGCTTCCTATCGGGCCGTATGGTATCCAGGGAGTCTCCCCGCTATCCTAGACCTAACCATGATTAAATCAGTTTGCATATGATCCTAACTATTCATTTGTATGGCCATGACTAGATGCATTAGAACTACTCCATTACGTTATTCAATTATTTATTTATTCTTTATCTATTTTCTTTATCCTTTTGCTGGTGGATTCTTAAGTGTGTGTCACACTATCCATGAACCGTTATTGCTTACCCCTGTTATGAACATTTTGGTCTAAGCAAACACATGTTCCTCTATTCAGATGCCATGCTAATCACATGCCTTCCTTTGGGAAAATATAAATAACGATACCCTGAATACTTCCGGGTGAAATGCTACAATGATAGATCCGTGCGCTTGCGGATGAATATCTAAGATGGCAAGATCTATCCCGTTGACAGTTCCATTTCGGATCACCGACATGGTGGTTTACTTGGGAATGTCAGCGGCGCATTTCTGACGCTCTTATTGGGGATGGGTTTTATACCTGTTTCCTTTGATTGCGTTAAGAAATGCCAACAACCGACCTGCCTTTGTGCCACCCAAGGCTAGCACTCCATTCCTGTCAGTACCCCTCCATCTCTAGCTCAAGTTCATACACAACTCATTCAGAAAATACCGAGCTTAGAGTTTCTTCTCTTCTCGAAGTTCATGAGTAGTGCTTCTCAAGTGTAGGATAGTGTTAGTTAGTCCACAAAAAGAAAATACAAAAAAAATACTGTAGTGTTTAGGCAAGCTTTGCTTCTTGCTCTCTTGTGTTGTGAAAGTATCCTCACCCACAAGAACGGCTGTGTGGTGGCAACCAAGCCCCACAAAGGCTACTAACCCCGGATGACTAATGCTAAAGCTAATCCTTTGTCGTCTAGTTGTGGTTTTGTGTTCTCTCTTTGCTTGGAGGAATAAAGAAAGCTCTAGCTGTAAAATGCCCTCATCATGGTCCTAAGGATCACAATGTTCCATATCGTCCTCATGAGAGAGGCAATATCATGGTCTACAACGGACATGGACCTTCTCACCAATCAATTGGACCATGCCAAAAGCCAGTGTGGGGGGAGGTCGGCCGACCACCCAAGTGAAAGATCCCAATGTTTGAACCCTGCCACGTTGATCACCTTCCCATCAAGAACACATTGTAAAAATTTGAGCCCGAACGGCCACAAAAGGCAGGTCGGCCGACCAAGAAATTTTCAAAAATTCAAAAATGGTTAGTACAGGAATGGTCTATAAGATGAGAAGAAGAGCACCACAGAGGCCGAATGGTCAGAAGCTCCAAAAGTGGGATCGGATGACCCCACCTTGGATACCTGGACCCACCTCTTATCACTCAGAACAATCCCACGTTGATTGCCCAAACAATCCAAGTAGAGAACAACCGTCAATGAGTAGAATGGTGGGCGCAGACAGGAGTCTACCCACCACCATATCCACCACCAGAGCAGTGAGCAAGAGCTAAGCTTGGGGGAGGTTCCCTCCACCACTAAGGTAAGTATTCTTAAGCCTTTTTATTTCATTTCCTTATTGCATCCTAATAAAATATGAATAAAAGAATAAACAGACCCCCTTTCATATGTCTCATGAATGTTTATCTTCCTTTGGAAATGATGAATAGTTGCTCTGCCAAATATTTCTTTAGTACTTAGTTTACAACTTAATATTTCTCTAAGTATGGATTACTTGGCTCACATGAAAACCATCATGAACCTAAAACTTCTGTGGGTTGCAAGTGCTTTTGACTAAGTCTAAAGTGGTTTTGAGATATGATTCATCCTAAGATGAGAGCTGCTATACTATTGTTCCAAATGAGTATGATTGTTCGAGTCTTTATTTTTAAAAATAATACAACACTTGATGTTTCCTCTATGGTGAAAATTCCTACCAAAGCCATACTCGTTCTTGAATGATATAAGCCTTCTACATATGCTACTTGCTTTGTGTTGAGCTTTGTCAAGTCTTGTTGACCCTTGTAGAGAGATTTATCATGCTCACTAGATCAAGAGCACGTACACGCCACCATACACATGCTGCTTCTACACTGGAAGTATGCAATAACATGCCATCCATCCTTTCCACCAAATAAATGTACTCCTGCCCTCAGATCTATGACCTCTCTCTGGTTATGTTTCTAGTAGAAGAGACATTGGCTATGCAAAAAAAAAGAGAAGGACATGTGCAAGTCCATATATAAAAATAAAAACAAAGAAAGAGAGTAAAGGCTCATGAAAAAAAGAGAGAGAGATAGCCATGTCTCACAATGCTAAGTTAGGAAGAGAGAGAGATCAATAGTTGAATAAAGGAGTATTGTTTATCATTTTCCACACACATACACATCTTGATCTTAGAGCATGACACTTCTCTCCTTGGATCCAAGTTTTGACACTGCGACATATGCAAGGTAAGTATGCCATACTTTATCCCTACCCAAGCTCCACATAAGACATTTAGATGTAGAAAAAGAAGGCAACATTACATATGCCTTGGTGAGGAAACCAACCACCACTTGAGTGACCAAGAGAGTACCATTTGAGGAACATTAAGTTTTCCTTTTGAAAACATTGCAAAACACTCCAACATGAAACTTGTGAGGAATGAGAACACTAGTGCTCAAATCAAAGGTGGTCTATCCCTCACTACTAAAGACAAGGAAGAAAGCCATAGGCCCCATGAAGGACTGAAGTAATAAGGGTGAGTTTTTTGATATTGCTAAGTTTTCCATTCAAAGAGAAGTCTTTTGTTGTGTACATAGTACTATGGAAATATGAAGCATAGTAGTAACTCCTGATCCACCGAGACTACGTTTTAATTCTTTGTTCGAGACGAACAAAGGTTAAGCTTGGGGGATCTTGTTGACGGTAAAAATACCATTATTTTACATCATCAAAACACCATCAACATTCCTATTTTGAAAGGAAGAACAACATTTCATGAACATATTTTACCCAATAACCTAGTTCCACATGTAGATGTCATTATTTGTATGCAGATATGAATTTAGAAGAAATATGGCTAAAACGACACGCTTAGTCGCCATCCAGTCGACGACCCAAGTATGGCCATTGGACAATGTACCATCACCATCATGATCACCATGTCCTATGACGCCTCCACACAAAAAAATGAAGTCATTTGGCCACAAGACCCACTTCGCGGCCTTTGTGCACTTTGGCCTACGGTCATGCCACGTGACCTGCCATGTCACCAATCCGTGGGAGACCAATGAAAGTACCTGATTGGTCCATCAAGACATCACATGGATCGTGTGGGTACAAAACAGACGTCACGACAAGTTCCAAGCACAAGATAAAGAAACCGATAGTGGGACCAACATACCCAGCACCAGAGGATGGCCCACATGTCATGGACCAAGGTCGGCCGACCTGGACCCATTCCTCCAATGACGTCCACCCACGCCTAGCACATTGTCCACGTGACTGTTTACCCCATCCGTTGATCTTAAGGCGGTTTATCCAAGGGCCAAGAGGTGGAATCACGCGGATCGGTGACGTGGCACTGGAGTAGCCCCTACTCCACCTTGGGCTATAAATACCCCCTACCCCCCTCTCATTTACACACACCACTAGGAAGAAGCTCTCCACTCTATCAAGATGTAGTAGTGTTAGTCTAGTTGGGAGTTAGAGTGAGTAGTGAGCTTTGCCCGGGTTTCCGGAGCTGGTCTTCTAGGAGGTCTGGTATTGTTCTTTTATCATTCCTTTTGTAGTAAGATCTTTACATTTATAATTCATTTCTTTCTTTGCTTACTCTAGTATTTACTTTATTGAGTATTTACTTAGTACAACTTTATTCTAGTTCTCTAGTATATAGTTGTTATGATATTATCTAGAATACAGGTGTTTCATACTTAGTTTGTGGTTTAGTCCTGGTTCTTATTGAACCCTCGCCTGTATGCGATCATCGTCTTGCAAGAGGTGCTCTAGTTGGCCTGTGTCATGACATCTAGAGTAGTGAGAGAAAGTGTAAGCGTGGTGCTTGGACTCTATCTTACCTATGGTTGCTGCTTGCTGCACGGATGGATTTTGGATATTGAATGAAAAGACTTTCTTTTAATCTCCTTCCGACCGACACATGGGTGTGCATTCTCCCTTTGGGTGCTTGTGAGTGATGTAGCATTTTCCTTCCGTCTCAAAATAATTCATGGGTTGACTTTAAGATGTCATGTTTAACCGTTGTCTTATTCAAATTTTTTTATATAAACATCATCAATTTGATGGACCTATTTTATTATTAGAGATATTTTGTTTAATTTATTTTTTTAAAATTATATAAATAATTTGAATCGTCAAACATGATGTCTTAAAGTCAACATGATGAATTATTTTGAGAAACTATCTTTTGTTTGGGAGCGGGCCCACCTGTGCCGGGCCCACGTGCCGCCCATGCTTTATCCTCCTGCAGAAGCGAAAGAAAAGATCCTGCTGCTGCCTCGTTATCCCACCAAGGCAGTAGTCGTCGTTCCCATTCGCGCGGTCAATCGAGTGGGCGTGAGAGAGAACGGAGGAACGACGATCGAGAGCGGGGAGAGAGAGAGCGAGCGAAGCGAGCACGGAGAGATGGAGAGAGAGGGCGAGGCGGAAGGAGCCTGGGTCGGCGGCGCAGCAGCAAAGGCGAGGGCGACGACGGTCGCCCTTTGAGAGACGACGGGAGGCGGAGCGAGAGCGCTCGGCGTTGGCGCGGCTGGTTCATGGGGCGCACGCGAACCCGCCGGCGCGGTCTTGGTGGGTGTTTAGCGCACGGGGCTGCACCACGCGCCCGCGGCCGCCGCTCCCGCTTCGGCCCTTGGCTCCGTGGTACGGCGCGATCCAACTTCTCCGGGCGGCGCGGCGGCCGTTGGCAACTCTAGGCCCGGCCGCTTGGCGCAGCGAGTGCCCCCCGTGACTCTGGCGCGGGCAGAGGTATGGGCGCATCGGCTCCGGCCGCCCGGCACGGCGCAGGTGTGGCGCGGCGACGTTGCCGCCGGCGTGGGTATGGCGCGGCGGCCTCGGCCACCCCCGCTTGTGCGATGGTCCCGGCGACCATGGCGCGGGTGCAGTATGGACGCATGGCCCCCGCCTCCTCGTGACCGGGCGAGCGGCGCTGGCACGGCAGCTCGCCACCACGACGGCGCGTCGTGTGTGGGAGACTCGGCGCAGCGCCCCGACCGGGGTCGATGGTCGCCCGGGCGTGACGGTGAGGCGCGCGGGCAGAGTCCGCGTGGCCCGGCGACGACGGCGACTGCAGCCACGCGTGCATGGATGAGGCTGTGGTGCTTTTTTGAAGTCGTGGCGACGCTTCTGGAGACGCCTACGGAGGACAGGCTGTGCCGACGCTTCTGGAGAGCAAGATTCGAGGTTCGATTTTGCTGGGGGCTAGGGAGACGACCCAGGAAGGATCCAGAAAGGACTCGTGTCTATAGAATGGACGGCAGTGATTGCTCCCGGGCTGGATCGGACGGCGCACGGTTCTGCACTATAGCTGTACAGTAGCTTTGAGAGAGGAAAGTACTGTTCATCCGGATCCTCAGGTTCGTAGTTTCTATAGATAGATGAGCATTAGAAATACCAACAATCATTTCTGACGCCGTTGCCGGGGATAGGTTCTATATCTATTTCCAGTGACGACGTTAAGAAATGTCAACACCGGCAACCTTGTCTATCTATCTAGTATCGTGTGGTGGATTTAGACTGGATGGCAAGTAGTCTCGCTTTACTTTGCTTAGTATCATGCGGTGGATTTAAGCTTAGTAGCGGGAAGTCTTAGTTTTACTTTGTATCATGCGGTGGATTGAAGTAAAGCAAGATAGTTATCGATTCTTGGTTAAATTGGGTGTCGTGCGGCAGGCGCAGATTTGGCTCAAGGATTAGTTATCGGCTCTATCAGATTTGGCTAATCTAATAGATTCATCAAGTTATCAAGTGTTGTTCATGCTTCATGTTTATTTATTGTTACAACACTTTTTCCCGATCTAGATTGATAAGCTTTGGCCTTAGATCTTTGTAGATTCAATTGTCTTCAATGCTTGATTCATATTGATGTTGTTTAGATAAATAGATCTCATGTTTACATTGGCTAAAAGGTTGTCAATCTTGATCGTCACATGTTGTGGGTTTTAGCTTGTTGGATGCAAATAGATGCTTGATAGGGCCGGGTATCATGTGGCAGATGCAAGCTTGGGTTGTATTAGAACTAGTCATCTGGTGGACTTGTATTCGGTCCAATCTGATTGGTTTATTTGTGTTTGGCCCGTTAGTTCCTTCTTCATGGACCCTGAATCGGTTAATCAACCGATTTGGTTAAGCTTTCACGAGTAGCTTATGTTTATAGATCTATTTTAGATAATGAATGCTTTTATCCCTTTGCTTCTAGACTGTATCGTGTGGCGGATTGGTGTAGTTGTGAGGAGTGGTGTAGATCCAAAAGAGTGGTATCATGCGGTAGATTAGCTTGATTGGGTTTATGCTGGACGGGTTTAGGAAGATTAGTCATGCGGCGGACTAGTTGGATTAGACCTATGCATTTGTTATCTAGATCTAGATTTACATCTATGAGTTACCTTTTAAACGTCATGGATTGGCTTGATAGCGCAATCTAATGTTTAGGCTTTCATGAGTAGAACATGCATGTAGGTTTATCTGTCCTTAGTAACTAGCTTTCTCTGATCAGCATGCAGTAGACGATGGTTTGAGTGAAAAGGGTTTAGAGTGATGTGGTCATGCGGTGGACTAGTTAATCTAGATCTCTGTTGCTAATGTTTGGATTAGATTTATGTGTATGTGATGCTTATTTTGTCATTATTAAATTAGCTTGATGCTTCAGATGCTCGAATTGCACATATGCATGGCTTGTTTAATTGTTTCGACCACCACATGCAAGAATCGGTATTACATATTATTTTGTTGATGCTATGGGAAACTACCGATTTCTATGCTTTACCAATTGACACACAGCTCTCTAGCTGTTTGATGTCCGATATGGCTCAATGAGCCGCATATTTGGAACTGTCTGGCAACACCCGGCACGTTCCACCTGAGATTACTGATCCTTTTCATTCCTTGTCAATTTTAGGTCAAATTGACTGGCACGCTTGGAGCTCACCGATCGGGTTCGTTTGCTTGTGAAGCCAGCTTTTCGGCTTGCAGTGTGTTGAGCACTGTGCACCACTTTTTGTGCCAACACACTTTTTGGCACGCCCGGTGGGACACGAGACGATCTCATAGCATAAATCAGCAACGACGCTGTTCTGGACATGAAGCTTGAGGAGCTGCCCGACGAGCTCAAGGCTTTGGTCGCGCAGGCAGTGGAGCAGTGCAAAAACAAGTGCTTGATGTCCTTCACCAAGAACAAGAGCCAGAAGGTCATCCAGAAGTTTGATCTACCCAGGGTTCTTTTAGACGGACAGAGTGATTCAGCTGAAGAAGATGAGTTGAAAGCAGTTGCACAAGTTGTCTACAAGGCCATGGGTGATACCATGACAAAACACAATGAAGCTTTCTTAAGGACCTTTTACAACATCATGGCTAGAATGTTTGGCAAAGAACTCATTCCAGAGGGTGGGGAACACAGTGGTTATGTATACTTCCATACTCCACTAAAGAATGACGCTGAAGTTCCAGCTACTGAGAATGTTGGTGCACCACCTCCTGGTGGACCCCCTGGAGCAACACCTTCTCCTGGTACTGGGGGATCCGGTGGGAGTGCTGGAGCAACAGGACCTGGAGGTACTATAACAAAGGGAACTGGAGGAGCTATTCCTGCTAGCTTTCAATATCCCAGTGCGCTGGGAGGGCAGCATCCAGTGGAGGGATGCAACAGCCGAATCCATATTACTTTGGTACATCTGGAAATATCCCAAATTCGGCTCAAAAAATAGCTTCTTAGGTAACAAGGCTCAGGAAGAATGAGGACTTCCCGCAAGGGTACCATGAGACCATTGACTACAAGAACTTCAATGCTTCACCTCATCCGGGATATGGGAGTACTCAGAGCTTTCAGGGAGGACAACCACAATCTAATATGGATATGTTGATGCAGAGGCTAACTGAGATGATGCAAAACCAGTTCGGGTTGAAACCCAGAAACTAGCCCTACCATTACAGGCGTCCATATCCTGAATGGTTTGACAGGGTTGTCATGCCAACTAGGATGAAGATTCCTGAGCTTACCAAGTTCTCTGGCTAGGACAATACCGGTACCATCAAGCACATCGGCCGGTATTTGGCTTAATTGGGTGAAGCATCTGCTGAAGAGGCATTTAGAGTTTGGTACTTTCCATCGTCACTGTCTGGACCAGCTTTTACTTGGTGGACATCTTTGCCTCCTGAGTCTATTCCTAGCTGGGCAGAGTTGGAGAAGAAATTCCATGCATATTTCTTCACAGGCACCACCGAGAAGACCCTGGTGGACCTTACAAGCATGAAACAGAAGCCTGGAGAATCGGCACTGGACTATCTTCGAAGGTTCAGAGAGGCAAGGAATTTGTGCTTTTCGCTCATTCTCCCTGATGATCAGTTGGCTGGCTTGGCTGTTTCTGGGATGTTGCCAGCCATCAAGGAGAAGCTTTTTGGGCAACAGTTTGATGATCTTGGGTAGTTGGCCCAGAGGCTTGGAGCAATCAGTAGCCAATTCCATTACATGAGAAGGGAGCCTCGGTTCTAGAAGGACAATAACTTTACAGAGATGTATGAGCAGTTCTTGGCTGCTAGCAGTCAGGAGGAAGAGAGCTTTGAAGATGAAGAAGTTGCTATTGCACTACCGATCAACTAGGGCAAGAAGGGCCTCGCTGTCCCCAATACTTGGGGAAAGGAAGACAATGATAGCTATGATTTCGATGTGTCTAAGTCCGTGCAGTTGTTCAAAATGCTAGTTAGGGAGGGTTATATCAGGTTACCTCCAAATCACTCTATGCTGGCCCCTGGAGGGGTGAAAGAGAAGAAATGTTGTGGGATGCATGATTGCAAGACTCATTCCCTCGCTGGGTGTCGGGTGTTCAAGCAGATGGTGCAGAAGGCCATTCAGGCTAGCCAGTTGAAGTTTGACAGCGGGAAGATGAAGATTGATGACAAGCCCTTCCCTAGTTAGAATATGGTTTATGTTTGTCTCCCTAGTTTGAACATGGTATCCGCTAGTCTCCCGAAAGACAAAGGCAAGATGAAGGTCCTGACCTCTGATAGAGCAAGAGAAGCTGGTGCAGTAGATCCAGCGCGCCAAGTTATAGCTGGTGAACTTCAACAGAGGCGCTTGTTCCAGAATAGCCAGAATGAAAGAGGAGAATCTTCTACTGCTCCAAAGCCAAGAATTACTTCTCGTATTCTTTTGAACAAGTGGCAGAGGCAATAGGAGAGGGATCGGCAATGGGAGCATGAAGAAGAGATGTATTATCAGAGGGAATGCTATGAATGGGAACAAGAGCAGGAAGAGCAGCGCCAGTATGAGCAAGAAAGGCATGCTAGGGAGCAAGAAGAGGCTCATTGGGGTTGCTTGTTCTTCAGGCACTGCTGGAATGAAGGTTTGAAGCTGCCATCTCACAACAATTGTCCCGAATGTAGTGAGCAACATCGAGAGTATAGGCAGTCTCAAACCAACCACCGTACCATGCATGATAGGCTTGGCTATCGCTATCATGACATGGATCGGCGCTTAAAAATAACTCATGATCGGTATGGCAAGAGGACAGCTGAACAAGCCTAGGCAGATTATGAGGATTATGAAGAGTATGAGGAAGTTGAGGAGGAGTGTCCATATGTTTGGTAGAAGGGGCAGTGGTGCCCTCCAGGCCTAAGGAAAAGCCAGAAGAGACGTGTGCAGCGTCTGAGAGCTAAGTAGCTGCAGTAGAAGAAAAGGAAGGTCTGGCGTGCTAAGCAAACAACTGAAGGTGGTAAATTGGCTGATGTAGGTATGGTTCTTATTTTGCCTGCAGAGTTCAGAGCTCCATGTCAAGGTGATGGAGATCAGGAGGTGTACTCTGACTTTGAAGAAGCTGAGCTAGAGAAGGTGCTGGCCAAGTTGGTGTTGACCCATCAAGCAGTCTTTGACAAGCCTGAGAAGTACAGGCATTTGAAAGCTTTATATCTTAATGGCTTCATCAATGGAAGGCCCATGGGGAGGATGCTAGTTGATGGAGGTGCAGCGGTGAATGTGATGCCATACACCACCTTTAGGAAGTTGGGCAAGACCGAAGAAGATTTGCTAATTACCGATCTGGGATTGAGGGACTTCAGTGGCAATGTGTCTGAGACCCGGGGGGCAATAAATGTTGAGCTGGCGATTGGAAGTAAGACCTTGCTCACAACTTTCTTCATCATGGATGGTAGGGGCTCACCTAGCTTGCTCCTCGGAAGAGATTGGATCCATGTGAATTGTTGTATTCCTTCCACTATGCATCAAGTCTTGATACAATGGCATGGAGACAAGGTGGAGATAGTCCCAGCTGATACTTCTGTGATAGTAGCTTCTGCTGATCCAATGTACTGGGACATGGATGATATTGAGTGCTTCTCTAGCGGGGAGTGGAGAAGGCCCTATCAAGATCAATGAGGAGGGTCAATAGCCGATCCGAGTAGTCGGCTTTGAGAGCAATTTTTAATGGGTAATCTAGTCGACGGCAACTAGGGGAAACTGGGACGTGGTTTTATGTCGACCGACAAACTTGAAGAAATTGACATAGGATCCGGAGATAAACCAAGGCCGACATACATCAGTGCTGGTTTAGACCCTGAATATAGGTTTGAGTTGATTAATTTGCTGAAGGAGTACGTGGATTGCTTTGCATGGGACTATTCGGAGATGCCTGGATTGGATAGAAATATTGTGGAGCATCGATTACCGATCAAGTCCGGCTACCGACCGTACAAGCAGCCTCCGAGGAAGATTTACAAAGCTCATGTCCTTTTTGATGTGAAGAAGGAAATTGAAAGATTATTAGAAGCCAACTTCATCAGGCCTTGTCATTATACCGACTGGATATCCAATATAGTCCCTGTATACACGAAGAATGGCAAAATGAGAGTATGCATAGACTTCAGGGATTTGAATAAGGCTACACTAATGGATGGATACCCGATGCTGATTGCTGATTTGTTGGTTGATGCAGCAGCTGGACACAAGGTGATTAGCTTCATGGATGGCAATGCTGGTTACAATCAAATTTTCATGGCAACAGAAGACATACCCAAGATAGCATTCAGGTGTCCTAATCCTGTTGGTTTATTTGAGTGGATCGTCATGACCTTTTGTTTGAAGAATGCCGGTGCAACTTATTAGAGAGCTATGAACTACATATTCCACAAGTTGATCGGTAGGATTGTAGAAGTTTATATTGATGATGCGGTGATCAAGTCCAAGGGCTATAAGGAGCATTTAGCCGATCTGAGGGAGACCTTAGAGTGCACCAGGAAGCATGGTTTGAAAATGAATCCAAATAAGTGTGCTTTCGGTGTATCGGCTGGTGAGTTTCTAGGTTTCTTGGTTCACAAAGGAGGGATTGAAGTTGGTCAGAAGAGCATGAAAGCAATAGATGATGTTGCACCACCAACCAATCTGAAGGAGTTGCAATCCTTGCTCGGTAAGATTAATTTCATGAGAAGGTTCATCTCCAATTTATCAGAAAGGATCTTGCCGTTCTCTCCATTGTTGAAGCTAAAGAAGGATCAAGTGTTCAAGTGGGGTAACGAACAACAAAAGGCTTTTGATGAGATCAAGGAATACATGAAGGCGCCACCTGTGTTGGTACCTCCTCAGTTAGGGAAGCCTTTTAAGTTGTACGTAGTGGCCGACAGCCAAACTATTGGGTCGGCCCTTATGCAAGAATTTGAAGGAAAAGAACATGTAATATGTTATCTTAGCTGAAAGCTTTTGGATCCGGAAACTAGATACTCTCCCATTGAAAAGCTTTGCTTGTGTGTATACTATTCATGCACTAAGCTTCGGCATTATTTGTTATCTTCCAAATGTGTTATTGTGTCACAGGCGGATGTGATCAAGCATATGTTGACAATGCCGATTTTGAATGGAAGAATCGGTAGATGGATTTTGGCGCTATCGCAGTTTGACTTAAGGTATGAATGTTGGTGTTTCTTACGCACACAGAGAAATCCGCAAGCGCACGGAAATACCGTTGTAGCACTTCACCCGGTGGTAGCTGTGGTATCGTATTTTACACAAGGACGGTTCTTGCCAGCGCTTTTTTCTCGGGTCTGTGTCAACCTAAGGCAAGGGTATGTTTTCTACGAGTAGCGAGGTATCTATAGGCTAAGTTTTCCAGGCAGTGATTTCTAAAGTCCGTTATCTACTCACTTCGGGCACCGGCCAACGCCCAAATGGGAAGCTTCCGGCAATTAGCTCTACGACACAGCCGAACGTGGGGGGATTTCAAAGGACGGACAAGGCTTGTCACGACCAAGCCGCCTACCCCCACAACCGTGGGATGCACCGCAAAAGATAGAAAACCCTTAGTCTAGACACCACGTCTACACTAGTGATTATTACTCTGGCGTGTCGACAAGGCTTACCCGTCCCCGGGGTCCTTCTACCAGAGCACCGCCCCAAAGGAACGACTATCAATCCCGCAAGTCTATAACGGCTAAGAAATATACGAAGGAAATTAAGTAGCTGCAAGATAATCACAAGACTCCTTACCAAAGCGTAAGCAGCTTGCAGAGGTACAAGCTGGGCGGGTACCGACAAGTCCGGCACTCCGTCCTCCTAGGAACCGCGGAACATCGAGAGGCGAACCGGCAACTCCGGGTAGAAAGAAGCTTTTCCCTCTCTCACTCTCTAGAATTAGAAGATAGAAGAAGAAGTAGAAGAAGAACTAATTCTACTCTCTTGCACAAGTGGACTGGTTTCTCCTTGGAATTGTTGTGTAGAGAGGTGAAGGAGGGAGCTATTTATACACAAGGGGGAGGGGCCTAAGTGCTAAAAACACCAAAACCGACCTAGGAAAACCTTCCATATGCGCCAAACCGACCATCCAACGTCGGTAGTGTCGGGTTTTGGAAGGTAACAAACCGCCTCCCCGGTTGGGCCCGAACCGCCTCGGCCAGGTGCGGCCGCACTGGTGGTGCGCGCAAGCACCCTACCGGGCCGCGGCTTGGCTTCGGCTTCGGCAGCCGGGCCACCTTGCCGTGAAAAGTTGTGCCCGGTGGTCTTGCCCGGCCTGGTTTTGAAGTTTTGTCCCGTTTCTTGTTTGGGCTTGCCATTTGCTTCTTTGGGCCTTTTTCTATTTATTGATTTTATTTCTTTTTCTTTGTACTTTTGGCCAAAAGTGATCATTCTTGAGTTGGTAACTGCAAGTCCAAATAAACACCAAAACTTTGGAATATGTTAGTTGAAATCCCTATTTCTAGGTTGTTTCGGTGTTATGTTGACGGTGTTTAATTTACAGTTGGTTACCGTCAACAAACTCCCCCACACTTAGCCCTTTACTCGTCCTCGAGTGAAGGCACAGGGACTAAAGTGGTTCAATCTCCAAGATGTAGACCTGCATACAAGTTATTCCAGGCCTTACCTGCCTTGTGAGCATTCATGGTGGCTACCAAGCTATCTTAGAACAATTGAGCAATGGAATAGCATGAACTTCTATCTTCTTGCTACTACTCATGCGCAAAGACTTGGTAAGTTTTTTTTTTTTTTGAATTTTTGAAAGAAATAGCATTGCTCTTTATGGTATTGACTCTCACAAAGTCACTCTTGTTTGAATTTTCCTCTCAAAGCACTCTTGTTTGATTCACTCTCACTCATCCTATTTTGTAGGGTTTTTGTGGATCTTTGAATGGAGTGATGCATACGTACCTCTGCATATATTGTCGGGTTAAGCTCTGGATCGTTGGAAAGAGGTGCCATACCCTTAGATCGAAACGTGCAAAAGTGTGTGGAAAATATTGATGATATATATTTTCTTTGTGGTTACTCCTTGACTCATGATCCTCTTTCCTTCTTTTTGTATGCTTCTAGAGAGATACAGGCTATTTTTTTATATATATATATATATATATTTTTTTGGAGATGTGGGCTCTTCTCGCCTTCGGACACGTGTCCATTTTTCATCTCTTATTCTTTTTTTTTTTTTCGCAGCCTGTATCTTTCTCTCTGTATTTTTCTTGATAACAGGAGGTGATCATGCTATGAATGGAGTATTTATTTGGTGGATAGTGACGATGCATGTTGTGCGCAATTCTCATTGTGAGAATCGGCGTGTATATGTGGGTGTACGTGTTTTTCGATCTTGGGAGTATGAGCCTCTCTCAACGCGGATCAACGGAGCCTGACAAAACTCAATGCAGTAGGAAGTAGCTATAGTGGATAATCATGTCATTATTCAGGCTTTGGTAGGATTTGGCTAAGTCAAACCATGAGCATGCTTTATTTTAAATTTTCGAAGATAAAACCAAGTCTTGTTGCAGAAGAGAGCAAGCGTCAAGTTATTCTTCCATATCACAAAGATTAATTATTTAGATAAGCATGGGGTCCCTAATGGATAGTTGCTCAACAAAGTATGGTTTTGGCGAGGAATAAAATGTATGCATGCCATGTATCAATTGGTAGATAAAGAGATGGAGTTTTGCTAACTTGGTTTTTAGCACTTAAAGAAAAGTCACAAGTCAAAATTTAATTTTAATAAATCGCGTACCTTTGACTTGTGAGCCTCCCCCACACTTGTTTTTGTACCTATTTTTAATTTTCTTTTGCACAAGGACAAAAACAAGTGGAGACATATACAATAATAATAAAACTTTATTGAATTTATAAATAATTCAAACTGGGGCGCACACTTTGAAGGAATTACAAAATGATTGGAAGGGAAATGCTGAAAATTTAAACTAGTGCGCGCCTAATTATTGAGAGAGAGGTAGAACATCCTAAGCGGGCTTGCGTAGGGCGTGCTCTGCGTTAGCAGCTCTAGCGACCCTAGCCAGCTTAGTTTTGAAGTTTAGGCAGAAAGAGTCTAGTTCCTTCCTAATGTCTGCGTTCTCTAAGTCTGCCCCTTCTACCTCTGCAGTTAAGGTTTTCACTAGCCTGTTTAGAGAGTTGACTCTAGCGTTTAAGGTTGCTAGTGAAGGGACCTTAGGAACCGTGCTACTCCTAGCTGTTTGCAGTGATGGAGTACCCTCGGAATGGCTCTCGAAAACATTGGGAGCCTTCCTAGGTGTAGCACGGGGTACCCTCATAGGGCCCTCGCTACTCGAGCGACTTTCAACAACATTCGGGGCCTTTCTAGGATTCACCCGAGGGATACGAAGTGGAGCACTTGGAGAAGTTGCTGGAGTAGGAGTTGGCTTCTTCATAAGCCCCTTCCCACGTCCTCCTGTGGGCATGTCGACACCGACAACGGTGTACGGGTAGCTGTAGTCGGAGGTATGGAAGGAGGACGTCTCTGTCGACGTGGTATGGGTGCCAGCTGCGTCAGGCTCCTTTCTCTTGACGCCCAGGATGCCCACCGTTGGACGAGGTGGGCGCCCAAGGATACTCTTGCGTGTCACGGATCTGCCTGTGGACACGTAGCTGTTCCCTCCACTAGATGAGTGGCGTGGGGGAGGGAGTACGGCAAGAGGGGCGACAGAGGATGGTTCTACCTCGTCACTAGGGAAGATCAAGTCATCCTCATTGAGAGAGCAAAGTGAGCGAGCAGAATTGTAGAGAGTGAGGGCGTGGTCCGCCATTGCAGCTGTTCTTGGTTTAGAAGAAGAGGATTTGAGAGGAGGAGAAGAGCAAGAAGGAGTGGTGTGAAGAATGGAGAGGAGGAGGGTGGATTTTATAGGACAAATTCTCCTCTCTGGTTTGGCAGGTCGAAATCTGGCGGAGCAAACCTTACTACTGTAGGTTGTGAGAAAGGAGAAGGAGATGGGCGAAATACCGGACCAGCGGGGGCCGGCCGGGGGTGCGGGCGCACCGGGTGGTGCGCGCAGCACCACCAGGTGTGCCCCCCGGTCGGGTTTTCGGCCACATCCGTTTCCTTTTTCGAAAAGTTTTGAACCGGTGTTTGCCGCGCGAGAAACGTTTCTTTTTCTTGCCGATCTCTAATTGATCCTCAAATTCAAATTTTGAAAATAGTTTATGCTTTGATTTAATTTAGAAAATAGATATTCTTTGTGTAACAATTGACCAAGCATGCTTTTAGTGAGGGCAAAGAAGTAAAAAGAAAATAACAAGGTAAATACTTTATTTAAAACAAAGTAAAAATATATAGATAACTTTTACATTTTATTATTACCTTATATAATAATCTCTTTTTTTTTTTAGTTGTAACAATTTTAATTGTAAATATATATATATATATATTTTTGTATGCTGATCAACACAAATTAATTTTCAAAGCATAAATCTATTCTATCGAGCTCTTGGTTAAGATCGATCATGGCTCGAAGAAAAGCTTAAGGCGTTGACCGTTTACCTTTTGTATCTCACCGCATCATCTTGGATTGTAATTGCACCGTGTGGTGATGTGTTGATGACGGTGTACGGTCCTTTCCATTTGCTCCTCAGCTTCCCTTTGCCAAATAGTTTCACCCGGGAATTGAATAGGAGTACTTTGTCACCCGTGGTGAATTCTTTGATCTTGATGCGCTGATCGTGCCATCTTTTTTGCGCTCTTTGTAGAGCTTTTGCACGCGTGGTACGCCTTTTCTCGCCATTCTTCTAGTTCGTAGAGATTTGTCTCGACGGTTGTTCCCGCCGAAGTCGGCGTCCATGTTCCACTTTTTGATGGCACAATGAGCTCGATGCTCAGTTCAACTGGTAAATGGCAGGTTTTGCCATAGACCAGCTGATAAGGTGACATGCCGATGGGGGCTTTGTAAGCTGTCCGATATGCCCAGAGAGCATCCGGTAGCTTATTTTTCTAGCCTTTCCCCATCTCGTTGACCGTCTTCTGCAGGATGTTTTTGATTTGTTTATTGGAGGTTTCGGCTTGCCCGCTAGTTTGCGGATGATAGGGGGTAGCAATATTGTGCAGAGTGCCAAGCTCCTTCAAGAATGCCTTGAATGATTTGTCCTTGAAATGCGATCCTCCGTCACTGATCACCATGCGTGGCGTTCCGAAACGGGGGAAGATGATTTCATGGAACATCTTGCGTGCGTGTTTGCCATCAGCAGCTCTGCATGGAAGTGCCTCTACCCACTTCGACACGTAGTCTACTGCCACCAGGATGTACTCGCAATCATGGGACTTCTGGAATGGCCCCATGTAATCAATGCCCCACACATCAAATATTTCTATTTGAAGGTTGTAGTGTAGGGGCATTGCGTCACGAGCTGTGGTGTTCCCTATCTTCTGGCAGTTGTAGCATCTTCTGATGAACTCTTTCGTGTCGTCGTACATCGTCGGCCGGAAGAATCCGCGACCGCCAAATTTTGGCTTGTGTGCGGAATACTCCCGGATGCCCGGCGTAGGGAGGTGCATGACATTTTTCAATGATCCGCATTCCTTCCTCCCTTGGTACGCATCTTCTCGGCAAGCCGTCACACACACCCTATACGGATATGGGTCGTCCCATAGGTGCCGTCTGCTCTCCATTTGGAGTTTCCGCTTGTTCTCCCCAGGTGGTACATAACCTGCAACCATGTAATTCACAATGTTTGCGTACCATGGGTTGAAGTGCGACACCTTGAGTAGCATGTCGTCGCGCAGGTAGTCGTTGATTGGCAGTTCCTGCATGTTAGTTACCTGCATACGCGACAAATGATCCGCAACTGTATTGTCTACTCCTTTTTTTATCTTTTATTTCAATATCAAATTCTTGGAGAAGAAGAATCCAGCGGATCAAGCGAGGTTTCGCATCCTTTTTGGTAAGAAGATACTTAAGGGCGGCATGGTCTGTGTAGATAATTATTTTTGCGCCCACTAAGTAGGAACGAAACTTCTCGATAGCAAAGACTACTGCTAGGAGCTCTTTTTCTGTTGTAGCGTAATTAAGCTGGGCTCCTGTCAGAGTTTTGCTAGCATATGCGATGGCATGCTGCTTTTTGTCCTTGGTTTGGCCTAAGACCGCACCAACAGCGTAGTCGCTAGCATCGCACATGATTTCAAATGGCAACGACCAATCTGGGGGTTGGATGATCGGAGCCGAGATGAGTGCTTTCTTCAGGGTTTCGAAAGCATGCAAGCACTCATCTGTGAAGTCAAAGGGTACATCCTTGGCTAGCAGGGCCGTAAGGGGTCTAGCAATATGCGAAAAATCTTTTATAAATCTTCTATAAAACCCTGCGTGTCCTAGGAAGCTACGGATACCTTTGACGTTCACTGGGGGTGGTAGCTTTTCGATAACGTCTATTTTGGCTTTGTCTACCTCTATCCCCCTCTCGGACACGAGGTGCCCGAGAACGATGCCTTCTCGGACCATGAAGTGGCACTTTTCCCAGTTAAGTACCAGGTCCTTTTCTTGGCATCTCTGCAAGACCCGGTCTAGGTTCTTCAGACAACTTTCGAAGGTCTTACCATAGACGGAGAAATCGTCCATGAAGACTTCCATGATTTCTTCGATCATGTCTGAGAAGATAGACATCATGCACCGCTGAAAAGAAGAAGGTGCATTGCACAGCCCAAATGACATTCTACGGTAGGCATAGGTTCCGTATGGGCATGTGAATGTGGTCTTGCTCTGGTCATCAGGGTGGATCGGGATCTGGTGGTAGCCAGAATACCCGTCAAGGAAACAGAAGAAAGAATGTTTCGCTAACCGCTCCAACATTTCATCAATAAAGGGCAGCGGGAAGTGATCTTTCTTTGTTGCCTTGTTAAGTTTTCTATAATCAATACACATTCTCCACCCTGTGACTTGTCTTTGTGGAATGAGTTCGTTTTTAACGTTCTCAACGATCGTCATTCCTCCCTTTTTAGGGACCACTTGACCTGGCTAACCCAATCAGCGTGGTGGTACGGGATAGATAATCCCGGCGTGAAGAAGCTTGAGAACTTCCTTCTTCACGACTTCACGCATCGTATTATTGAGCCTACGCTGGGGTTCGCATGATGGGGTACTGGAAGGGTCAATAGGTATGCGATGTGTGCAAAGTGTTGGGCTTACCCCTTTTAGATCTTGAAGGGAATACCCGAAGACCGATCTGTGTTTTTCTAAGACGACTATTAGTTGGGTAGTTTCCTGTTCACAAAGCTTGTCACTTATAATGACAGGGGCTTGTGAATCGCCGTTTAGGAAGACATAGCGTAGGCCTGGGGGTAGGGGTTTAAGCTCAACTGGAGGCCAAGTTAGCTCTTCCTCCTTGGGAAGTTCTATGAGTTCCCCTGTATCGTCCTCTTCTTCAATGAAGAATTGGGCATCTTTTTCTAGGTCTGTTTCTGGGTTCTCATATAGCATAACTCCCATGACCTCCTCGGGCGTGTCATACTCAAGGAAGGGTTTACATTACCGAAGTTTTTAGCTCGAGTAAGCGGGATGGAAAAACTTTTTCTTCCCGAGTTTGACATCTAAATCCCCGGATGTTGATAGATCAAGAATCTTCTCCAAGGGATGCCCGATCAGGATGTCGAAGTCTTGGATATCAAAAATATGAAAATCCAGAGACAGCTTGACATTCCTATATAGGAAGATTTGTTCATGTATAACCTCACGGCTTTCAAGGGTGGTGCGTGGTGGTATACGCAAGGTCCGTGTTGTGGGGGTCCTAACAGTTTCCTCCTCACAAGCTTGTGCGAAGGTTTTGGACATGATGTTTATTCCCACAGCAGGGTTATACATGACTTCCACCATGTTTCCCTGATATTCGCATTGGATTGGTGTAGAGGGGCCACTTATCCGAATTTCTTCGAAAGAAGGTCCTTCCTCTCGCAACCATTCCGTGCTCATTATAGCTGTTAGCTCCTTAATAGACTCCTGGAGGAAGGATTTATCCAGGGGTTGTTCAGGGCTAGCCGGGACAGGTGGTTTCTTCTATTGTTCGTGCTTCGAGGTGTCACCGAATTGATCAGTAAAGTCAACCTCGAAGAACGGGAGATCCGTGCATACGGTCTCCTTGCGTTCTGGTTCAGGCGAGGGTCTCTCTATAGGTTTAACAGGTTCGGCGTTAGCTGAAGAGACTTCCTCTGGTTTCTGCTTGGGTTCTACTCGGATGGGTTCTAGCGGAGGAGTATTGTTGACGGTCACTAACGACATATTTTTCCCGTCAACTTACTACCATAAAGGGAGTAAAACTATACCTTTTTATACTCATATGCATTTATCACTAATAAAATTCCACTTGTAGTGTCTATTATTTTATTTTCTGATTTATAATAAAAGCAAGTGGAAAATCGACCAAAGTACGCCATCAGGAAAGCGTATTATTGCAAAACACAAGCCTAGGAGCAAATCGACCCAAAACATCAAAAGCGGGCCGAGCCAAGCCCGACCCACAACTTTTCAAGACAAGGGAAGACACCCCACCGAGGCCGGGCCAAAGCCGAGCCAGGGGGAGGTGCGCGCGCACCACACTGGTGCGGCCGCACCTCCCCGAGGCGGTTTCGGCCCGGCCTCGGGGGGGAGGCGGTTCGTGCACCTACCAAATGGGGATTCCCGCCGTTGGATGGTCGGTTTGCTCGAATAGGAAGGTTTACCAGGTCGGTTTTGGTGTAATTTAGCACTTAGGCCCCTCCTCCAAGTGTATAAGTAGTCCCCCCTCCCCCCTCTCTCAACACACACCACTTGGAGTCCAAAGAAAACAAGCAATCTCTCTCTCTCTACCACCTCTACCTCTCTCTCTTCTTCTACTTCTTCTTTCTTCTTCTACTTTCTTCTTCTTCTTAGTTCTTGGTTAGCACTTGGAGTAGAAGAGCTTCAAGGAGGGCTTGTCTCCTAGAAGAAAGTGCTTTGGTAATACATCTTCTCTATGGAGCATTCTTCTATTTACAAGTCTTATATCTATGTTCTTGGCCTAACTTATGAACTAGAGTATAGTCTTGTTCATGTTCTTGTGTTGGTATATGAACTAGCATATAGTTTACATATCATAATCTTGACATGTTCATCTCGGTTCATCATATGCCTAACTTGATTAGAGGTGGGATAACGGTTCGTTGTTCCTTCGGGTTTGCTCTTGTTCTAGTCCGTCCATTCGACGAGTGGGGATCTGGGGGGGACAAGAGTAGTGCTCTAATATGCGGGCATGGTGCCCGGGTATTACGACACTGCGGATATGAGTGCACGCCACGGTTGAGGGGGTAGGCGGCTTGGTCGTGACAAGCCTTGACCGTCCCTTGAAATCCCCCCACGTTAGGTGTGTCTTTGTAGGAGTTCGTAAATGCTTCCTATCGGGCCGTATGGTATCCGGGAGTCTCCCCTGTTATCCTAGACCTAACCATAATTAAATCAGTTTGCATATGATCCTAACTATTCATTTGTATGGCCATGACTAGATACATTAGAATTACTCTATTAGATTATTTATTTATTCTTTATCTATTTTCTTTATCCTTTTCTTTGGTGGATTCTTAAGTGTGTGTCACACTATCCATAAACCATTATTGCTTACCCCTGTTATGAACAATTTGATCTAAGCAAACACATGTTCCTCTATTCGAGATGCCATGCTAGCTTATTAATCACATGCCTTCCTGTGGGAAAATATAAATAACGATACCCTAAATACTTCGGGTGAAATGCTACAATGATAGATCCGCGGCGCTTTGCGGATGAAATATCTAAGATGGCAAGATCTATCCCGTTGACAATCCCTTTCGGATCACCGACATGGTGGTTTTACTTGGGAATGTCGGCGGCGCATTTCAGCTTATTTGTTATTGGGGATGGGTTTTATACTGTTTCCTTTGATTGCGCTAAGAAATGTCAACAAGCATTTTCGGCGCCGTTCTGTCGGGAAGGCATTGTGAAAAAATAATAATAATAAATAGCTGGCTATGAATATGAACTGTGTGCATGGCTACCATTTGCTCATACAGGCTAATCTTTTATGTTTTCTCTGTTGTGGATGAAAACGGGATAGTGTATGTCGGGTTTCCTACTTGTAGGAAAACTTCACCTCGAGATCCGGAGGCACTCCTAAGGAAGAACAGGTCTCGTGCCGCTTCTTCTTCGGCCGGAACCCCGACGGTCGAGACCGACATCCCTGCACCAAACCGCAACTCAAGCCATGGCCTGTCGAAAGTCGCTGCAGCGATTTTCTCTACTCATTGTCACCAACGTGCCCACCGGGGCGGTGGTGAATGTGGCGGACAAAAACTTTGAGTCTGCGCCTTTGGGCCGATCACCATGGTGCGAGGCCGGTCCATTACCGTGGGCTGCCTAGCGGGGCGCCAACGCTCATCTCCAACACTTCCTTGAGCTATGCGACACCATCGTCATCAAGAACGTCGAACCCGGCGTTATCGGGCTCACTTTGTTTCCTTTCTCCCTCGTGGGGAAGGCGAAAGCAGTGGTTCTACAAGGACAAGGAAGTCGTCAGTACGTGGGCCAAGTGCTCCGCGGCGTTCTGGCTAAGGTCTTCCCCATGGGCAAAACCAATGGCCCTGAGGGGAAGGATCGCCAATTTCCAGCAGACATCAATGGAACCCATTCCGGAGGCGTGGGGAGGGCTGCGGGGAATACATTCTAGCATGCCCGCACCACGGGATGGAGAATTGGCTGGTGCTCCAGAACTTCTACAATGGTCTCACGGCCATATCGAAGGGGCACCTCGACGCCGCTGCTGGTGGCGCATTTCTATCGCTCACCATCGATCAGGCAACAGCCCTGATTGATAAAATGGTGGCAAACCAGAGCTGGGGCGAAGATAGAGCCCTAGCCAAAACACAAAAAGGCATGCATACCGTGAAGGAGGCGGATATGCTTGCCGCAAAAATGGATCTTCTGCTGAAGAAACTGGAGGAGCGCAGCACAGACTCTACTACACAGCAGCGCCCAGTTTACGCCCGAGGCGCTCATATGACTGTGAGACGTGTGGTGAAGTTGGCCACTCAGGGGATAACTGCCCTGAGACCCGTGAAGAAGCTGCCTTCATCAACAACAGCAACGGGTATCGCCAACCTCAGCAGGGCTGGAATAACCAGTCCAGGCCACCATTCCAAGGTAACCAGGGGTACAACTCCAATTACAACCCTGGTCAGCCATCATTGAAGGACCTGGTACTGGGCCAAGCCAAAATTAACGAAAACCTCACCAAAAAGATGAGCCATCAAGACAAGATCCTCGAAGGAGTAAACAATAAGCTCGAAGGGTTGACATCGGCTGTGAAGAACCAACTAAGCTTCAATAAGATGATAGAAACACAGCTAGCCCAGATTGCTGCTCAAGTGCCAGTTAACGACTCGGGCAGGATTCCAGGGCAACCTGAGGTCCCGCGACGAAGTCGGGTTAACATGATATCTCGAGGCTTAGTCAACCCGGTGAGCTAAAGAAGATCCCCGTGGACTCGCCATTTATTGCCAAGAAAGGAGACCTGGGCGTCCGATCATCACCGTGCCGTTGGCCCTCACAAACCGCCAAATGCATTTTGTGACCTGGGGGCCAGTATCAACGTGATGTCCAAGGCCACCTTCGACAGAATCCATGGAGGGACACTTGCTCCTGCAAGATTTGTCCTCCAAATGGCAGATCAAACAACACGGCGGCCCGAGGGAATTCTCGAAGACATGTTGATTAAAATTCAAGATGAGTACATCCCTGCAGACTTTGTGGTCCTAGACATGGGCCCAAAGGAGGATGTGTCTCTCCTCTTGGGGAGACCATTTCTCTATACGGCCAAAGTTGACATCAGTCTGGGGAAGGGCTTCATCGTCTTCCATGTCAGAGACAAGGCGGTAAAGTGCCCATTTATTGGGTACAAGCAACAACACACACGGCAATCATCATCATGAAAACCGGTGTGGAGTGTTGGAGGATCGACTTGAAACCCCGGAGCGGTGCTCCCCGCCCGATGCTTGAGGGGAGAGTCGACAGTGACTATAAATGACCTGCTCAAAAGAAAAAAAAAAAAATGGGGTACATTTAAAAAAATGTGTTTTATTATCAAAATTAACAAAAATATTTATTACATAAAATCTGTGAGTAAATATTTTCGAAAACTAAAATAAAAAGTCTTCATAAATAAATTCTTTCATGGAAAATATAAAAAAAATATTTTCTACATAAAAAGTATATACAAAAATATTTTTAAAATAATTTTTCTATTTAAAAATAAGTTTATATTTGAAAATTTTTGGAGAAATTCAAAAGGGGGAGAAAACGGTCGAAACGGTAGAAAGCAAACAAGGGCCCGAACTTTTTGTGACCGTTGAGCACGCTTCGGCCGAAGCGCGGCAGCGGCGGACCTCGGGCAGTGGTGCGCGCCAAGCACCCCAAGCGCCGCCAAGCACCTGCTGGCGCCGCCGTCCCACCTTCGCCAACGGCTCCTAGCCGTTGTGTGGACCGACCCTCGGACGTTGGCTCGGCTATAAATAGCCCGAGCACCGGTGTGAGAGCACCCACCTCTCATTTTCACTCTATCTCACTCTCACACTCTCTCCCACTTGTTCTACACTCCATTTTCTCCACCAAAAACATTGTGCCGAGAGCAAGAACACGGGTGTGAAAGTTCATACTTTCATCTAACCCTTGCACACCCGAGGTCTTGCTCAATCGTTTTTGCAGAAGCCATGAAGAAAGCTGGGAAGATCTTCAGCGGGTTGAGGCGGTCGTCAAGACATAGCTCACGACAAACAAGCACAAGCTCCGCCCTCAACTTCGACGATCTTGAAGACTCCCCCATGCAAGAAGACGCTGCACCCGTCGGGGAGGAAGAAGCTCAAGCTCCCCGACAATCGACGAAGCCGACGCGCCGTACCTCGACATCCGTGGAGATCGGGAGATGCAAGCATATCTCCTACTCAAGGACCGTGTGTTCCAAAGACACGCCCGGGAATCGACTCGAGCTCCTCGAACAAAGCGGTATGGACAATGAATTTCCTATCCTTTGGAGAGCAGTCGGGTGGCAGGATATTCCCCCTCTCGAGGAGGAAGGTTCTCGCCTCCTGACAATTCAATTCTTGTGCACACTAGTAGAGGACCAGCTAGGAATTTCTTTCCGCCTTTTTGGTACACTTTATCATGTCACGTGGGCGGACCTAGCTCGTCACCGGGGTTTCAAGCTATAGATGTGCACTAAACATAGATGCTGCTCTTCCCGGCTTTGTCAGAAATCACTTTTGGGAGGAAATATCCGGTGCTCATGAGGCCGGTACTTTCAAACCTCGCCACTCACAGATCCAGCACCCATCACTTAGATATATCCATCATTTGGATCTTGTTGACTTTGTTTCCTAGACACGGGGTTAGATGGGTGAATGAGGTTGAATTAAAATTACTCTATGCTATTGTCCACAAGGAGAAAGTAGCTCTCGAGTGGTAGAGATGTGCAGGAACTTTTTACATATTATCACAAAAGTTCTTTGTTCTGCCACACTGCACATCTCTTATCACACGCGCCCTAACCGCGATTGGAGCTTTGGATAATCGGCGAGATAGAGTACATTTCCACACCCGAGGGGATTTTTGGATCTGTTGCGCAGCTTGTGCGGGGGCACTTAGTTAAGATTTTACCATCGGCGAGCTTGGTCATCTTTTCCCCGGCTATGCAACTATAGTTCGGTTACCTAACCCGGACTTACGGTTGTATAAAAGCCGTGCACTAACATTTGAGCTCGAGCTGGCGATAGCTTTGCGCAGAAAGACACCCCCATCGGTTCTTCACGCAGTGTCAGGAGACCGGAGGTCGGATCCTCCTCCCATGAGCCCTACTTCACGCCACAGCCACAGCCACAGCCTACACCGATGTTTCAGGCAGCATGGCCTCATCCTATGGGGACCCCGGGGTAATACCCGGGTATGATCCTAGGTGGAGCCGCCGCCGCCTCACACCGGCACCATCGAGTGGCTGAAGGAGATACTGGCGGCATGGAGGGCCAACAGATTTGACTTTGATGACGGCTCCGACGATATGCCCCCACCGGTCCCAAAGACGGCGGCCACCACAAGGGGTGGAGGCTATCGGTATCCAGCCTGCGGCACCTCGGACGTCCGCACTAGGAACATTGAGCACACGCTCAATACCCATGTGCAAAGTACCGCGATGCTGGGCAGAAGCGGGAGCGGCGAGTCGGCAGAGATGGACCCAATTGGAGTCCAACATGGCTACCGCATAGCGCCGCGAGGAAGCATTGGAGGTACCAAGGCTTCGATCGATCAATAGGCCTCGGATAGCTTGGGGGAGGACCCCCACAGGTATCATTGCATTGCATATTTGCTTCCATCAAATTTTTATTTTATTTTAGCATGTTTAAATTCCAGCAATCTTGCATCGAAAAAAAAAACTAAAACTAAAAAAAAAAAAAAAAAAAAGAAAATCCAAAAATAGAATAAGTAGCTCTTCTATGTGCCTTAATGTTTATATATATGAGCTATAAAAATGTTTAGTTTTAGTCCCTTGTTGAAATGATGAATAGTTGCTCTATCTTATGCTTTGCCTGTGCCTAGTTTATAATTCGAATTTCTCTAAAGTTTGGGTTTTAGTGGCTAAGTCTAAAAACTCATCTGAAAAACCTGATTTGATGTGGGTTGCATAGGCTCTATCTAGTCTAAGTTGTTGCCAAGTATGATATGGTACAAATGGATTTGCTATGATTTCGTCCAAAAAAAAAAAGAAACTTGACATCCGGGAATCTACTTTAAAAGAAAAGAGAAATGATATGAGCTATGCTAAAAAAAAAAAAAAAAAGAAGGAAAAATGAGATGAAAAATGGACAAGTGTCCGAGGGCGAGTAGAGCCTACATCTCTAAAAAAAAAAAAAAAAGAGAGAAAGAAAGGAAATAAAAGTCAAAAGTCTAGGGCGAAGTCGAGCCCACCTCTCCAAAAAAAAAAAAAAAAGAGAAAAATATATATATAGCAATAAAGCCCATACTTTCTCAAAAAAAATATTATCTAAATAAATAAACCCCGGATAAAAAGTTGATCAAAAGGATGAATGATAAGCATCTCGGTTATAACCGTTCTATCGGCAACCGCCCAAGACTTTGAGAAAAGCTAGAAAGCCCCGCTACAATGAAAGGTAATAAAGGGTGGGAAAAAAGATGTGCCATTTTATTCAAACTCTATTAGAAAATCTTATTATAACCACGGCACTTGTAAAACGTAATCGGCATAGTAGCAACTCGATCAACAATCAAGTACTTATCTCTTTTTGCTCGAGGGATTAAAAAGGGTAAGCTTGGGGAGTTTGTTGGCCGGTCACTAACGGCATATTTTTCCCGTCAACTTACTTCCATAAAGGAGTAAAACTATACCTTTTTATACTCATATGCATTTATCACTAATAAAATTCCACTTGTAGTGTCTATTATTTTATTTTGCAGATTTATAATAAAAGCAAGTGGAAAAATCGACCAAAAGTACGCCATCAGGAAAGCGCATTATTGCAAAACACAAGCCTAGGAGCAAATCGACCCAAAACATCAAAACTGGGCCGAGCCAAGCCCGGCCCACAACTTTTCAAGACAAGGGAAGACACCCCACCGAGGCCGGGCGGCCGAGCCCGGGGGGTGCGCGCGCACCACCTGGTGCGGCCGCACCCTCCCTGAGGCGGTTTCGGCCCAGCCTCGGGGAGGCGGTTCGTGCACCTACCAAATGGGGATTCCCGCCGTTGGATGGTCGGTTTGCTCAGAATAGGAAGGTTTACCAGGTCGGTTTTGGTGTAATTTAGCACTTAGGCCCCTCCTCCAAGTGTATAAGTAGTCCCCCTCTCCTCCTCTCTCAACACACACCACTTGGAGTCCAGCAAACCAGCAATCTCTCTCTCTCTACCACCTCTACCTCTCTCTCTTCTTCTACTTCTTCTTTCTTCTTCTACTTTCTTCTTCTTCTTAGTTCTTGGTTAGCACTTGGAGTAGAAGAGCTACAAGGAGGGCTTGTCTCCTAGAAGAAAGTGCTTTGGTAATACATCTTCTCTATGGAGCATTCTTCTATTTACAAGTCTTATATCTATGTTCTTGGCCTAACTTATGAACTAGAGTATAGTCTTGTTCATGTTCTTGTGTTGGTATATGAACTAGCATATAGTTTACATATCATAATCTTGACTTGTTCATCTCGGTTCATCATCGATCATCATATGCCTAACTTGATTAGAGGTGGGATAACGGTTCGTTGTTCCTTCAGGTTTGCTCTTGTTCTAGTCCGTCCATTCGACGAGTGGGGATCCTGGGGGGACAAGAGTAGTGCTCTAATATGCGGGCATGGTGCCCGGGTATTACGACACCTGCGGATATGAGTGCACGCCACGGTTGAGGGGGTAGGCGGCTTGGTCGTGACAAGCCTTTGACCGATCCCTTGAAATCCCCCCCCACGTTTCGTGTGTCTTTGTAGGAGTTCGTAAATGCTTCCTATCGGGCCGTATGGTATCCAGGGAGTCTCCCTGTTATCCTAGACCTAACCATGATTAAATCAGTTTGCATATGATCCTAACTATTCATTTGTATGGCCATGACTAGATACATTAGAATTACTCCATTAGATTATTTATTTATTCTTTATCTATTTTCTTTATCCTTTTTGCTGGTGGATTCTTAAGTGTGTGTCACACTATCCATAAACCATTATTGCTTACCCCTGTTATGAATAATTTGGTCTAAGCAAACACATGTTCCTCTATTCAGATGCCATGCTAGCTTATTAATCACATGCCTTCCTTTGGGAAAATATAAATAACGATACCCCTGAATACTTCGGGTGAAATGCTACAATGATAGATCCGTGCGCTTGCGGATGAAATATCTAAGATGGCAAGATCTATCCCGTTGACAATCCCTTTCGGATCACCGACATGGTGGTTTTACTTGGGAATGTCAGCGGCGCATTTCTGGCGCTGTTATTGGGGATGGGTTTTATACCTGTTTCCTTTGATTGCGCTAAGAAATGTCAACAAGTATTCTCAAGAATACGGTTTAGGAGAGCTTCTCCTTCCGCTGTGGTTTTATGGGAAAACGACCCTCCGGCAGTGTAACACCCCTGGTGTTACAGGCTTGCTTAGCACTAACATTAAGGCTTAAAAAGAATTAGCGAAATGAGTTTCACAGGTTCCAAAAAAATTCTTGACACTTGCAAATGATAAACAAACCTTGCGTGACTCGCTGTTGTGTTTGGAGTAATAAACAAATATCTAAGTTAATTTACTCGGTGTGTAAAGTTACAAGTTTCTATAAAAGAATAAAAGCAACTAGTGTTAACCTTTGGCGTTAAAAACAATCGAATAGCTAAACATGGGCATATATATATATATATATATATATATATGTATGTAGAAATTTTTGGATATACATATATGTGTGTGACTCACGCTAACACTTTAGCTAGCTAACAATTTCTATATGTATGTATATTCGTGCCTTGCTAGCTAATACGCGGTGGTAGTGTTTAATCGTTGTTATCCTTGCCTTCAATGTCGTGCATGCATGCACTTGGCCGGTGGTGCTTCTGGCCATGACCGTCGTCGTTTAGCTGCCATGCACCCTGCCCAGCGTCGTCACTTCACTTTGAATGCCTCTGCTCCTAGCACTGTGGCACGTTGTTGCTGGCGGCCGTGCTTCCGCGCTCGCCGTCGTTAGCCATTCACCTTGTCCTGCTCGTCGTCCTTTGCTTCTGGCATGCAGCCCTGGACGTCGTGGCTTGAGTTGCCTAGCCACTCAGACTGCCTCTGGCCCTAGCACGATTGGCCGATGAAGCCTGCCCTTGCCTCATCCTAGCTGCGTCGCGGCCGACTCGGACGCTGCTGCTGCCATCGCCTCACCGTCGCGTTGTCTCTGCAGGAACTTGCCATTAACGCACGCACGTGGCTGTATACACACCGGACCTCCCCCACGTAAGGCCACCGCCAACCTTAATGGCGTTGCAGACGCGCGTTGCCCTGGCCTGGGCCGACGTCATTAATCTCCTCAGGGAAAGATCACATCGAGCTGTACGTTCGTCGTGTTCTCCTTCTCGCCGATAGTGCGCTCCAGTCATCTGTTTCCATCTCACTTTGAATCACACCAGGCCGGGCTAGCTTGGAGTCTTCCTGTCGTCCGTTCTCCTCAGGCAGTAACCAGCTTGCCATAAAGACCTCGACTCCGAAGCCTCATCCTCCAACCCCTCATACCAAAGAGTAGCCATGGCTGTTGCCTAGCTAGTCAGCTAAACCACCTCAAGCCTCAGTCGTTCGTTGCCGCCGGCCGGAGCCGAGCTGACGCCGTCGTGCCTGCTGCCGAGCGCCACCGTCCCATGCGCTTGCGCGTGGCCAGCTCTGCCCAGACTGCTCCGAGTCTCCGACTCAACGTCGAACCACGGTAAGCTGACGTTGCTTGATCACCGTGCGTATCACCGTGCGTTAGGCTAGCTATTAGCTGCTTTAGCTCGCTGTGACGCCGCGGCCGTCGTGCATGGTGTCCGTAGGCTGCTCTTTGCTTCGTACGCGAGTAGACGGAGCTCACGAAGTGGCTTGTTAGCTTCTCCTTCTAAAAGTCATCAAATATGCTTTGGTTACTAAAATTTATGTAAATTTGAAATGAAGTCTAAAAACCATGGAAACACTTTTGTTCGGTTCCTAAGTTAATGATCTACCTGTTAATATCTTTATCTCACATGGTTCTGTAATTTTTGTAGCTCGTGAGCAATAAATTTATTAAAGTCACTAATGTACCTTAGTTTAATATAAATAAAGCAAAGTAAAGAAACATGTTGAGTTTTTATATAACTAGAACGCTTGTTGGGGAAATGACGTTTTGTTTGTCACGTTGCTGCAAAGCTTAGTACGTTAGACTCTAGAACTAGCTCGTTAGCCTGAGAGACGAGACGTGTTCATATCTTGAGCTACGATTACCGTTGTATTTACTTCTCTACGTTGCATCTGCGTACATCGTAATAGGAACAACGATGGATCGTGAAGTCCTCTGGAGTTGCTGAAAGATGGTGCCTGGCTGATCGTGTCACCGATGGAATGCTAACTTTTGATTATATCCTACCGAGGGCAAGCCCGGTTCATAACCCCTATTATTGCGCACTTTTATAAAATATGTTTGTGCATTTACGTTTTAAGGAATTGAATGAAAATCCACCGCATAAATATATCTTTATCCTATGAGTCCTACTAGTATGACAGGTTCGTGTAGAATGCTATGCTATAGATCTTTGGTAGAAGACGAGTGATTTCAAATCACTCGCGAGAGATAGGAAATATTTATTATGATACTTATACATGGATAATAATTGGAGACCGGCGGGACTATATTTGGATTTGGATTGGACTTGGTTGGGCAATCTAAGCGAGGCTTTGATTGGGCTTGTCCCGCTTTGTGTCGATTGAGGACCGTCCGTTGGGATGGATGGTGGTCGAGTGATTTTATTATCCCGAGCACATACTTGCTTATGAGAGCGGGAAGACCTGTTCTTTTCATGTCGAGGTTTCCGGCTCTTTCCGGCCGTGCCGAATGGAGGCGGGAAAGGTTGGAGGTCCAAGGACCATACCGAGTCCGGGACTCGGGTAGTGGTGGCTCGAGTCCAAGTTTGGGGCGGGGACTGAGCCTCGGCGGGAACGAAGGGGTTGGTCTTTGCTTGCGCGTATTTTTGTAGCGCAAGCGGGGCGTGTGTTTTTCGGGTACCCCCTGGGGACATTGATTCGCGAATCGCCGCCGTGTTCACGACTTGACCGGTATCGGCATCGTAGTAAGAAGTGGAAATATAGCCGGATGAAATTAAAATTATTGTTTCGATGGCTCAACTCTTGCTTGAAAGTAGCAAAGGTGCTTACCTAGAATGGTTAGGTAATTGAACTAATCATGGCGCTTATAAAATAAATATAAGGATGCACATTTAGTAATGCTTCTTGCGGCTACAATAAACCACAAGCCAAATAGCCTTGCATATCCTTGGAGTCTTTTATTTCCTCCCCGACGGGTAAGTCTTGCGGAGTACAATTGAGTACTCGAGGGTTTGTTCTACCATTGTTGCGGTGACAGTGTTGATGAGCCGACTTTGTGTGTGGAAATCTCCGGTGGGCTCGGCTGAGAATTTCCTTCTATAGGCGGACTTAGAGTTTATTTAAAAGTCTCACCAAAAATGTTTTCCAAAGAAAATCTTACCTTGTGTTATCATTTCATATATATAAATGCTACCATGATGATACTTTAATTGATCATTAAAATAAATTTCATTTCAGGAAAACTCGATGTTGTATTCAAGTGATGTATGAAATGGTTAATAATGATGTAAGCTTTACTCTCTCATTTATGATCCCGATGGAAAAATGTGGATCTTCGAGTTCTCCCTTTGGGTGTGCTCGACGGAACCGTATGATTTATTATGCTCACTTGAGTATTTAGTGTCTAATAGAAGATAAATACTCTTGGGAGTGCATTAAGTCGGCGGTTACGCCACGAGCGACTAAATGGGTCCAAAATGCTTGTAAAAAGCACGTGGTTTGGTATGGGCAGTGCAGGCCGGATCGTGTAAGCGTGGTAAACCGGTCCCGGTGCACCTAAGGTTTCACCCTCTATTTGTTGGAAGTTGAGTATCTCTTGTCGCGGGGCCGCGATTCCGGATAAAGGGTAGAACGCTACACGAGAACTGTTTCGCAGGTTCTTCCCATTCTCCGTTTACCAACCCTACGTTATGGGCATACCATTGAGTCGCCCTCTCGGTGAGAGAGAACGAAACAACTTCCACCTCAACGTGTCGTGTGTCATGCCCGCAATTGTCGGCGACCAAAAGCTCAAACTCCCATAAGTGATGGAAAACCCTTAGTCATGGCTATAAAGCCGGGCGAGCTCACCTGTGATTGGCTTTGATTGGCGATTGGCACAGCTCGCCCTTAGGAGCGGACAGATTTGTAGGGTAGGTTGCTCCATGAGTAACAGGGGACTCTTTTTGGTATTTTTGTTTTGAAAGGATACTACCGGTCACAGGTTGACTAGGCTCGTCGACAACCGCCCCCAAGCAACGGCACCGAAAATGCTTGTTGGTGTTTCTTACGCACCACGAGAAATCCGCAAAGCGCCGGAAATACCGTTGTAGCACTTCACCCTTGTAGCACTTCAGGGGGTGGTGGCATCGTATTTTACACAAGGGCCGGTCTTGCCAGTTGAGCTTTTCTACGGTGCAGTGTCAACCTAAAGTAGCGAGGTATCTATAGGCTAAGTTTTCGGTGATTTCTAAAGTCCGTTATCTACTCATCGGGCACCGACCAACGCCCAAATGGGAAGCTTCCGGCAATTAGCTCTACGACACGCCCGAACGTGGGGGGGATTTCAAAAGGACGGACAAGGCTTGTCACGACCAAGCCGCCTACCCCCCTCAACCGTGGGATGCACCGCAAAAGATAGAAAACCCTTAGTCTAGACACCACGTCTACACTAGTGATTATTACTGCGGCGTGTCGACAAGGCTTACCCGTCCCCGGGGTCCTTCTACCGCAGCACCGCCCCAAAGGAACGACTATCAATCCCGCAAGTCTATAACGGCTAAGAAATATACGAAGGAAATTAAGTAGCTGCAAGATAATCACAAGACTCCTTACCAAAGCGTAAGCAGCTTGCAGAGGTACAAGCTGGGCGGGAATACCGACAAGTCCGGCACTCCGTCCTCCTAGGAACCGCGGAACACCGAGAGGCTTAACCCAAGCAACTCCGGGTAGAAAGAACAAAGCTTCTTTCTAACTTTTCCCTCTCTCACTCTCTAGAATTATAAGATAGAAGAAGAAGTAGAAGAAGAAGAACTAATTCTACTCTCTTACACAAGTGGACTGGTTTCTCCTTGGAATTGTTGTGTAGAGATGAAGGAGGGAGCTATTTATACACAAGGGGAGGGGCCTAAGTGCTAAAAACACCAAAACCGACCTAGGAAAACCTTCCATATGCGCCAAACCGACCATCCAACGTCGGTAGTGTCGGTTTTGGAAGGTAACAAACCGCCTCGGAATTTGGGCCCAAACCGCCTCGGCCGAGGTGCGGCCGCACCACCAGGTGGTGCGCTACAAGCACCCCGGGGGGGGTTTGCTTGGCTCGGGCCGGGGTTTGGGCCACCTTGCTATGAAAAGTTGTCTGGTGGTCTTGGCCCGGCCTGGTTTTGAAGTTTTGTCTCGTTTCTTGTTTGGGCTTGCCATTTGCTTCTTTGGGCTTTTTTCTATTTATTGATTTTATTTCTTTTTCTTTGTATTTTTGGCCAAAAGTGATCATTCTTGAGTTGGTACCTGCAAGTCCAAATAAACACCAAAACTTTGGAATATGTTAGTTGAAATCCCTATTTCTAGGTTGTTTCGGTGTTATGTTGACGGTGTTTAATTTACAGTTGGTTACCGTCAACAATGAATCGGCAAAAGCAGTCAAAGGTCAGGTAATTGCCGATTTTGTCATACAGCATCGTAATTCAAATATTAGTGCTGTAAATATTGTACCTTGGGTTTTATTCTTTGATGGATCCTCAGGCAAGTACGGTGGGGGAGCTGGTATCCTATTAATTTCCCCTCGGTGGGCAATTTTTGAGTTTGTTGTGCAGCTTGCGACCAAGGTGACAAATAATCAAGCAGAGTATGAAGCTACCCTAAGGGGACTTAGACTTCTTTGGGAAGTGAAGGCCGACGCAATTGAAGTTTTCAGAGATTCTGAGCTAGTGATTAATCAGTTGATCGGCCAATATGAGTGCAAAGATGAGATATTGAGAGGATACTATGAAGAATGTCAAGAGATATTGAAGAATTTTAGGTAGGTGTCCTTGCAATATATTCCTAGAGCACAAAATCAAGAAGCTAATCACCTAGCTCAGAGTGCGTCGGGATATCGGGAGATCCAGGAAGTCCATAACAATGATCAAGTTGCGATTGCAAATGATTGGAGAACCAAGATCACCAATTACCTGAAGAATCCATCACAAAAGGTCTCCGGGAAGCTAAGGTACAAGGCGCTCAAGTTTGTTTTGCTTGATGATCAGTTATACCATAAGACTGTAGATGGAGTTTTGCTCAAGTGTTTGGGTCCAGAAGAAGCAAAAAGAGTTGATGAACGAGGTGCATGAAGGCTTATGTGGTGCACATCAATCAGCTCACAGAATGAAGTGGATAATCAGGAGGACCGGGTACTTTTGGCCGACAATGCTGGAAAATTACTTTGAATATTACAAAGGATGCCAAGATTGTCAGAAATTCGGTAATATTCATAGAGCGCTAGCATCGGCAATGAACCCAATTGTGAAGCCTTGGCCATTTAGAGGATGGGGCATTGACTTGATTGGACAGATTTATCCATCGTTAAGCAAGGGACATAAGTTTATAGTGTTGGCCATGGATTATTTCACTAAGTGGGTCAAAGCAATTCCATTGAAGAAGGTCACATCTGAGAATATGATCGAATTTGTGAAGGAGCACATAATTCACCAATTCAGTATTCCCCAGACCATTACTACCGATCAGGGTACAATGTTTACTTCTGCAGAGTTCTATGATTTTGCAGAAAGCATGGGGATAAGATTGCTTAATTCCTCTCCTTACTATGCTCAAGCCAATGGACAAGCCGAGGCGTCAAACAAGACTATGATCAAACTTATTAAGAAAAAGATTGATGAAAAGCCAAAGAAGCACTCTACTCTTAATGAAGCATTGTGGGCTTACCGAATGGCTTGCCATGGGTCATATAAGGCCACACCCTATGAGTTAGTGTATGGCCATCAAGCTATCATGCCATGGGAATTACAATATGAGTTAAGAAGAGTAAAGTTGCAAAAGGACTTAACAACCGAAGAGTACAAGAATCTTATGATTGATGAGTTGGAAGATTTACATCAAATTCGGCTGAAAGCTTTAGAGAATATTGAGAAGAATAAGGCTCGGGTTGCTAAATACTATGATAAGAAGGTCAGGATTAAAGAATTTTCAGAAGGGGACCCAGTGTGGAAAACGATTTTTCCAATTGGAGTTAAAGATTAGAAATTCGGCAAATGGTCACCTAATTGGGAAGGCCCATTTTACGTTCAGAGGCATATGCCCGGTAATGCTTATATTCTGAAGAATTTGAGAGGAGAAGAGTTTAGCAGTGCTATCAATGGAAGATTCCTCAAGAAATACTATCCTAGTGTCGAAGTTGGGACATGAAGAATAGCCGATTCGTTGCAATCTGGCTTGAATAGCCAGCACTAGCAGTGTTGCCTTTAGTGCAAAAATCCCTGTTAAAAGGTGTAATAGCCGATACATAACGTATCGCCTTTAGCACAGGAAACTCCCAGAAGGGGGAGAATAGCCGATGTGGCATGTATCGCCTTTAGAACAAAATGTAAAAACACAAAGATGTAATTTGGTACTTAAAAGCATGTAAGAACGAGTTATATTACAACACCATTGTTTAAAGTCCAGTCATGCAACAAAAGATTCAAACTGGCCTATACCAGATTTAGTTCCGGGGGGATTCTTCTTAGAGAGGTTCTCCACGATCTAAAAAGCGATCTGAAGGCTGCGACTAGATGCAGGACCGTGGGCCGTCGCCGCCGCCACCAGGTTGCCGACGGCTGCCTTCAGGTTCTGAAGCTCTGACTCCAAGCCTGAGACATGGGTGATCTTGAGGTGAAAAGCAATCAAGAGGAGTCAAGACTGGAATACATCCTAGAGAGAAACTCACCGACAACTCTGGACTCGGCGATGATGCGCATCTCCATGACCTCCGATTCCCGCTTGGTCCACTTCAGCTTCTTCTCCATCTCCTTCCACGCCCTACGGGTGTGATGACTATCGGTGATGAAGTAGGAGTTTGTCAGAGGTGTCAGAGGAGACTATGACCGGGGCGAAGTCCGTGCCGTAGATGTCTCTGCCGGCGTACTAAGCCGAGATGCTACAAGGAGGAAAAGAAGGAAGATGAAAGATGGATCTTGGGAAAAAGATGATGCAGATCGAAGCCGTCTTACCCAACATCACGCAGCTGGCGGTGCGTCGGACGGTCGGCCTTCCTCGCGGCTTCCACCACCGGATTCTTGCCATGGTTGTCACTCGCCATTGATTTCTTCGAGGCTCTGAGAAGGGTTTTTTGGAGATGAACAGGGGCGAGAAGGCAGAGAGTCAGATGAGTTGTGAGCAGAGTAAACCAGAAGGTTGGACTGGTGCTGCCATTAAAGTGACAAGACGGGGTGGTAGATATCTTGAGAAGCGTGAAGGCTGCTGGCATTTAAGTGGAATACCGAACGGTGCAATATTTACCAGTCATATTTTAAGGGCGGCAAAATATCTTGATCAGCTAAGTGATCGGTGTCCTAGTAAAATCAGAAGTCTTCTGATTATGGTGCTTCTACCAGAAACTGTCCCGATTGCCCATGTGGAATCGGCAGGGATGACGTCATGAAAATTCGGTATTTCGTCTACTCGGAGCACAGAGTATTGTCTAAGGGATGATATGATTCTACGTACAATTCACAAAGCACAGGATTTATGAACATAGCAAAGTTCAAGCAGACACAAAGGCATGACGACAACAGACTTCATTAAAAGTTTTTCATCCTAATTACAAACTAATCCTCAAAGACCCTGTTGATAATGGTCTGAGGATGGGTCTCGTCGGCATGGGCTCAGAACCGCCCTTCTAGTTCGGCCTGCTCATCCTCATCCGGAGGACCTCCACGGAAGCCGGGTGTGTGGATGGAAAGGTCGGTGCGATCCTCGCCCGGCGCCGCTAGCCGGTGGAGACGCCGGGCGGACGCCGTGGAGGGCGATCTCTCCGACCATGGCCTTCGCGGACACCGGGTGCTACGCCAAGGTTTCGCCCTCGGCACTGATGTTGCTATAGAACTAGAGGACGTTCGCCTCCACTGTGTCTGCATGGGCATTTGATGCTGCCGCACGGGCCTCTGCCGTCGCCACGCGGGCGTGAGCCGCTGCAAGGTGGTGATGGTTACAAGATGGGTCTCAGGGAAGGTGATCAAGACCGAAAAAACAAGACACTCACCGTCGATAGCCTCCAAGAACTGGGCCCTCTCGTGCTCGCGGTCGAGGCACTTAGAGCTGAGCTCCCTGGTTGCCTGGGAGTAGAGTGCCATCCTCTCTTGGTAGAGGAAGTGGTAGTGGTGGCCGTCGGCCGGGGTATACTCCCTATCCCCGTCGGAGTCCGACGAGTATCCGGGGGACCCCGGAGGAGAAAGCACCGGAGCAGGCGCCGGAGGAGCAGGTGCCGAGAGACAGTGTCTTGGGCGCTATGCGCCGGCCCGGGGCAATTGGCGAGGCGGAAGAACTCCCTGGTAGAGATCAAGAATAGAAGAGGATCAAGAAAATGAACAGTGCAATCGAGGCAACCAGGGAGAGATTGATCTTACCCCGTCCATGTCGTCCGAAGACGGCGTCCGCCGCCTTATGAACTCCCCTCCTCCAGGGGACACTTGCCGTGCTCGTTGTTGCCGGCCATTGGGTGGTGGTGGTTTTAGATCTTGGAGTTGGTTGGAAGATGGAAGCGAAGAAGGCAAGAAGAAAGAAAGCAACTGCTAGGATGATAAACCGTGGCGCCCTGGGTTGGTATTTGTAGCAAATACGGTTGTGGCAGATATCTCGGGAACCGCAACAGCCGCCTGCTCTGATTGGAGAAATTAACCAGACGGTTCTCATGCAAGGAAATAAATAAAATTATAAGTCGGTTGGTTTCCAAGACTATTGCCGATCAAGAAGGTAAATTGGTAAAATACGCGTGCTACTGGAAATCGGGGATTGACTGGAAATCGGTAAAGTGCAAATGGCAGTTAAGACTACCGATTCAAGTGTAGAGAGTTTACACGTTTACAACCTAGCATGGATTAAATGGTACAACAGAAAAGATTACATAGTCAAGAATTGCTTCACGGCAGACAAAGCCTTCATTCTGATGGACTCAACCTTGGCCAGATATTGGCTATCATTTGGTCCCGAGCTTGAGAACTTCTTCAGTTTGGCTTTGATTGCATTGCCTTCCTTGACCTTGGTCAAGATCTCTATTCGCTAGGTGTTTAGCCAGGCTCTGGTGTCAGACAGACGTGACTCTTTTGCCTCGAGTTTAGTCACAATTTCAAGTTGTCTTTACAAATTGGCTTTCCTGATTTTTAGCTCATTGACATCAGGTTCAATGCGATCTGCGGTGTATCCCAGTTCTTTAATGGAGGTGTACAACTCTGTGGCAGCCTTTTTATTCTAAGCTCTCTCTTCAAGCAAGGAGTTTTGTGTATTCAGGTTGCTCCAGACCCTTTTCACCCTGACAGCATGATCATCAATGGTGGTGACAGGAGATAGAATGGTGATCAGCTCAGGGGGCAAGATGCATTCCAGTGGCCGGAGAATGCTTATGATTGAATCGGCTTCATCAACTAGATCAGTTATGTTTTTCTCAAAGTAAAGGGATTATGTTTTTTTTAGGCGATCTTGAAGGTTGCTAGGGGATGGCTGCTTTGGGAAGATGAGATTTCTTCATCTAAGTCCTTTATAATGTCGCCCGGAGGAAAGGAATAGCCCAGTCCTAAATCTTTGTGGTCCTAAAGAAAGGATCAGAATAAAAATGGTAAATAATGAGGCTTCTAGAATTCGAAAGGCATTGTAATAAGGGATACCTTTTCAGAGTGAATGCTTGGAGAAGCTTGGTGAGGAGGTGTTGCTACCCCTTGTTTAGCATCCTGAAGGGAAAAGTACCGAATGAGTTTAAACTGGAAAAGTCGGTTGCATCAGGGAGTGCAGAGCTAAAATACCTTGTCAGTGGGTTCTTTAGGTGGTGTTCTTAAGCCATCTCTAAACTCTCCACCAGAGTCGGCAGGGGAAGATGCATCAGAGTTGTGGACTGAGTCCTGAGACTTTTGGCTCTCTACTGGTTCAGTCCTTTGGCTAGGAGGGGAGTTGATTGGCTGACTAGTGTCGGAAAAGGTATGAGTGCTCCTGCCACGGACCGAAAAGAGAATTTGGGATCTTTGGAGGTTGGTCTTTCTTCTGAAATCATGACAGCAAGGAGTTTTAGCAATCACTGGAGATATGACAAATGTATTGTTAAATTTGAAATGAGCACCTGAGTGCTGATGGCCAGCATCTTCTTTGAAAGTTGGCCCAACTTGTTCTTGAGAAGCTAAGAAATTTGAATCATTAATTTCTTGAACAGTTATATTGACCAACTCGTTAGCTACGAAGGGATTTCATCATGAGAATGCAAGAGACCAGGGTGAAAAGGAAGAGAGAAATGGCTAACCTATTTGATTTTCAGAGCTTTCATGTTGATCCTTGTTTTTGCTTGAGGCTTGAAGATTTGGAGTAGCCGAGGTGGGACTTTTCTTAGCCTGAAAATTTAGAAAAGAGGATTCAATGAAGTATTCTGGTTCCCAAGAAAGGGACAGACAATATTTACCTTCGAAGTTCTTCTCCTTTTAGGGTGTGGGGCTGAAGAATCAAGAATTGGTCCTGATTTCCTTTTGCCTTCAAGGAGAGAGGCATCAGTCTTCATGAATCTCTTCAAGGGAAGAGCATCACTGCCCAGGCATGGCTTAGGCCCAGGACAATAATACTTCACTGGAAGGCCTCTTCGAGTCTGAGTTGGTGGCTTGGAAGTAGGGTCCTGCAAAGGGATTGGGATGAAGAATTGTGCTGATAGTAAAGAGGTAGCAATGATTCTTTAGAGGAAATGAACTTACCTCGTCCTCAAGCACAAAAGCGGGATCCAAAGCCTGATAGAATGGATGGACAGGTGCATGGAAAATATATTCCTTCCACTCTTCCCACCAAGGGTCAAAAAGAGAATGAGTGGCGGTAACCAAAGCAAAGCCTGGAGGATGATATGCAGGAAACTGAGTCCCAAGCTAGAAAATTCTAGAGGCCTGAGTTAGCTCTGTTATATCCTCTCTGGGCAGCAGGAGGTGTGAGAAGTACATGTCTGGTGGAAGCTGGCCTAATCCCAGTTGTCTGGCAACCAAATTTGGATTGTAAAATTCATAAGATGGTCTCACAAATTTGCCATGCCTAAATTCTGATGGAAGTGCACAGGGTCTAAACATAGCGTTGAAGATATTGGTGGCATCGTCATCCCAGAAGGGATTCTCAAAATTGAACTTCTCGGGAATTTCAAATCGGGTTGACTCGATATGGCAAACGGACGACCCAGAATGTTCATATCAAAACCCCTGTAGAAAAGCTTGAAAAACTGACCTGCACTTCTGTTCACAACTATTGCCGATGCAGCTTCTCCATAGGATCGGCAAGCCATTGTCTTTCCAGCACTTTGGTCTTTGGGAAGATTGATGGCAGGAAAACCCAGATTATAGAGCTCAGGACTGACCAGACGATGTAAAATTTTGTAAATATGCAAGTTAGTTTCAATTCCCTAGAAGCACTTTTATCAAAATTCAAGCAAGAGCTGCACTCTTTTTCCACTCAGGGGAAGCCCTTCGCAGGGTGAGTGGTTTTTTAACGAGGCAGACTCTAATGTAAATTCTCATATCAAATATAAATGAGAAGATAGTTTCCCCAAAGCATGGTCTTCAATTGTGCATTTTTTTTTCTATTTCTTTTTTTAAGCGAAAAGCAAAAAGCTTTGACATCGGCAAGTATTCACAAACAAACTATAAGTAGGTATAATTTTATAGCAAAAACTAAAAAATTATTACCTACAAATTTCTCTAAGGAGAATTTTTGGCTTCAAAACGAAGTCCTCGCTCCCACTTCCCAAAAAAAAGGGACGACGTTTTCAAATCTCTCTAAGGAGAATTTTTGGCTTCAAAACGAAGTCCTCGCTCCCACTTCGCAAAAAAGAAGGGGACGGCGTTTTCAAATCTCTCTAAGGAGAATTTTTGGCTTCAAAACGAAGTCCTCGCTCCCACTTCGCAAAAAAAGAAGGAGACGGCGTTTTCAAATTTCTCTAAGGAGAATTTTTGACTCCAAAACGAAGTCCTCACTCCCACTTCGCAAAAAAAGAAGGGGATGACGTTTTCAAATTTCTCAAAGGAGAATTTTTGGCTTAAAAACGAAGTCCTCGCTCCCACTTCGCAAAAGAAGGGACGACGTTTTCAAATTTCTCTAAGGGAATTTTCAGCTTGGATCGAAGTTTACGCTACTACTTCAAAAAAAGAAGGGGACGGCGTTTAAAAAAAATTCAAGTTTCAAATTTAAGTCCTCGCTCCCACTTCGCAAAAAGAAAAGAAGGGACGACGTTTTTAGAACCTTTCTAAGGAAAGAATATAGGAAAAAACATTAAGCAAAAACTTTATTACAAAATTCTTCAATTACAAAAGATGAAATGTGGCATACATAACATTTATTCAAGTATACATACAACACAAATATACAAACCCTTTAAACAAAACAGTGCTAGTCCAATTCCTCAGAAGCAACACTAGTTGCTGCCTCACTTAAAATGACTTCGACAACCTCATTTATTATTTCATCAGCCGTATTTCAAAAATTCTCTCCAAACACGTAGCTTGGAGAGGCACTTGAACAGGACGACTGAAATAAAAACGCAAGAGTTTTTTTAGAACATTACAAAACAACTATAAGAAAGAAGACTTGATCAAACAATCGATACACGCTCCAAGCGGCGCTAAAGTCAACAACTTTAGGCATCCTATAAGGGGATCTCACATTTGATTTTCCGAGACAATTATCAACAAAAATACCGAGATCCACATTACCGGTGGCTTCGCAATAATCCACAAATTCTGAAGTTTCAAAAACAAAATTGTCCTTCGCAATCATAAGAGGCATAACAGGAATAACATCCTGCGCAGGCTTCGCTTGAGGAACCTGCGCAGGATGTTTCACAAAGTCAAAACCACAAGCTTGGACAAAAATAAACAAGTACTTCTTAACATTAAAAGAAACCTTCGCAAAGAGTAACACATGATGAACCATAAGTTAATCAAATTTACAGACTTTTCTTCCAAACATGTTTCTCCACTCAATCTCTCAAAACGAAAAAACTAAAATCCAATTCCCATCACCACGGACATTTTCTTGATTCCTTCGCTCCTCTTCGCGAGCCTTCTCCTCTTCTTCTTCCTTCAACTTTTTCAAGGCTGCCTCCTCCTGTAAAATATCAAATTCAATCTATTAAGAGCAAAGTCAGCAAGCAAAAAAAACAGAAAGAGAATCAAAGGAAAAAACAAGCAAAAAACATCTATATAGTACCTGTTTCAGCTTCTCCTTAACCTTCTCAAGGCAGTGTTCCCGCCCAGCGTTACACCAATACTCTTCAAAAAAACTTCTTACAAAGGAGATGGGTACGCATAGAAATCTTGTTAATAGCATCTCCTGGAAATTTGTACGAGTCCGCCGCAAAAGTTTCATACAATGGATCTTTTGCTTCTTTCATCAGATGCAAAAGAACACGAGTAGAGTACATTACACTGGTATCTGATGCAGCTTGAACCACGACACCAAGATCTTCATATTGTCTGCACAGCCAGCTAAAAAACGGGTCATATTCCCCAAGCTCCCAACAAGGATCTGCGGGCGTGGCTCCCCACTTCTCATATGCAATTTTGCAAAGCTCCCACAACCTATTGAACTTCCTGAGCAAGAATTCATCCATTTCGGTCTTCTTTTTCTCCAAATATTGTTTTTCTTTAACAAGATTAGCAATAGTAGTCTTTGCGTGGCTGCAAGTTGATCATCCTTTTCTTTAATAGTGTCGGAAGCACCATGGTACAAGCGCTCAAGATTATGACACTCGTCAACAGCTTCGCCCCTTTCTTTTTCTTTATCAGCAAGCTGAGATTTTAAAGACTTAATCTCATCTAGAAGAGATTTTTCATGAAGCGCGAAGGCGGTAGCGCTGTCTTCGAGTGACTTTCTTAATCCGCGCTGAATCAAGGCACCCTTCAAAAGATAACGACATAAATCAGAAGAACAAAAAGCGAAGTGTAAAAATACTGTTCTTAAAAGAAGAGACCATACCTTATACATCATAGTCAATCCGGCATCAGCAAGCTCAAGGGGATTCTTCTTCGCAAGCTCTCCTTCAGCGTCAGGCACGGAAAAAGCATCATCAATACATTTGGAAAGTGAAGCTCCGGCTAGCCGGTACCATTCGAAGTTTGTCTACCCCAATCCCAACAAACTTGTAGGAATCCAAATTAATCCCACTTTCTTGACAAAACTTCAAAGTGTTATCAACAGCTTCTGAAAGCTCCTCAGCGGAGAGTTTTGGAGTTTCATCAGGCACCTGAGGAGTGGGGTGATCTTCGATAACACTTTTCATGGAACCAACATCGACCGTCTTATCCTTCGACGAAGTCGATGCATCGAGAAAGAAATCAGCTAAAGGAAAAGAGAAGAAAAAATTTTAGCACAAAAATCAAAGTATAAAATATAAGCATAACGTAAATAAAAAAGTCAAGGCAAAACTTACAAACTTTCTCGCCATCCTTCAGAGGACAAGGAATTTTCTCTTGAGCTTCAATGCTGGTCAAGCTCAGCCTCTTCATCTTCGACATCATCAAAATCGTCAAAAAGAAAACCCGGCAGTCCTTGTACCTTTCTTATGAAGTTTTTTTCTTTGATAACTTTAAGCGCCTCTTGAGCTCTCTCGACAAAGTTTTCTCTAGGAAAGACAAGAAGCAACGAATTCAAACCTCGCGAGAAGAATATAAATATAAATATAAACAAAAACATAAAAAATGAAACACAAATAAAGTAAAAAATGCCTACTTGGAGCATCTTCCTTCAACACATCAGTCTCCTCTTGAGCAATATTCTCGAGAGACCTTCGCAGGTTCGAGGAGGACTTTCGAGGAAAAATTTTCAAAAGCTTCACGAGCCACCACCAACAGCAATTTCCTCAACAATCTTATCGTAAAACCATAGTTTCGGGGAGCCGAAGAAGGATTCTCTCGAAGGAACCGACATACGACTCAAGTAAATATTTTTAGCTAACCGCCAAGTCGGGCAAAGTAAGATCATCATATGAAGCGTAAATCGATAAAATGAACCCATTTGGAAGAATAGTTGTTGGGTGCCCAAATCTAGGTGAGGAAGGAGTTGCAAAGTACCAGTAGGAGAGGATTCCTTCATAGCAGCACCTTCATCTTGTCGATCACCACCCAAACCTCTTCAATTTTTTATCGGCCTCCTTCTCGTCCTTAGAACGAGAATAAGCAGGAGGAGGTCGAACCTTGTACGTAATCTTCGCAAGATCGAAAATTCTATTCAATCTTACATAGTCCCTGCCAATAATATCTTCCATAAATTTCTTCTCCCTAGCAAGATACTTTCCAAGAAGTTCCACAGCCTTCTTCTCAACAGCAGAAACAAAACTTTCCTCTGAATCAAACCTTGAAGGTTTCACAGTATCTGTATCTGGATAGAGATAATCCTTCCCTCTAATTTTCTTGGTATGATAACGAAGGAAGTCCCAACCAAGGCGAAGTGGCCATACCCCAGCAGCAACATATTCTTCAACAAGGTCCCGAGTAGATTGTTGAAAAACAACACGAGCGAAGGCCTTCATACACTCTGCGTAATTCTGAGATTTGGAAAACTTGGGCTTACTTTCAAACTGATCTCTATGCATGCGCGAAGCTAGGGGATACCTTTTGACCACGCCCTTCCTGCCAAGCCTTTCTTCTACCATAGGAACCTTATGATAAAACCAATAGTTGTACCATCCATCAGCCCATTTATTCTTTGCGGCGGGAGCAATCTGTTTCTGGCCGCGAGCTGTTTTGAAACTACAGCATCCAAAATAGAGTTGAACCTTGCGTTGCTCAATAGTTCTATTTCGAAATTGAGAATGCAACTCGTGCAAAGCACAGAAAGCATCTATGTCTGGTTGAACATTCTGACTTCGCACAGCCCAAATAAAAACTGACAATCTGACTATGGCATTGGGGGTCAGATGATGCATCTCAATATTGTATCTCTTAAAGACTTCTTCAAGAAAATTTTGAGGGGGCATGCGAAGCCCCGCGGTGAAAAGATCTTTGAAAACAATACACTCATCATGCTTTGGCTTCGGAGTTTTTTCATCCAGCTCGGGTCTATCTTGCCCGACCTTTAAAATTCCATCTTTCACCATTTTGTCCAAGTCATCTTGTGTCATTTTGCTACGACCCGAAAACAAGCGAAATCCGGTCATCGGGAAGCAACTCCGATTGAAGCGGAGACATCACTTAAGCCTTTCGTCTCGAATTATCAACATCTTCGATTCTGCGGACGTAGCTTCTTCATCAAACTCATTTTCTTGAGAACCAAATATATTCTCATCAACCTCAACCATCACGAAAATCACAAAATAAATTAGAAAAAGGATAAAACCTAAAAATAAAAAATCTTTGGGGGATAACTTACTTAGAGAATAGAAAAACAAGAAACTTCGCGTGAAATAAGAGATTTGGAGGATAACAAGTAAGCTTAGACTTAAAGCAAATTTTGACTTAAGCCATAAAGAAAAAATTTCAAAAGGTGGCCCCTCTTCGAAAAAAGATGAAGAAAACAGGGGGGGGGGTGCTCCGCTATTTATAGACAACTTCGGTCAAAGCGGTCAAACTAGCCGTTAAAAAAATACAGTTCAAAGCGAAGACATTAGCAATATCAGCGAAGTTACAATCAAAAGTCCAACTTCAAAGTGCGGGGCGGCGTTTTGATTAAGCAAAGTTTTTCATAAAACTTAGTTCGTGGGTTTCATGCCTTTGAAGTCGGCCTTCGCCCACGAGGGGCTGCTATTGGGTTCTAACTTTGATTTTCATAAACTTTCATCCCAAACTTTGAAGTTGCGGGGCAATCGGAATGATCAAAAAACAAGGACAAGTACCAACAAAGATAACTTCGCAAGAATTGACTTGGCGAAGGTGCAACAAAGTTGGAAATAAAAAATCATGAGATCAGGCTTCGGCGAAGATAGTAACAACGGCTTTCTTATTTTGGAAGTCCATCGAAAAGTAATGAAGAAGATCGAAATTGTCGATGAAAGCGGCGATCTTCTAACAAGACAAAGAAGGTAGCCCATTTGGAAAGGATCAATCGTATGAAAAGGAAATAAAAATAGGACATTCATCGAGAATTTTTGTATCTTAGCACCACTACGTTTCTCAAATAAGTTAGGGGGCCCTATAAATACCCCCGACATCCTTTGTAAAAGCCATGTTGAATGGCCACTTTGTAAACCATATCATCATCAATAAAGTGTGGAATTGAGCAATCACCCAACAAATACTTATTTAGAAATACTTATTTTCCAAATTGTCTGCAACACTTTTTGAAATATACCATCAAAGTTGTAGGTGCTTATCTAGAAATTCTATATCTTGATGATATTTGTTTATGTGCTCATAGGCTTACAGTACTTGCAATGGTGAGGCATTAGCTGGATGCATGAAATTGTCGATGAACTCTGCTAGGATCTTCTAACAAGGCTAACTGAAGCTTTGTTCTAATAAAATTTCTAGACTTCCTGACTTCCTACTTCTGTCCATTTAGTATGATACTATCTCTGTTCCAATAAAATACTACTACCAAGCTGCTATGTCTATTTTTTATTTATCTTGTATGATATTTGAATACTTAATTAAATTGATAGAGCATTCAATTTATTGATAATTAAAGAGCCATATTACCAGACTGAATACATATTTGCAAATAAGTGATATATGCAAGATAGTTAATGTTTTGAGCAAGTTCTTTTTACTGATCGATGTTAATACATTTCATATGTAGTCTAATAATATTTATCTGATGTCGTAACTATTGTTTTAAATATAATTGGTAATACAAAAATTAGCAAAATGTTATTCTTAACTCATCTGCTGTGTACCCAATGGTTTTATTGCTACTCTTGCAAACTGCTTATCCTCGTTTTTTTAAAAAATACAAATAGCTCATAGTTGTACTTCTTCACCTGTGTGACCTTGTTCAAATGATTTTATTTCTTGCTGCAGACCATTGGGTGCACCCGATGATGAGAATGCTAAATCCACTGCTTCATTATGGCACTCATTGCTCAACACTAATGATAGTGGAGTCCACAGCTTATAGTTAGTTTTAGATAATAGGTATAACACTCTGTTGCTTGGATCACTAGGATAGCGGAGAAAATACATTACAAAGTCTGAAAAGTGGAGTATGAAACAATAAGTTATATCATGGCAATAATTAGGACCATTTGGTTCGTGCAGGTTTCACTGTATTGACACAACTTGACCTGTTTGGAGCTCGGATAACTGATTCTAGCTTGAACTGCTTCGGATGTAAGTAGCATACCTAAAAGACTACTTATCCAAGAAGACTACTATGTTAGCTCTAAAAAAATGCAGCTGCTTGTCTTGGTGCTTGCTACCTTGATGGAATGCATCTCTGTTCTTTGTGATCATTTTGCAGGAACATTCCCCTAATTTTGAAGCAGTTTTATTATATATTCCTTTCACAAGACCCCACCTTATGTGGAGCATTCACCCTGGGTGCACCTTTTTTTTGGCATGGTAACTACATACTGCTTCGTCAGTTCACCATTTTGTATTTTTTTTGCTAGACCTGACAAGGGATCAAAAAAGACTGAATCAAGCGCAGATTGGCAATTGGCAACAGAACAAGTCTGTTAAAGGAGATTGGTTCCTTGTTTTTCTTGTCTAGATTAAAGGTTGGCTATTAACTGTTGCCATTTACTCTCTCTTGTGCTTATTAACCATTTCTCTCTACTAAATCCTAAATGTGTTTTATTTGCATTATTAGATATAATAATCTGTGTTTTTTTATTGTTGTTGCTGCAGAGCATGTTTTAATCTATCTTTGCATCATGATATGCTATAGGCCTCATGCAGATAAAAAGATAAAAAGTCTGGAGCTTTGAGACCGTGAAGTTGTGAGCAATGGACTTCGTCATCTCTCTAGTTTGTTTAAAATGCCTGCACAATTGGACTTTTGTGGTGAAAGAGGAATTGATTTTCTATAATAACGTGTATGTATAGCCATGAGGCAGTTTGAAAATGCAGTGTTGTAAAATTCAGTATTCATGGTGAACAATATTTGAATATAGTATAATAGTAGGAATCCTGATATGGAATAGACGGTTGTCCTATCTATTTAACCAGCAACACTCTTATATGGAATAGACGGAGGGAGTATTACGTACTACTTACTCCATTCTAAAATGTAAATCATTCCAAAATTTTTGACTTTCCAAAATTTTCATATAAATTTGGTCAAACTTCTAAAGTTTTGACTTTGCAAGATTTTTAGAATGATTTACAATTTGGGATGGAGTGTGTAGCTTAGAAGTTATAATTAATAAGAAGCCACTTAATATTTAATCGTCATGATGCATTTTCTGGTACATATTGTTTATAGAATAATCAGTAAAATTTAACATTCCTTTTTACCAACGAGAGGAATGATGTTTGAACTTTTAAGTAAACCAAGTATTGCTCACTGTTTGTGTTTCTCACTTGTCATTCACCCTGGTCTGGCTAGTGGCTACATATCAGTCTGCACAAGGAAAATTGCGCTGCCCCCTTTAGCAATCACTCACCTCTACCCCAAGCTCCCCAGCTATCTCTATCCCTGCAATATTTCACTCTAACGGCAGCATACTTGTTGAATTCAAAATATTTAGTTTTGTGAACCCATATTCCTTCAGTATCATTTTTTATTTGGGAACATATCTAGTGCAAACCACAACCTTATGAAAACTCGTGCAAACAATAGCAAAAACGTCGTTTAAATTCACCAAAAAAATCACACATGTAGACAATATGATGATACACAACAGTGTAAAATATCTTGTCGAAATTCAACTTCGTTTGTGAGATATAAAAATAACAAATTTCAATCCAATAACAAATTTCTAACAAATCATCGGACAACTTTTACGGATTAAAATTTATTATTTTATATCTCACAAACGAAGTCGAGTTTGGACGAGATATTTTACAAGGTTGTGTATCATCATACCATCTACATTTGTGATTTTTTTGTTGAATTTAGACGACTTTTTTTGCCGTGGTTTGCATGGGTTTTCACGAAAAGATCGTGGTTTCCACCGGATATGTTCCCTTTTTATTTACACATATCTGACTTCAATGTATATTTATATTTCATTATTATGTATTGTACATGTATACTTTTAATTCGGGTTTCAATAATTTTCTACAACAAGTTAGCACTTAGCAAATACATTATTATGTACTCATTCCTCTCAGATCTGGTACTTGTTATTCACCAATTTTAGTTTTTTGTACCCTCTCTGATCATTGATCGGAGACAAGCATATACAACCATAAATTCTCCAAAGCCATATGAATAAGAGAAGCAAGTTGAATCTCAAATCATCATATCTGAAATAGTAGGACCCTCCAATTTATAGTGAATTAAAAATTATGTGTAAACAAGCACTACTACATAAAAAGATTAACCGTGGCGGACAAAAGATTAACCGTGGCGGGCATTTTGTCCGCCACGGACGGAGGGTCGCGATTTTCCGTGGCGGACAAAATGCCCGCCACGGTTAATGAATAAAAAAAAAAAAAAAAAAAAAAAACCCTAGCGGGCGGCGCCCGGTCTGGGCCCTAGGGCCCGGGGCCCGCGCGGGCCCGCTAGGGCACGCGCCGCCGAATCTCGGGAAGATGCCGCCGGGATCCCAGCGCCACCGCCTGGATCCCGCCGCCACCACCTCGATCCGGCCGCCGGGGCGGATCCGCCGCCGCCGCCGACCCCGCTGAGGAGGTGCCGTCGCGCCACCGCCGGTCGGGAGGTGTCGGAGAGGGCCGCCGGGAGGAGGTGCCGTCGCGCCACCACCGCCGGGAGGAGGTGCCGCCGCGCCACCGCCGCCCGGGACGCCTCCTCCGCGAGCTCGCTGCCGACGACGCCGCGCTGCGCTTCGCCCGGCGCCCTCCGCGCCGGACGCGGCGCTCCCGCCTCGCGTGGGGGACGATCCGCCGCCCGACCCTCGCGCGCCGCCAGCGCCAAGGCGCGCGGGCCGGCCCGGCCCGTCCGGCGCGCCGCGCTCCGCCGGAGGGAGAGAGGGACCGGCGTTGGGGAGAAGGAAGGTGCGGGAGGGGAGCGGCGCCGGGAGCAGGTGAGGTGCGGGCGAGAAAATGAATTGAAACCCTAGAATGAAGTCTTTGGTATATATATATTTGTGGCCACGGATTGGGCTGTTGGGCTGATGGGTTGGGCCTCATTTTCCGTGGCGGGCTTATTACAAAAAAAAACCGCCACGGTTGGCGGACATAAAATGTAACCGTGGCGGCGGTTTTTTTCCTGGCCGGAGGGGGTGCCAGTCCACCTATTTTCCGTGGCGGTTTTTCAAATGCCCGCCATGGAAAATAAAATCGGAACACCATGTAAAATCAATTTTGTAGTAGTGAAGAAAAAATATTTTGAATACAAATAGTCAAATACGGCAATGTCGCCAATTTTTTTTCTCTTATACAAGATTTCAAAGATCAAATGGTAAAACACACGAGCAAGGATGTGTTACATTATTCCCCATATCCAAAAGCGATCCAGTCAATTATGCACACTTGTAATTGGAACTTCTACTTCTCCCATTAATCTTGCTTTCAAACAATAAGAATGAGATGAAGCCTCTCCTTTTCTTGGGCATGAGAATCACATCTACAACCTCGCGGAACAGAGATCCAAGGGCCTTCAGGACTGTCTTCTTGTTGAAGCTTCCATGAGCATCTTCATCAGCATACATCTCATTCTTGGTGGCTCTTCAAACTTTTGGCACAATGCACCCAACATTTCATCGAAGCATTCTGAGTCATATCCAGATTATTCAGTGTTAGTAGCATCATAGATCATACTGTGTTGCGATGGTGTGAGAAATGCCCTGCAAAACACAGATGCAGACACATTTATGCTTTATGCAATCTAAGTTAGGCAAATAATATTATAATGATGAAGCAGAGCAGATGAATATCCAAACTTGCCTTGTCAATTGTGAATTATCAACAAACTAAAGGCTAATGATTTAGTGGAGAACAGTATAAGTGAGAGGTAACAGTACTTGGCCTATGTATTCTATTCATAAGTCCTTTTAAAATCCGTTTGTAATGAAAACTAACCTGAGTGGCACTGACTGAATGAGCTGCACAAAGGTGGATATGCTGAGTAAGGTTAGATTGTTAATTAATATCTTTTCTTGCAGCATCACACATAGTTGTATTTTCTTTTTCAAAATCTAGTCCGTAGATATTGCTGTTTGCAGCTAAAGAGAATTTCACTGCAAATATACATTAATGTATTACAGCTACCTATCTCCATACTTAGAAGACCACTAATGCTTCCAGTTCTACTATGTGTATTTTTTATTGTTTAGTACTACCTTTATAATGTTAGTTAATTAGTTAGCCTAATACTCATGCTTTCATTTTCATCTGGTACAAACATGAGATTGGATTTCTATTGTTCCTTTGTGCTACCTTATTTAGGGACTAAATGATGATGCTTTTTACCCAAATTGATAATTCTATTCTAAAAATATGTATGTCAGAGTATATGTTTCACTAAGATGTAGTCAGTACAAATGTACAATATTACAATAGGGCTGATCTAATGAGAAGCTGCAACAGAGGTACAACATAGTTAAACTGACTAAACTGAATCAAGACACTGAAACGAGCTAACCCAAGAAACTGACGAAACTGAATCGAACTCTGAAACTTTCGAAACGGTCCGTGCGGTGGCTACGCGAGCGCCTCGCCTCCATGGACCTGCTTGCCCCAGCTCCCGCGGCGCATGGAAGCTCCGCCGCGCCGCCATGGAAGCAGGACTGGCGCAGATCTAGGGGTGTGGCGCGCGAAGCCATGGCAGTGGGGTCTTCGAAGGACGGCGGCCGGCGGAGGGCAGCGACGCCATGGCAGAGAGACGGTGGAGAGAGGAGGGGAGAGCAGACGGTGGAGAGAGAGAGAGAGGGAGCGGCCGGAGCAGCGGCGTCGGTGAGAGAGAGAGAGGTGGCGGCGGCAGGCAGGATTTAGAAAGTGCTAGTCATGACTTGGGAATCGGGGTTATTAAAAGTCACCCCCGTTTCCTCGCTCCACAACAATCCAGGCATCGGTGGCGTTTCATCTGTTCGACAGCTGTCCCGGCCTGTTTTTTCCTTTGGCAGCCACCGCGAGCCCGCGAGCCGCACAGGCACAGCCTCAGCAAAGCCTCAGCAACAGACCGCGTCGTCTCGCGTTCGTCCCCGCCGCCCCTCGCCTCGCACCTCCTCACGCCGCCCGCCTTCAGCGCTGCGCTCCCTTGGCGTCCATGACGGGTGGACCCCTGCTGCGCTTGGGCCTATTGGCAGGGATGGGTTGGCCTGCAAGCAGCGGCGTCGTCGAAACTGCCTCGGTCGTCCAGTCGACCATCGCCGCGCCGCCCGCCTTTTGGGCTTCGCGACGTCTGCTCGCTCGGGGAGCAGGTGGGGGACGGTGAGCCTCGACGTGCATGATGGATGGGCCCCTCCTGTGCTTGGCCCCATAGGCAGGCTTCGGTGGGCGCTGGTTTGGCGTGGAGGCGGCAGATCTACCTGCCCCGGGGCCCGGCTTACAAGGACGCGCGCCATACCCACGCGCACCCGGCCATGCCTCTGCGACCGACGGAGATGTACATGGTGAACAGTGCACGGCGACCCTGCCATCTCGTCTTGGAAAATCGAGGGCGGCCCCCTCTGCTGGTAAGTCATTCCTTCCCCTTATCTATCCGGCCAGCTGAAGCCCTCGCTCTCTCTCTCTCTCCTGTTTCTCGCTACACGGCCAACTTCCTCAAACCGGAAAACACTTTAGCTTGATTCATGTGCGTTCTTACCTGTTGCCTCTTGTGATGATCTTGGTTTGTGTGGTCTGATCATATGTTCTGCATTGTGCATGTAGCTGAACTTCCCAGGAGATGGCGTCGGTGAACTGAGCCCGTGGAGATCTTACGTTCTTCCGTGTGTCAGTGTGTGCATCTTGAGGGGAGGTATGCCATCTCTTCCTGTTGGTCTGCTTTTGCCACTAAATGTAGTGTACGAGTCCAGCTTTTGTGGGGATGTTTCCTTCCCAGTCTCTTGCTTAGAGTTGTCGTTTAAGCACTGCTGACAGGTCTCTGATGAAACGCTTCTTTTGTTTATGTTCCTAGATTTCAATACTGGTTGTCGCAAAAAAGGGGGTCTTTCATTACTGGACATACCTCTTTGTTTTGTTTCATCCAGTGTTTGAGGCCATCTGACTTCTCTGGATCTGCACAGCAATATGCTGAATTGGGTTGGATGACCCCCAAAATTATCTTATGGAGTAGTACACTGCACATTAGCTGGATTTAATGTTTTTTTCAGGGGACAATTAATGAAAGCAGACTGCTTAGTCATTGATTCGAGGCTTTGGATAACCTTTTATTTAGAAATGACTTCTTTTTTACCTCAGAAGTTATAACTTAGCCTACCTCATGCAGAACGGGCCAAAGTGCCTGGTTTCGAAAAAAAAAACTTAGCCTACCTCAGAAGTATCGCTTAGCCTACTTTTATATGAATATTGGTGGTCAAAGTCTCTAAAGTTTTGACTGTATGTATCCCTAATCATTGCTGCTCGCTTGCATGCCCATAGCATCAGCAAGTTGTGTGCTGTTTTTTTTTTTTAAAAAAAAAGGATAATTACATGGGTGTATATGGGGTTCAGGTTAAAACTGTAGATAATATATTTGCACTTGTCTTTAAGGGTCTGTTTTAGGTAGTTGTTAACATATTGCTGGTCTTATTGCCGCGCCCAAAAACAAATCGGTTCATTTTTATTCACATACAATTTTCTTGCTATAGGTTCAGAAAAGGTTTGAGTCACTTAGGAAAGAGGAAGGACCCGAGCACCTGTATTGATCAAGGTGAAAAAAAAAATCCTCATATATGGTGTCAGTTTCTTGCCCTCAGTTACTTGTGCCTGGACTAGCCTTACTGAAACACTCTAATCATTGTGCTTCTGCTGTGAAAACAGATTAGCGATAAATGTGTTTCATAACTTAGCCATATCTACTGTTCAAAACTTGTTTTTCATAAATCATTGTAGGGCCATCAGATTATTGAGAGCATCAGATTGTCCTGAACTGTTCAAAACTTGTTCAAAACTTTTCTGGATAGCTGCATTGGAATGTCATGTACCATCAGATTCTTGAACCCTTAGTTGCTTTTAGTGTGAAATAAATCCTTGAGGAGAAGTGCATCATGTGCATGCTTTTTAATTTTGTTAGTAATATGAAATATTGGAGATCTAAGATAGATCTTGATTCGATTGCATGTACTACCAAAGGGATTTAGCGTTGTATTACTGTTTACAGGATGCTCTGAACTATATTAATATTTTTTTTTGCATATTCAAGCTATTAAAAATATGGTTCTTTGTTTACAGGATACTTTTGTTAATATTAATGTTTACCTCTCCATCGGTGGGAAATTTTGTTGCGATTGGAGACTTGGAGCAGATGGTTCTTTGCATATTCAAGCTATTAAAAAAATGGTTGGCTGAACACAGTTTATCTATATTTTGAGAGTTATTCCTGCGTATGCTAAATAAGGCCGAGCTCCTTTTCAGAGGTGCTTAGTTTATCGTGCTAATGATTCTTTCTTCATACCAGGCTTTCAGATTTGAGATATTCAAACGATTTGTTCATAATAACTGTTAGTCTCCCTAAATTTCAATTCACATATACATCACTGGATGAATTAGCACCAATGTGTGTAGCTTATTGTTGACTGCAACTCTTGGAACCCTGAAATGTAGGGATAAAGTCAGAATATGTACAAAGTACTGTATTTACTATTTAGTGCCAAAGTCCTATAAAAGGGATGCATCCTGGAGTTTTTGTTAGTTACTAAAATTATAATCATGGTTCATCTGAGACGTATATTATATTGGTTACACTTTTTTTTTTTTTTCTCTTGAATCATTGCAGGGCGCCCGATTTACTTAGTTTCTGATTTGAATCTCCTCGATCTACTAGTTTCTGATTAATTTAGTATTCACCTGCTGTGACTTTGTGTTTGCAGGCACCCCTTCTTCATCACTTCAGCACCTAGAGATGACTACCTCAGTGTTCACATCCGAACAAATGGTGACTAGACACAAGAGCTGAAGTGCATATTTGTGGAGAATTCTGACTACTCTTGATAGAAGAGCTTCATTTAGCAAGCTAGGTGCAGCAGAACCAAAAAGGCCTACCATTCTAATTTTCCCATGGCTGCTTCTTTACACACCTAAGTAGAGCTGAATCTGAATGTGTTTGTTTTCTTTTTCCACAGCTTGCCAAAATTACTTTGGGAGTGGTTAGTAGGAGTTGGCAATGGAGACTAAGCAGGTCTGGAGACAGCACCAACAACTTCGTTAAGTTTTTTTGAATTTCTTTGCCTATCCATCTAAACGTGTGAAGATTGTTTTTCAAGGAATAGATATTATGTACATTTAAATTGTCAAAGCACCTTTTCATTAGAAGTGACATGTAAAATGGATGGATCATGGGCTTGGGATATAGAGATGGTTAAATTCACTAATATTGACCTCCATTTTAGTTGCACAACTTCGATAAAAGGTTCTAATTGGTTCATTCTAATTTGATGTTTGTGCACCAGTTTTGAGTTAGCCAAGTCCTTTTGTATCCATTGTTGATTTTTTTTTCCTATCATACTAGAATTTTCAACTGTAGAACATTCATTCTGAAGCTATCAGGAGGTGTCACACCAAGAATCCATACCCATGCTCAATTGACAATTGTTCTTGCACTCTGAGAGTTCCAGAATAATAGAATTGAGAAGCCTGAAGTTTTTGATGTGGCTAGAGGGGCTGCTTTGAAGTGCAACTTCCATCTTTCTACAGAGCTATTCTTTGCAATTTTATCGTAAAATTAATCTGCATACTTTGTGTTAGTAAAGTTGATAATTTGTTAATCTTTGTCCTTCCACCATATTGTTTTGTACTGAAATGTTTTTAGGCACTCTTACTATCCTTATGTGCAGAAGAAGCAGAGGCAGCAGACCCATGTGGTGCTGATCCAATGCTAGCCGAGCCTGATCCTAGGCTTGTATGTTTCTCTTCTCTAGATAATATGTATGTCAATTCAATTACCCTATAGATGAAATTATTCAATACACTGTACTTCACATAATTCATTGCTCAGTTACTATATATAGTTTCTGCCACTATTCTTTTTAGTCATTTAGCTGCTCATTTGGGCACTGTCTCTCTTTTTATGGTCATATCTTATTTCCAGTTGACCTGTCTTTTTTTACTGATAAGCTTAGCATCTTAAAAAAAATCTAGCCTTATTCCATTATTCATTGATTTTTAACATATAATGTGCAAAAGGGTTCCTTGTACTCAAATGACTAAAAAATTGTTTTGTAGACTACCAAGGACAGTAAGATGGTAGACTGGTACACAGATATGTATATATGTAGATATGTAGATTACAAATTGGATATGGAATGGTTCTACTGAAATGGTCACTAATATGTAAAATTCATGTGGTACTAGAACTAAGATTCTTGCTTAGTATTTTATAATTTATTTTAGGTCTGTTAACAACGTATTGGATATGGAATACCTTAGAAGTACTGAAATGCTGACTCATATATGTTAAATTCATGTGCTACTAGAACTAAGATACTTGCATAGCATTTATAATTTAGTTTAGATCTGTTAGCAACGGATTGGATATTCATAATGTAATTTTTTATTTGCAGAACATTTTTCATATTACACAGGCAAATGTTGAGGTGCGAGTTAAGTGTATACGTGCATCTAATTGCTTAGTGTTTTAATGACTTGTTATAATTACCATTTTATAATCAAAACATATATACCCAATTTTAGGTTGTGGAAGTGACAGCTTCTAACATGGTTGAGAGAACAGAGAAGCAAAGTGAAGAACAAGATTCTACTGAATCCAACTTTAGAGAGATCGCAAAATCACATGTTTATTTGACAATCCTTATGTTTGTACACTATATTTACATGGTTTAAACTTAGTTGATTGTAATTGTAAAATATGTATGGATATATTGTAGTTATTGGTTGGTCTTCATGTTTTCATTTGCTATTTGTTATTCATATATGACAATTAAAGTTATTTTATTCTTTCAATCCCGGCAGGGCGCCCAAAGGGCGCCAAATGTTCTAGTAGAATGTAAGGTTGGGGAGGAATGAAAAGTGCACAGAACAAGGTGGGATACAGAGTTGGGAAAGGGAGCAGCGGAAGGGAGGTTTGACCAGCGCGGATCGTAAAGCAGCATGGAGTGGCTGAAGATAGCGTGTGCGCGCGCATGCCGTTCCGGAATTGCGTTTTCGGTCACCCCTGGCCCTCGTTGACTATGGCGGCGCGTCCTGCCCGGCCCTCCACCAGCAGCATCAGACGGAGGCCGATGGTGGTGAATCCAGAGCTTGTGGTGAGTAAAGTTGAAAACGGACGGAAACGAACGGAAAATCGCTCTATCGTTTTCGTTTTTATATTCTTAGACGGAAACGGGAACGGAAGCCGGACAACCGAAAACGAAAACGGTTGCGGGATAAACGGTAAAGCGAAAACGGATAAAAACGAGCGGGAAATAGACGGAAACGAACCGTAAGCGGGAACTTACACCGGAATTACATGCCACATGAATTCTCACACATATATTAAAGTTAATAAATAAATCCTTTGCAAACAGACTGAATAAATAAATAAGTTAAGATACCTCAAAAAATCACGGACTAATCTTCTCGTTAGCTCACTTATTGTCCGTGCGTGTGTTGCTCTACATGTCTGTTGTATGCCTATACGGCAGTGCTGATTGCCATACATGGCCCACGTCCACACACTAACACACCTGAACCATAGCACGTTCGCACTAGCAGTAGTAAGTAGGCTTCCTACTAATCAGCAAAGGGTACAGGATACGGAAGTTAGATGGGCTGAACTAGGCCCGAAGCAGGCCAGCAGGTTATCCCGGATAAGCTGTAAACGGGATGAATACGGGATTATCCCGGTCAAAAATGGTATTCCGTAAATATGGACGGAAAAACCCCAGACCGTTTTCGATCCCGCTCCCGCTTAACTTCATCCCGTTTTCGATTCCATTTCCGTTTATCCCGGTAAATACGAAAACGGACGGGAAAATACGGAATATGGTTGCGGACGGAACGGGATTTATCCCGTCCGTTTTCAACTTTAGTGGTGAGGCCCGCGTGGACCCCGATCCCCACCTGCAGCAGCGCCGGCCGGTGCTGTGCGTCTGGGGCATGGTGAGGCGCAGCTAGTCCTGCATAGACGACCTTCTTTTTTTTTTTTGTGAGGGACATAGACGACCTTCGACGCTCCCAGCGGCAAGCTGTCCGTCCCTGCGTGGTGGCACTAGTGGCAACTACTCTACGTGCACTCCTTTGATAATGTGTATATACTCATCAATACATCTATATGGTTTCAGTTTCCTGTATACCTCGTTGGTCTATGCCTGCTAGCTTCTAGTTCTGATTAAAGATGATCTGGTTTTCCACGTTGGTGATCTGCGTGTTGTGAGCGACAATGAGAAAATGCCTTTTGAATTTTTATTATAGTACCTATACCTGTACTGCTGGAGTATCACTTGGATCCCGTTTTTCTGATTTCATATATAGGCTGCCAGCCACTATGCAAATCAAGGAGCTGCGCTCTGTGACGAGAATAGTTAAATTTACAGATTTACTAATGGTCTCATGGGTAATAGATGGGCTCAGTGACGGCTTTTTGAATTTTTTATTCTTTTTAGATGGAATAGCATTGTCGTGAAACTGCATATGTACTGTTTTTGCTCGAATTTGGAAGACTGCTAGTCCGGTAATCTAGCGGCAAGGTTTATATGCAGTGTGGGTAGATGCATGTATGTGTCTGTGGTAATGTAACAACAAGGTTTATATGCAGCTTAGATAGATGCAACCTTCCATTCCTGATTTTCTTATTTTTCCTCAATCCTGCAAGGCCACTGTGCTCTGCCTATTTAATGCTTGTGTTAAAATTTCTTATAGAGTTGTTCTCTGCAGGGTTGAACATGCTAAGCTATTTATGCAAACAATGTAATAGATTTTATGCTTGTTGGAATTGTCATTAGTTTCTTCAAATTTATTTTATGCTTCATGTATTCACATGTTCCATGTGATTCAATATGATATCACCCCTATGTGCTGAACTGCTGATGCGTAAATCATTTAGCTTCCTTTTTTAGTTCATGAGTTGTTTTGGCCCAAAACGCTATGATTTTTCTAGGTTTTTTTTGTCATGAGTTTGCATTAATGTAACTGACATTAATTTTCATGAATAGGTTTCTACGCTTGCTAAAACAAGTTTTTGTGTAGCACATAGGTATTAATCAGGTTGCAAGAGCTCATGCTTTAGGTGCTGCTTGCATACTTTCTCTGATTAATATGCATATTTTTAGTTTTGATCTGCTGTTTCTTTTTGGCCAGAACTGGAGAAAACGACCAATGCCGCGGTGCACACATCCAGCATGGATGCCAGAAGCTTTGAGGTGATGACCGATGCTGTTCTTAGATATTTTTTTATGCTTCACTTGCTAGATTTCTATGCATATGATTAATGTTGCACAAAAGCCTCATGGTCAGCGATGGATGTGGTTGGAATTTTTATGCTTCCATGTACATCTTTATTTCTGCATGCTCTAGGAACTCATTTGATTTTTTATTTGCATTGACTTCCTATTAGTAAATTCTAAGAATGATCACTTTTATGCATTTGATTTTTATACTTGAAAGTAATAAATTTTGAATTGTGCATGTCTCTGATCCTCCCCCAATGTGGGGTTTCTATGCTATAAAACCGAGATATCGAAGATTTTGGGGGCTGATCTTTATTCTCAGTTGCATAGGTTTCTGTTGTAGTTAATTTAAAATTTCAAATTCTAGAGTAGTCATCATTTGTCAATTATGTATTCATATGCACAATGCTCATAGTATTCAAAGTTTGTTTTTTTAAAAAAAAAAATCACTTGGTTTCTATGCTGCTGGTAAGAATACAATTTTTATGCATTGTTTGGACACACATATTTGTTGGAACAATTATGATTTGTATGCTTCTATACAAATTTATACATTGTCCGTGCACAATTCTATGCATCGTATGATTTTATTTCTTACTGGTTTCTGTGCTTTACGTTGCGAGGTGCATGGCTGAGGAGGTGCTAGGCATTCGATCCTTGCTTGGAAGCTATTACGGAAGACAGTTGGGCGAGATCCAATATATTTCATAGTTGCATAGCTTTCTATGCTCGATTGCATATAGGGTCGTATGCTTAGTTGCATAGTTGCTAAGGTTTCTATGCTTAGTTGTAGTAACTATTGTATTACACGATGTGATTTTTATGTACTAACAAAATTAAGTTTTATTCATCTAACTACTAATTTCTATTCCATGTTGGTGTCATAATGTTTCCGGCCATCTTGACCATTGATTTTATAAATTCGATCGTCCATGACTTGCTATTTTTTTCGACCCCACGGAGGACTTTCCATTGTTTAGAAATTTCAAATTTTGTCAAAGAGATTGTCTCCATGTTTTACGCTTTTGTGTTACCATATTTTTATGCATTATTTCTATGTTAATTGTACATCCCCATATTGGGAACCATGTACATTAGCATGCTCGAGTCCGATCATCCATCACATGCTATTTTTCAAATTTTAAATTCTATACATCTTTGTTGCGTTAATTATCCACCGGAGAATGAAGATTTTATTCGTTGGACTACTAATTTCTATGCAATATCGACACCAAAAATGTTTCTACTCACCTTGACCATTGAATCTATGAATCCGATCGTCCATGTCATGCTATTTTTCTAATTTCAAATTTTGAAGGCGGCGAAATCGTCTCCATGTTTTATAATGTTCTATGCATTGCTGCCATGTTAATTATACTCCCATGTTTGTGTCAAGTGGAATGTATTGTTGACAAAATTAACTTTTACGCATTCAATCACTAATTTCTATGCATTGTCATTGGCAAAACTATGCAATGTCAGCGGCAAAACTTTTACGGAGAGGGTTTTACGCGATAAAATATGCAACTTTTATTCATCAAACCACAAATTTCTATGTAACGCCGGTGTCAAAAACCTGTTACGCATATTGATAAGTGATTCTATGCATTCTATCGGCCTTCAATTGATATGATTCAAGTGGAGTGATTCAATTTTCAAATTTTTAGAGGAGACAAGAGCACCTATCATTTTACTATGCACTCGCTCATGAGATTTTTATGCACGGACTGGTAGCATAAAATTCATTATCCTCATGCACAAATTTTTGAATTTCAAAATTTTTCAAAAAATATTCACAATGGATTTTGAATCGTGCACAAAAACTCTACATCCTAACTGTTCTACGCATCTTGACAAGTGATTCTATGCATCCAATCAGCCTTCAAGTACTATGAGTTAAGTGTCGTGATTTAAATTCCAAATTTTGGAGGAGACGAGAGCACCTATTATATTTTTATATGCAATCGCTCATAAGATTCTATGCGCAGATGGTAGTATAGAACTGTACATCTTAACCGTTCTACGCATATTTGACAAGTAACTCTATGCATTCAAGTGTGGAATTTTAAATTTCAGAGGAGATGAGAGCACATACCATGTTGCTATGCACTCGCTCACAAGATTCTATGCATAGAAGGTAGCATAAAATTAACTTATATTCATTCAATCATTAATTTCTATGCAATGTCATCTTGGCAACAAATTTCTATGTACATGAGAACCACTGGTTTTAGGCATCGTCGCAACAAATTTCTATGTAATGTCGGTGTCAAAAAACTGTTTCTACGATATTGATAAGTGATTCTATGCATTCAAACGACCTTCAATTGATGTGATTCAAGTGTGGTGATTCAAATTTCAAATTTTTGGAGGAGACAAGGGCACCTTCCATGTTACTATGCACTCCCTCACAAGATTCTATATACAGACTAGGAGCATAAACTCTTTATCCTAACGTAAAAATTTTTTGAATTTCAAAAATTTCCTAAAAAAATATTCACAATGGATCTTGAATCGTGCACAAAAGCGTCTAGAGTTCAATGGTGAAAACCATTTTTAAATCGGATGGTTCGTTAAGAAATTATAGGGAAAAAAAGAAAGAGAAATTAGATGGGATGCACACGTGGATGCACACGTCAGCCTTGTCAGCTTGTGCCAGGTGGTGTCTGGTGGACAGCCAGCTCGCGAAGAGGTTTTTATGCACCGGCGAATTGATTTTGATTCACTCAACCACTAGTTTTTATGCATTGTCGTAACAAAATCGTTTCTACGCAGGGTCTGGAGGATTTTTATGCATCCGGTCTGCTGGTCTGAAGGGTCCCCCACCTGCACGTCAGCGTGTGTCACCACCTCCAGGGTCTGCTGGGCTGGCCAAGGGGTCTGGCTGGGGCTTCCCATTAACTTTTATTCGTTCAATCACTATATTCTATGCAATGTCATCGGTAAAACTATGCAATGTCAGCGGCAAAACTCTCTGTTCATCCCGTGGAGAGGGTTTTACGCGGTAAAATATGTAACTTTTATTCATCCAAGCATAATTTTTCACGTAACGCCGGTGTCAAAAATCGTTCTACGATATTGACAAGTGATTCTATGCATCCAGTCCGACCTTCAATTGTTGTGATTCAAGTGTGGTGATTCAAATTTAAATTTTAGATGAGACAAGAGCACTACCATGTTACTATGCACTCACTTAAAAGATTTTATGCACAGACGACAGCATAAAACTCTTTATCTTAATGCATGAATTTTTGAATTTCAAATATTTTTTAAAAAATATTCACAATGGATCTTGAATCGTGCATAAAAATGTCAGGAGTTCAACTGTGAAAACCATTTTAAAATCGGATGTTGCGTTTAAAAAATATGGCGAAAAAACAAAGAAATTGGATTGGAATACATGGATGCATGCATATGTGAGCTGTGTCAGGGTGGGTGGTCCACCGCTACTTCCCCCCACGCCACGCGCGCGTGCGCCAAGCGCAGGGCACCCACTTTCGTGAGTCCAGCGTGCCACGGTCGGAAGGCGGTGCATCGGGTCGCCTCGACAAAGCCGGGCCGGGCTCTCCGCTAGCTTCTCCCCCCACCCGACTCCTCGGCGTCCGGACCACCCGCGGTCCGCGGCCCCCCCCCCCCGCCCTCACCCCACCGATTCCATCGCCGGCGCCCCTCCCCTCCCCCACCGGATCGGAGCGCCGCTTCCCGGCTGCCGCCCTCCTCCTCCACCGCTGTGCGGTTGTAGAGGCTTGGGATGGGGCCGCTGCGTGAAGAGCCTGGCGGCGGCGGTCGGTTCTGCATCCCGGCGGAGCACTCCCCTGCGGCGGCGGGCCCGCACCAACATGGACCGCCCATCGAGCTCGCAGAGACTCCGCCCCCTGGTCACCTCCCCCGGCCCCCGGCTCCGGCGGCCCCGCCCGCCATGGCCGCGGCGCGCCCCTAGCAAGCTGTGCCACGGAGCCTCCGTCGAGCCCGCAGCGCCCGCCCCCAATGGGCCTCGCCGGAGTTTCGAACCCGCGCTTCCTACCGGCCATAGCTTACTCCCCGTCGTCCGGCCCGCTCGCGTCACCCATGCCACGCGCAGATCTGAGTCTCCACGGGCGCGACGGCACAACCAACCGGCGGGCCCACCCCTCCGAATCCGGACCCTCCCATTCTCGACTCCACGGGCACGGCGCTCTCTCGTCCTCAACTCCACCGGGGGACGGCGGTAATGGCGGTGCGTGCCTAGATACTATCGAAAAGTACCGAAACAAGACTTATATCGCTCAACACAACGCGCGACGGCGCTTGGGACGCCAGGCGACCGGCCATGGTGAACAGGCAAACAGGCAAACGACGACAACAAGCTGCTGACATTAGCTGTGGGCTTGGCAGCGTGCATCTGGCCAATCGTGTGGCAAAACACGACCTTAATCCACTCTAGATCGGCCCTTCCTAGAGCTGGAGGCAATGGATGTGCGCAGCCAATGGTGACACATTTAAAAATCACAAAATTGCTAAATACTGACAAATACCGATAGATACTGGAGGTAGATACTGACAATTACTGACATCAATGGAAAAATACTGAAGGTACTGGCAAAAAATAATGAAATATACCCGATGATATGGTATTATACTGAAGGTAGATACTAACATCAAAGGGAAAATACTGAAGGTACTGGTAAAACATAATGAAGATTCCCATCGGGTATGGCGGGTACGGGTAGTATACGCCCACTACTCGGAGATACTGATAAAATACTCAGAGATACTGACAAGTACTCAAGATGCTAACAAAATACTTAAACGAACTACTTAAGAATACTGCTACTCAGAGATAGTGATAACTACTCGGACATACTAACAAAATACTCAGAGATACTGACTACTACTCAGAGATACTGATAACTGCTCTGATAAAATACTCAGAGATACTGGGAGAGACCGACTACTACTCAGAGATATTGATAATGATAAAATACTCAGAGATAATCGGAGATACTGACTACTACTCAGGGATACTGATAACTACTCTGATAAAATACTTAGAGATACTGACTACTACTCAGAGATATTGATAAGATACTAGGAGATACTGACTACTACTACTATGATAAAGTACTTGGATACTGATAACTACTCGGAGATGCTAACAAAATACTTTAAACGGACTAGCCAAGATTCATCTCAGAACTCTAAGTATTTTTCCAAGATATTTGTATACTTGGTAATATAACTTTAGTATTTCTAAGTAATTTGTTAGCATTACATTAGTAGTTGTCAAATATTGAAAATCTAGAAAATACTGATGACCGACTGAAACTTACACGACATACTCATGACTACTGAAGCCCACAAATACCGACAACTAATCAAAGTATAGACTAAAAATGTTAGTGACCAATACTGAGTAATCTTGAACAAATACTAACTAATCTTGAAACATACTTATAACTACCGATTCAAAAAATCTTGTGGAAGAAGATACTAAGAAACACTCATTCATCTCACGATCTACGATACATGTGAACATTTTGTATTGTATTCGGTATCTATCATTACATGTGAGCACAAGCACAAGCACAATCACCGACCATCGACCAACACAGGGTCTCAACGAGGAGGCATCGGGTCTTTGCTGCACGCAGCGAGGCTTGGGGCTAAACCGGCTAGGCTGCTCCCCGGGTGCTCGGCCACCGATATGGAGGAGATAGACCGCCGACGGGAGGTGAGGTGGGAGCACGGGAGACCACCACTCGGCCGGCGGCGAACCCCGGCGGGCGTTGGGCTAACCACAGGGCACGGGCCTGGTCCGCATCGACACGCGACTCAATGTGCTCCCATGGCACCGCCGCCCACCATGTAGCCGCCATCCACCTTCCATCATGGCGGCGGATCCCACCTCCCCGACGACGGCGGCGGCCGCCCTCCTCCACCTCCCGTCGCAGTCTGCGCTAGCGCCACCTTCATGGCCGATGCGGCCGATGGTGGCTCGGGCCCAACCACTAACGACGGCGGCGCGGCCGACTCACGGCAATAGCGGGCGGGGAGAGCGGGGACCGCGACCTCCGACGGACAAGTCTCTCGCGGGAATCAGTCCGACGCCGGGCGGCCACGACGCCGACGGCTCCGGCTGGAGGCCGGCGATCCCCCCGGGCGGTTGGGGGCCGACAGAGCCGGCGGGGAATGTGGGGGGGGATGGGGGCGAAGGCGGGCATGGGGAGGCCGGCGGGGGTTGGGCGGCGCCGGCGTGGTGGAGGTGGGCGGCGCCGAGAGGTCGATCCGGTCTCCGTCTCGGGGCACACCACGAGCCTCCGAGTCGGGTTTCGCGGCCTCCCGACGCCCGCACCCTTCGTTGTTGCCTACGGCTCCCTCCCCGAGCAGCCGACGGCGGGCGCACCGCACCCCCACCCGTGACGGGCGCCTGGGACTGGAGGGGGTGGTGGCGAGGGCCGGCGCGCCTCCCTCGACCCCGCTCGTGGCGGCGCGGCTATCCCCATGGCCGGGCGATGGATTCGCGACGAGTCGTAGCCCCTCTGAAAGGTCCCTTGTGGTTTTTGATAATTGAGTGTCAACATTAGGTGAACTAATAATGTGTGATTGAGATAATACACAGGAGATTAGTTCACATGCGATGATGCAACGAAGGAGCTTATTGCATATGTGACATGACATGGAGTCATGTGACCAAGGTGGTGAAGATCAAGACGAGGCTTGGCTTGATGGACCGGTTGCAAGTGTGAAGGGCAAGTCGAGGTAGTGAAGCGATGGACCACGAGGTGGTGAAGCTTGGGCAAGACTTGGCGCCGATGCACCGACGCAACGGTGAAGAGCAAGTGAGGTCAAGATCGATGGACCAAGAAGGTCATGTGATGATATGAAGTGGATCATATCATTCTTGTTCGTGTTGGTGCATGTGTTGCATCGGCACTTGGAGATGGAGCGGAATGGAAATGCGCAAGGCAAAGGTATAACCTATAGGGCATTTCATTTTCGCCCGGTCATTGGTGCTTAGAGAATTTTATGACCGGGTTTAGGATAGATGGTCGTACTATCAAGAGGGGCAAACTTGTTTGCATATCGGTCATCTAGTGCCACTTATGCGATCTAACTTTGCGATGTGTTAGGATCGAGTGGCGTGGTGAGAACAAGAGCTAACTTCGCCTTTGAAACTGTTTGTGAAAATGCTAACACACTTGCACATAGAGATGTACACTTGGTGGTGTTGGCACTTTTGCTAAAGGCGAGAGGTGTTTGCGGGGTTGAGTTGGGTTTGGGAACGCTCATCCTCCCGCCCGAGCTTTGAGGCGGGATTCGCTTTCGGGAAAATGAGAGGCTTATTTTCTATTGCGCCGGATGCAAGTTTTGGAGAAACCATGCTATCCGTGGAGCTCAAGTTTGTATACTTGTTGGGTAGCATGGTGGAGAAGTTGGCGAGAAGAAGAAACGGCGTCCTTGGCGTTGCGCTTGAGAAGAAGTTTCGGCAAACCTCGACTGTCCGGGCCTTTGGAGCGGGCGATCCCAGCTAACTTGGAGAAGTTGCGATCTTCGCTGGACTCGTTTTCGGCCGAGGCGTGACAGTCCGCGCCCTCACGGGCGGACTTGTCCGCCCGCCACGTCTCGGCCGATGTTCAGCAGTTGCCGTAACTCGCTCCCGCCTCGCCGTAACTCGCCCCGGCTAATGGCTTGGTTGGAGTCCGCAAGTCTTTTGGCCTCCGAGCAAAGTTGCCGAGAGCTGCTTTGGCACTTTTTGCCGCAGAGGCGCGACGATCCGCGCCTGGGGCGGACGACGATCCGCTCGCCGGGCGGATCGCCGGGCAGCTTCATCTTTTTTCTAGCGAAAGCGTAGCAGCCGCTTCCTTCGCCCCGACCGCCGTGAGTGAACGGCGGGACAGTCGGGCCTCGTGGCGGATCGCCCCGCAGTGTGTGGTGTTTGAACCTAACGGCTTTTTTCGTAACCAAGGACCGTCAGGGCCTTGTGTGGCGGATCACGGCGATCTCGCAGAAAGGCATAACGGGCTAGTTTTGCCTTTGGGGCTATAAAACCTTGGGGTGGCCGGCCTTGGCGAGGTGCCGAGCACACTCTAGCCTTGGTGGCTTGTGTTGTGGTGCTAGAGAGCCCCTCCCAACTCACTCTAACTTGATAGTGTTCATCCGATTGAGTGAGTGAGCGATTCTAGTGCGATTGCGTGAGAGATTGCATCGTGTGGCACTAGGTGATCGTGTTGCAAGCCGGTGTGCTTGTTACTCTTGGAGGTTGCCACCTCCTAGAGCGGCTTGGTGGCAAGAGACTTCGTGAAGCACGCAAGGAAGCTTGTGCGGTGCTCAGAAGGAGGATTTGTGAGAGGTTCGTGCTCACCTCGCGGGGATCGTGAAGAGCAACTCTAGTGGAGCATGTCATTGAGCTACCACACTTGGGTGTGGGTTCTCGCAGATGCCCTCGAGGGATTGGCTCGAGGATTCCCATCTTGTGAGTGATTCGATCAAGCTCCCACCGTGGGATTTGGCACCGGCCATTAAGCTTGTGAATCATCAAGTGGGTGAATCGCCAAACCGTGGAACCACCAAGGTGTCGGTCGACACAACGAGGAGTAGGGGAAGTTGGCAAGCTTCCCGAGACCTCGATAAAAATCACGGTGTCATCTTGTGTTCACTCTTCGCGGTGGTTTGCATTCTCACTCACAAGCTTCTCGCATTTACTTTGTTATATATATCTTGTGCTTGCTTGTGTAGTGTTGTAGTGACTAACTAGCTTGTGTAGCTTGTTTTAGTTGCTTTGCTTAGTTTGTGTAGCTAAGTAATTTGAGCCTTTGGGTTAGGCGTGTGTTGCTTTGTCCATTGTGCATCTAGTGAGCTTAGGTTGGTTTTGTGCTTTTGCTTACTAGAATTGTGTAGGAGCTCCCCTTGCTTGAAGTACTAGTTGCTTAAGGTTTGTGTGACCTTGCAATAGAAACGGTTAGGAGCTCAAGCTAGGCTTGTCACCTCACTCTTCTTGTGTAGGATCTTTTGTGAGGCGATTTAGAGTCATAGATAGAGGGGTGAAGTCTTGGCTAGACCGATAAGTTTTATTCCGCATTATTTTCAGTTAGCCGGTGCGATTAGTTTTAAAAAGGACTATTCACCCCATCTAGTCCACCATCTCGACCCTTCACCCTCGCGGCTGTCCCCATGGCAGCGACGACGGCATCCAGAGCACCTACGGTGGCGTCCTCTCCAGCTCGGATTCAATATCGAGATGGGATTCGGTGGCGGCGGTTGCGTGTTCCCATGGCGGTGGTCAGTCTTCGGTGGCTGACCCTTCTCCACTCCACTGCAGCGGCATCAAAGGCAGTGGCCGGCGGAGGCACACCTTGCACCAGCGAGGTGAGAAACCAATGTCGCCGGTCTCCTGTGTCGTGAGTCATGAGGTGGGTTCGATTTGTGTTACGCTCTTTCTGACAAATCATGGCTGTGACATGAATGATTCTGACAAATCAGTGCTCCGACCTGCAGGACTAGCTGCTACGGCTTGCACAATCCTCCTGCGGCCATGGACCAACTCATGTCGTTGCCCCTTCCCTGTGATCTGCAGGCTAATCGCTGCCCCTTCCCCGTGATCAGGTCAGCCTGCTTTCCTTGCCCTATCAATTATTCATCCGTGCATGGATTATTGGACATCATGAATCATGGATTACTGCACGGAAGTTGCTAGGTTGTTGTTAATTGATTTTCTCATCCTAAATTTCTGTTTCCTATTTAATTTGTAGACCCCGATTCCTTGATAGGACTACTAATGATTGCTATCTGATCCAATAATGAGAAGCTTGAGGTACCCACATATTTGCTCATCTGACACATCCTTTTTTTATGTCATTGCAACTGTGCTCATACACACAATAGCAATTGGTTTAGTCTTTTTGTCGTAACTGGCCCATGGCACTAGTTGTAATTTGGTTTAATTAGATTTTTTTATCAGAGCTCAACCCACACATTCATATGTGTCGCAACTCTGCCCATATACATAGTAGTAATTGTTTTAGTAGTTTTGTGTCAACTAGCTCATGAAACCGGTTGTAATTCGGTTCACTTTCATTTTACCAATGTCAAATGTTTATTTAGGCATGTTTTTAATATCGTTGCAATTGTGCTCATACACATAGTATAAATTGTTTTAGTTTTCTTTGTTGCAACTAGCCCATGGCACCCGTTGCAATTTGGTTTAATTTGACATTTTTTCTTAACAAAACTTAACTCACACATTCAATTGTTTTGTCAGTGCCCATATATATAGTAGTAATATTTTAATAGTTTTGTTGCAATTGGTTTAGATTTATTGTTGCAACTAGACCATTGCATTAGTGGCAATTCGTTTCTTTTTATCAACATGTAGGTCTCCATGAAGCATATCAACCTTCAAAAAATTCATGATATTTTAATGTTTGTGTTCTAGCGAGCTGCTGTTGTGTGCATTCATGCTGGCTGCAGCTGTTGTTGGCTGCCTGCAGCCGCTGTAGTGACTGCTGTAGCTGCAGCTAGCGCTACCGAACAAGCTCAGGCTGCCAGAGTGGAAGGACGAGCGGGTGTGTTCCGCACGGAGGTGATCTAGCACATGCACTCACCCGGAAGTGAGGGAGGTCTGTGCATTTGTTAAACAAATTTCCATCTGAGATACAGGGTTATCTGTTCTTGCTTTGTTTTTGTTCTCAAATTTTTCTGTTTGGTATCCAGTTACTGACTTGCTGCTGCTATTTGTAGGAGCTCCACGCATTACCTCTTGTTGTTGACTGTACAGGGATTTCTGTTATGGCTAATCTCCTCAGCGTATTGACAAATGTAGGTTCGTGCATGTTGAGGTGCTTCCATACTTTATAAACTTTTTTTTCGTTCATTAGACTCAAGCTATTTATTGATTTCGTAAATGGTATGCAAATATGCACTGACTGATCATATTTATAGCTTCCTCTTCTCAGGTACATGTTGGTTGTTAAGTCACCGAACCGTGTTGGGTTCTATAGCAGCGGACCTCTGTACACATTACCAGGCAGCAATGGATCATGTTTCTAATAAATATTTGGAGTTCTTTTAATCATTTTGCCTGCCTCCGAACTGGTCTGCTAATTATTTTCTCTGGTTTCATACAATTTCTTTACAGACCTATTGTGTGCTACGGTAGTTGCCAACCTATGTGAACCCAATTTCGGGTCTTAGTTGCCCCTACAGCCCACTGAAACTTTTATCCCACTATTTACCCATGTTTCATCTCTGACTGTTTTCCTTTCTCCATGTTTCATCTCTGATTGTTTTCCTTTCTCTTGGTCACCTATTAAGTAACAAACAAGTTTTCTCGGTTCCTCGAATCAACAAAGCAATATCTTCGCTTGACCTTAAATGCCAGCTTGCCAACAAATCGCTTCACCCGCCCAACGCGGGGTTACCCTGCTAGTATTAAAATGGTTTATGTTCTAGTTGTAAATAGAGGACTTGATCAGTTGCAACTATCTTATTACCTTAGTTGTACTTGGGCTATCATCCTAGTTGTAAATGGTTTTCAATAACGTAGTAATTACTTTATTAGATTAGTTGTAACGGACTACTATCCTAGTTGCAATTGGAGGACACGACCATTTGCAATTACTCCAATTGTAACTAGATGCGTGCTCTTGTTGTAATTTTTGTGATGGTGTGTGTGCATGGGGTCCTAGTGTAGTTATTACTAGGTTGTTATCCTAAATGTAATTCGTGATTCCACCAGTTCAACCTACATTCATATGTGTTGCAATTGTGCCAATATACATATTAGTAGTTGTTTAAGTAGTTTTGTTGCAATGGAGCTCAACCCCACACATTCATGTGTGTTGGAACTGTGCCCATTTACATAGTAATAATTGGTTTACATTTATTGTTGCAATCTGGTCGTTGCATCAGTGGCAACTCATTTCACTTTGACTTGTTCTTGTTATCTGAGCTGAACCAACACACTCATCTGTGAATTTTTATATAGGAAACTTGTTGTAGCGCATAGTATCTTTAAGGCCTGCTGCCCCTCCGTCTCTTACACTGATTCAGTACTGAATGATACTGAATTTGGCATTATCGTTTCAGACTTTCAGTGCTGATGTAAATACCGAACGTTGCTGCTAAACACTACTGAGTTTGGCATTATCATTTTAGTGCTGCTGGAATTACTGAATGCATTATCGTACTCCATCAAAATACTGAAGCTGAATCAAACATGCAGGCACACTCAGCCATAAGCAACCAGTACAGCATCAAAAGTGTGTGGTCATTTTTTTTTACAACAAAGTGCGTGGCCATTGTGCATCCGAATATGCCTGCTAGTTGTAATTCTTCGAAAATATTTTTTGCCACTGCTTGTTGAATATTGGAGACTGCATCATTTCCAGGCAGGACTAGGAGCAGCACGGGCACGTGTGGCGTCGGTGGAGCGGCGCACGCTGTAGTGCCACATCTGCTGTTGCTGCTTCTGTGCCATGGTCAAGCACGAGGTACCCGAGGTGATCCCACTCCTCCCATCCTCTCCCATTGGCGACCTTCAATCTGGGATGTTTGGTGCCGGCTCGTCTAGAAATCAAGAGGCATGGGTACTGAGATGGATTTTCTGGGCACCAATGGGATTTCCCGCTAGCACGAGTCGCGTCATGGATTGGAGAAGCTACTGATTCAGTTCTGCTAAAATTAGTTTAGTATATATTTAAGCATCACTAGTTAAACGCCGTGCGTTGCTGCGGGATAACAAAATTTATATAAAAACACACGGATCGCATGATAAGATAACAATATTACGAAGAGAACGTGATATCGCTTGCACACGGGCTTATGTGCAACCATGCACACTTTAGATCCTGGAACGCCCATCTCCCATCGGTGGACCCGGCGGCGTGAGCGGGGGATTTTTCATTTTAACGCCCTCACGCGCCTTGACATCTAATTTATTTTTGCGAGAAACCCCTCCAAGCCGGACCATCCCGTACACATGAGAGTGTATGCAAATATTAGTGCTTATCTCATGGGCATCTTGCATGTCTTGAAAAAATCTCATAACCTTAAAACAAAGTATGTTATCTTCACGTACAAATACTTGCGGGTTTACAATGTATTGTAGAATGAGTAATCCACTTGAGTGTGTGGCAAGATTCATCATAACATATATAAATATAATAGTTATTATTGCTATAAGTGACTATGGTTCTAAGTTAGTTACACATCTATGCTAGCTATAATGTTTTTCTCACGGTTAAATTTTCATCCGAAGATTTTTTGATTCCATCGAGGAATATGTTTATTCATTATGGCTTGGAACTGCATGTCGAATCAATAGTTTACTGGCATATATAAGCAAATCGGTGTGTCTTTACACCAGTCTTCGGCCAGTCTAGGGTCAACCATAATAAGCATCTTTTTTCACGCTCATCTAAACATAAAGCATATATTTTCCATAGAAACTCCATGGCAAAAGAAACGCAAACATGATAACAATTAGAAAAAAAAAATATGAGAAGCAAGTATTAAAGCGGGCAAGCGAGTTACATATGCATTGTGCTAAGTTGTATTTCAACTTTTCACACACACCAACCGTATCGGCCATTTCTTTATCACTATTTTTTGCGGCATGCCACCGATGTCGTTGAAGCACACATTGTCTTAAAATAGAAAAGATACATAAGTGTTAGTATTTACTCATTTAAACCATTTTCTCCCGCACTCATCAATCCTCTATATCTTTACTCTATATCAACTAACCTATATTTTATTCAACCATCTCCTCTCCTCTCCTCTCCTTTTCTCCTCCCTTCTTCTTTTCTTTTCTTTCCCTTTTACAATATTTTAGTAACAAAATTTTTTAATTAACTAATAATAATAAATTTTCCTCCTTTTTATTTATTTTATTTTTTCTTTTCTGTTTTTTGTATACCGTTTTCCTTTTTTTCCCCTTTTTCTCTACCTTTTCTTTCTTTTCCCCCTCTCCTCCTTTATCCATTCTTTCCGCCGGCGCCGCTCGCACCTGCTCGACCTCTCTTCGCCGCTCGGCCCTGCACCACCGGTGGCCACCACCCGCCCCTACTCCACCGGGGGCCAGCCTTGCTACCCCATCCCCGCTCCCTCCGCCGGCGCCCGCATCGAGTGCGGCGGGACGAGCTCGTGGCAGCGGGCGCTCCCCTCCGCGACGGGGAGGGTCAACAGCGGCGGAGGTTGCGACCGGCGCGTGAGGTAGGGGGCTTGGCCGGGAGGCGGACCACGGCGTCCAGCGCCCACGCCGGCTGCGCGAGGAGGACTTCGACGGCTGCGCACGTACCGGCCATGGCTGACGTCGTCGGATTTGGGGAGGAGCGTGGGGGTCGACGCGATGCGGGTGTCGAGTTCTGGCATCGACGGCGGCAAGGCGATAAGGAGCAGGGGCGGCGCGCAAAGGTCGACTAATCCGGCCACGCCCGCTAACTCCGGTCCCGGCTCCTACCAGCGCCGCCCCTCCCCTCCATTCCTCTCCGCCGCTACCAGCGCCGCCGACGCGGCAGCCATGACGCCGCCCCCACGCGCCGCCTCGGCCGGCCCCACGTAGGCACGCCGACCCCAACCACATCGCCAGCGGCCACGCAGCGCCCACAAACTGCCTCCGGCGACGCTGCGCTGACGACGCAGCTGCCGAGGGGTGTCGCAGCGGCCACGGCCTCGGCCACAACTGCAACGCCTGCCGACACCACGCGGCCCTCCGAGCGGTGCCGCACCGCCGCACCACCGCCGGCCCGCCACCCCGTCGGATTGCGGAGCCACGTGCGCCCTCGGAGCGCCATATATGGTGTGCGACCGCCGCACGGCGCCGGACCGCCTGCAAACTCCGCCGCCGCAACATCGCCCACCAACAGTGGACACCATGGTGCTTGTCTCTCTCTCCCAATTGCTCTCCCATATCCCATCTTCTACAAACGAATGCCTCAGTCATTGATGATGCACACTACGTGGTCGACGAATTTCCTCTACCGCATTTTTACATGCAGCTCTAACTATTTAATATTGTTTAACTGCTTAAAAAAGATCATGCAGGACGTTCTGACACTGCGAATGTTGTACCTGTTTTGCGATTAGTAAAGCTGCCCATGCTCATAGCGTCTAGGACCTAAACAAAAGTTATTGTTGGTGTTTAGGTATTTCAGTCCTATTGTATAAGTTTTAATTGATTCCTAACCTTTTTTTGTTGGTCTGGAGTTTCTGTAATTCAGCCATGTGCATTTTGAAACCTGAATCTGACAGTATTGTTTAGTTTTAGTTGAAGTATTTTGAGTGTCATGGTGATTCAGGTACTAAATCTCAGTTTCTTCATGCAGCAGAAGTTCAGATGTCTCTATCTATTTTAGGTGTGGCTTAGTTTGGTCAGAAGTAACCTGCAGCCTGAGTAGCGATTACTGGCCAAAGGTATGAACAAAGCTGACACTCTCCAACTGCTGCTTTCATTCAAATTTCGTTCCCTTTCAAACTAACTAATTACCTCACTGAGTGTGCCAATGTGTTGGACTTGATTGTATTACCGTTTCTCATTTAGCCATATTAGAGGCTTTTAAAAGTTTAATAGATAGCTGCATCGATGAAACCTTGGTTTCACAGGGAACGCTTAGATGAAGGCCAGGCATCAAGGATTGAAATCCGATCCCACAATCATAGAGAAGATATGTGCTATCCTAGAAGGCTTGCTAGATTTCGCTACAGTGATGTCTGGGACAGATCATTTCATGTAATTTCAGTGGCATTTGACAAGTTTGTTATGTATTTCAGCACCTTAGTATATCCTCACACATCCATACAATTTTGTTATTGCATTTCATTCTGCATCATGTCATTGATTCTGTTATGATGGTGATAATAGATCATCATTTTCGTTGTCTATAGATTAGCTGTGTTGGAGATTTGGAGTTCCTAGTCTTATCTGGCCAGTGGTCACAACTCATAAGGCACCATGTTTTTATTCTTGGGCTCCGATATTTGTAACTTGAACTAACTTGCTATGTTCATTTTTGAATGAAAATTTGATTATATTATTTATTTTACTTCAGTTAATTTTCGCGTGGATTGCTATGGGGGTCGCATCTCTAACCTCACTCAAAGCTAATTTTCGAGTCTGTTGATTCTCATAATTCTGAGTTGCACAAAGTTTAACAATCCTAGGATTCGAAGTTTGACAAGCTTAGCATTTAGTGAATTGGGACCTTAACAGTGTCTTTGTGACTGCACAGTGACTTCATTACAAATTCTGCTGTGTCTCAATGCGAGAAGTACATCTCCTTAAGCTATAAATAGGAAGCTGAGTTGGACAGACCATCCTTTAACACATTTAATAAAATTACATGAGACCTTTTCAGACCTTTGTTACGTTTTTAATTGCTTGCTGATAGCGTGCATGTGTTTAATCACTGCACAAGGTAATCTGTTTAATCGAATCCATTTAATTTAAGTTGATCAAATATTTTATTGTGAAGGTTGATCCATAGTCGCATCATGTCATTGATTCTTTTATGATGGTGATAATAGATCATCATTTTAAGTTATCTATAGCTTAGCTGTGGCGTACCAGGTGAGCGATGGAGCAGCGACATTGGTGTGGCGGCGGCGATCTTCAACTTAGACAACGAGCAATGGACGGCCAGGCGTGTCGATCGTCGCGAAGCGGCGGATTGCGGCTCGGTAGCGTGGAGTTGAGGATGGCGCCGCGGCGTCGCACCACGGAGAGGACGATGGAGCAGGGTTGACGACGTGTCATCACACGAGGGGTGAGGGCGACGGCGTGGCGGCCCCTCACGGCGAGGACTACGGAGGAGCAGCGACGTTGGTGTGTCCGCGGCGATCTTCAACTTGGGTGGCGAGCATCGCACGAAGGCGGCGACACATGATGGTGAGGACGATGAAGTAGGTCGACGGCGCGGGCGACGCTCTACAACGAGGACGCGAAGGAGGTCGACGGCGTGGCGTCGCACGAGTTCAACCGTGAACGGCGCCACGGCGTCACATGACGGCGAGGTGAAGGAGTAGTCCTCTTTTGGAGCGGAGGAGAGATCTAGCACCAGGAGATTTGGGAGGCCGTGGTGTATATTTGTCACACATAATTTATTTCCTTTTTTCTCTCCTCTACTAATCGGGAAGGAGAGATATTTTTTCCTTGTCACACATAATTTATTTCCTTTTTTCTCTCCTCTACTAATCGGGAAGGAGAGATATTTTTTCCTTTTAACTCCACGGTGCATGTCCACCAAATCCACGGTGCATGTCCACCAAATCAGGATTTATAGGGTTTCCTTGTGTGTGGTTCCCTTTTGTGTGGTTTCCTTTTGCATGAAATCTTCTATTTTTTTAGATCGCAGGAAGTGAGGTATAGGGGGACGCGCGGCCGATCGTCGCATGGCCAACATCACCGAGCGGACAGAAAAGTCACATGAAAAATGTCCCCCTTTCATCCTTTATATGTAGTAAAGATAACTCCACGGTGCATGTCCACCAAATCCATGGTGCATGTCCACCAAATCAGGATTTATAGGGTTTCCTTGTGTGTGGTTCCCTTTTGTGTGGTTTCCTTTTGCATGAAATCTTCTATTTTTAGATCGCAGGAAGTGTGGTATAGGGGGGACGCGCGGCCGATCGTCGCATGGCCAACATCACCGAGCGGACAGAAAAAAAGTCACACGAAAAAATGTCCCCCTTTCATCCTTTATATGTAGTATAAAGATTATAACGCCCGACCCGGGATGACGGTTAAGATCCACTCTACACGTTGAATGGACCACACCCCGCTAATTAACTAACTGCGCTTTCGTCGCCTCTTGGCGCCGCGCAAAGGATCGATCCGGAGTTAATAGCCTCCGGAGCCCAGGGCTTTTAAGCTGGCTCAACTCTCCTTCAACTTCCGGTATGGTGCTATTTTCAAGGCAGCTACAGTAACCGGCGAGGTCATCACTCGTGCTACAGTCACTCGCGTATTTGGCCCAAGCCCACCAGTGGTCCATGGCCCATTTAGCGGGGTCTCACAATCATCTAGTATATGCGAGCACTTCTTTGTTCTTAATGGTTTCTGTGTGCATGTTTTCTGTTAGCACAAACCTTAGTTTAGTATTGATTGATTCAGTCCATTAAACTACTGCATCTTTTCTTTTGCAGTGCTATGGCATCTCTTGTAAAGTATTGTTGACGAGAAGAGCTGCGCTACCCGCCTCCTGCCTCAATGACACAGGTCCCCGGAGCCAACATCGTCGGCGGCGTTCTAGTTCTAAATAGAGGACTTGATCAGCTGCAACTATCCTACTACCTTAGTTGTAATTGGGCTATCATCGTAGTTGTAAATGGTTTTTCAATAACATAATAATTACTTTATTACATTAGTTGTAATGGACTACTATCCTAGTTGCAATTGGAGGACGCGACCATTTGCAATTACTCCGGTTGTAACTAGATCGTGCTCTGTTGCAAACTTGTATATATTTTGCTATTGATGAGATCGTAGTGTTTCTATACCCCATCATTTGGTTATCTTGTATATATATTTTTGTTATTGATTTTTTTTTTATTTATTGCAATTGTGTCGGTTGTGGTGTTGCAACTGGAGACACTCCATTGTTGCAAATGGTAATTTACGGCCTTTTTTGTGTGTTAACCGGTGGTCATCAACATGTTGTGATTGTGTCACTTGCGGTGTTGCAGGCGGAGACAATCCATTGTTGCAAATGGTAACTTACGGTAGGTGGGGTGTTGCAACCGTGGTCATCAACATTTGCAATTGGCTATCGACTAGGGTTGTAATTTTCATTTTTGTGTTACAATAGGGTTTTTTGGCAAATAGTGATTGAGACTATACAAGGAGGAAAGATTTGTAAAGCGTAAATGGAGCATGTTGCAATTGTGTTATTTCCATTGTTGTAATTTTGGACACTCCAATGTTGCAAATGGAGTTTTTACCGGCGTTGTAGTCACAACGTGTTTATCACCCTTGTTGCAAATGATTGTTAACTAGCTTGCAATCGTCGACTTGGCGGTGTTAATTTGGAGACACTCCTTTGTTTGCAAATTGTAAATTTACCGGTCGTTGTGTAAGCGTGGATCATCACCATGTTGCAAATGGCTATTGACCATCTTGTTAATGGCATTTGCCCCTTCCTAGGCAAGGTTTCGGGAGACACTTTTAATGGCATTTGTCGAGTTTAGGGTTCATGGTGTTTCTTGGAGTTTAGGGTTCATGGCGTTTTCCGAAGTTTAGGGTTGTTGCCATTCTTTGAGTTTAGGGTTCATGGCGTTTTGCCGAGTTTAGGGCTCATGGCGTTTGCCGAGTTTAGGGTTTGTGGCGTTTGCCTAGTTTAGGGTTCATGGCGTTGAGATTAGGGTTCAGACATTTGCCTTTGGATCAATATCTATCCATCAAGTTGCAATGAGTATGATATTATAGTTGCGATTGGTCTATTTGGTAGAGAATACACACATTTGGTATATTAAATGCAGCGTCATGTTTGCAACTAGTTTGCCGGGTTGTAAATGGCCCAAATTCCGCCCAGTTGTAAATGGCCGACTACCGAGTTGCAAGCGGCCCGACTCTTGTTGTAATTGGATTGTGTTGCTACTGGTTCTTGCCCGGTTGCGGCCTAACTCTAGTTATAATTGGATCGCCTCGGGTTGCAACTACATCACGCCCAGTTGCACTAGATCGGTCTGTTTCAATTAGTTCCGTCAAGTTGCAATTAGTATGATGTTATAGTTGTGATTGGTCTAGTCTCGCGCGGTTGCAATTGGTAGAGAATACACACGGTTGGTATATAAAATACAAGTTGTTCACTAGCTAGGCTTGCAACTAGGTTGTAACTAGTTGTATGTACTAGCAAATTGGGTAAAAATTATGTTGTAAGTGGCTGCAACAAACGCTAACTATGCTACGACCAAGTTGTAATTGTGTTGTAGTCACGATGGTAACTCATAGTACGGTGAAGTTGTAATTACATACTTGAAAAAAAAAAAAAAGTTCGTCAAAATATAGTCATGTTGGATCTCATTTTATTAAGCACTTTTTTTTCAACAACCTGGTACAAAACGGATCTAAAATCGGAGTTACGGTTTAGGAGATATTGCATTTTTTTTTATCCGAAAAAAAAGATTCCCTTTTTGCATGCGGGATGGACAGGTGGAGAGAGGTTAGCTAGCGAGGGAGTGCAGTTGTGAAGTTGCAAACTGGAACACGCAGATAGAGTTACAAAACCGAACACACTACATTTGCAATTGGCGCCCGATGACGCTGCGGGATGGAGGCTATGAGGAGTTGGAGGAGGCGGCCCGGGGGCTTATCTAGCTGGGGGAGGCGGCGGGGCCGGGGGATTATCGGGGGGCGCCGGGAGGGAGGCGCCCCCCGGTCTTTTTAATACAGGTTGGGTGCATTTCGTACGTAAAATGCACCACGATGCATTTTAGGCATGCCGTATATATATATATATATATATATACATATATATATATATAGAACTACTACACTGTAGCTAGCTATAGAATATCAAATTCTATAGCCAGGCCCGACGTGCTGCATCCGATTCAGCCTAACGAACCAATTAATAGACCCACGGACTGGTCTGGTTAATTTGTTGCATGCGAGCATGCACACCTGGACGGGTGAAATTAATTTGCTATTGGTTGCTATATATGGCTAGGCTTTGACCGCAATTAAAAAGGTACTCGCCGGCGATCTCTCCCTCATTTTTCGAATTTTTTCTCTCTCCTCGCATGCATACCTCTCCAAGAAGCGGTGCCATGGATCCAGTACCTCCGACGAGCGTTTGGAGCTGCGGCGGTGTCCCATGCAGCTTTGCTTGCCGAGCATGCAGCACTCATGCGGAGGCCGGCGCTCGGCTCTCTGTCAATGGTGGTGGATCTCGACAGGCCACAGCGGCGATGATGCCGGCCGGCGGCAGCACCCAGGAGCCGCGTCCTCCTCGTCTCCAGTTCGAGCACTGTCGCGATGGAGGTCAGCACCGCTTCTTCCACCGATGCCGCTCCCTGCCTGCGCACCACCAGCGACGTCGGCTCCATGCTCAATGGCGCAACGTGGCCCCTAGGCGGCGGCGGTGCGGCCTTCTACGACCCCGTTTTGCATAGATGGTGGCCCCTGCGGCGGCGCGTCTAGCTGCCCCGCTTGCACGGCACTTCCTGACGGCAATATAACCGGTCCCGCGCTCGGATGGAGGACCCGGCGACGGAGCTGCAAGACCGGCTACACTACACGGACATGGTGTTTCTGATTCCTAGTGACCGCCACCGCGCGCCGTGGCCACAGTGTACAGCCTGCTACAGGCAGCACGTTGTTGCGTCGCCCTGGACATGTCCGGCAGGACATGGTGCCAGGTCCGCGGCGGCCCCTGCCCCTGGTGCGTCTAGAGGCGCGCAGGTGTACATGCTGCTTGCAGCCGTTGCCGCCGTGCTGCAGGCGTCTGTCCACGCACGGCCAGCCCAAATGGCAGTTGATTATGGGGATCTATGTCCTCTATGCATGACGCTTTCTCTAGGGAGGACGGCGCCGGCGTCGCTAGCGTCGTCGCGGCTGGGCTCGCCGCCGTCGTGCTCGCCTTACTCTCCGATCCGCCTTCAACTTCTTCAGGCTGCACGTCACCAAGAGGATTACAGTAACTCATTTAGAAATGTATCGTAAATCATATGCAATACACATAGATTATTCTACTGCAGTAATTATTCATTTGCAAATATGAGTACATTGTTATTGTTTAGTCACCATGTATATATTATAGTAATTCATACCAAATAATTGACATATACCGGAGTATAGTCGTACGTCAATGATGAAATATCAAATTCCGGTGACCTCCTAATTAACTTTATCATCACACTCAAATTATCGTAATTATTAGTTCAAAATTGTCGTAACTCATCTTATTGGTTATAACTGGTTCATTGTATCATGATGATATAAAAAAATGTCACAACTCTGGTATTTTGTTATGGTAAATTAATCACATTATATATAGCTATTTGTTTTTTTTCTAGAATGCGACTTCACGGCGTATTTCAATAGCTATTTGTTCTTGTATTCAGTAACAACGTAACTACACATAGTTGTTTGACGCATTATCTATTTTTCTAGTAAATAATTTTAAAATTCTAGTAAATATATAATATCGTAACTTTGTCTAAAAAAATAATATCGTAACTATTTCGTAACTATTAGGGACACAAAGGCAAGTATTATGGTAAAAGGATTGCAAATCTAGTAAACAAATTATGGTAAGTAGTAACTAATCCAAGCACATGCAAGTACGCCTCCTGTTACCATACTAGGAAAATGAAATTACGAGATCCATGCTGCAGCGTGTAACACGGTGGCCTACCGAGCATTGATTTTTCAGTTACCTTAATAAACAATGCAATTACTCGGACATGATAATATATATATAATCACTAATTCTTCTGGAACACTCACCCTTAATAAAATTATTGGAAAGTCAGAGACATGATTATTCTGTGACCGGGAGCCACCGAGCCAGTACGTACTATACAATTGACCGTGTGTCGGCATCTTTTCTAAGGCAATAGTATGTGTGGAAGAAGCTCTCCGTCCATTTAAATTTTAATAATAAAAATAAAAAGAATGAAAAAGGAAGGCTTATACCAAACAAAAAGAAATAGCTAGACTATTCTTCTTCTATTAACATGTGGCCGACATGTGATCTGTCCTGAGCCCCTGAGCATATATACCAGTAGTAGTTCAGAACAGAAAAAACAAGCCAATGGCCATGTGCAACACCAGAAAACCAGCAACGCTAGCTAGCTAGCTAGCAAAAGCAAACTTTTCTCAACAGAAGCAGGTTCCTTTCCTGTCTAGCAGCAGCTAGCAGTTGCACCCCCTGTACATGTGATTTAACCAAACGATAGAGCAGGTCCCTCACGTCTTAATCATTCCTATACTACCTGCATTTTTTGTGGTGTACTCTCTCGTCAACCTAAATGTTTGTCTAAACCGGGTGTTTTTCCCCATCACAAACACGCTTTCCGGGCGACACACATAGAGGGACGGAGGGAGTATGTATTCAACAAAGTGGCCAGAGAAGAATGATACAGTTGCTTGCAAGGATGCAAATGAGGTTTGTTATGGAATGCATGGGTTCATTTGACATATTCAAGAAATCAGTTCTTGGAACTTGGTAGTCTTTTGTCATTATGTAATCAGCCCTTGTGTCACAGTCGGACGGATTCAAAACGACTGTCTTGGTGGCGCGACGGCGTAGATCGGCGACGAGCGGTGGGAGGGCGGCGTGGCGTGGCGGCGGCAGCGCGGGCGCAGCGGCGTCTTCCGGCTTTGGCTTTGTAGCGATGAAGGTGGAGGCGGCGTCGTGCGGAGGCTAGGGTTAGGGAACATGTAAGGTCCTAGATGGTTAGAAGGGGGTGAATAGCCAATAAAATTTCTACAAAAGACACTTAGCAAACCGATTAGTATGACAAATGGCGTAAATGCGGTTTCTTGCTAGCTCTAATATCTTGCAAGCCTTCTAGTGACAATTCTAGATATATACTATGATCTCTAGTTCACACAAGTGCTATGTCACTACTCTATCTAGTGAACAATCCTAGAAAAGTCTTATGCTAGCAAGAACAACTACACAAGAAAAACCTAGCTCTCTACTCAAGATAAACTAGGAATGTAAAATGCAAAGAGAGGGGGAGCTTGTTATACCGGCGTGTAGAGGCAATGAACCAATCACCGAGAGAGATATACAATCACAATCAATAAGATGAAGCCAATCACCAAGAGAGACGATGAACACGATGATTTGTTCACGGAGTTCACTTGTGTACCAACAAGCTCGTCTCGGTTGTGCCGACCAACACAAGGATGGTGCTCAAGCTGGGCGGTGACACTTGCTAGCTCCAAAGCCACCACTCACAAGTGAGGTACCCAAGACACGAGCAATCCACTAGAGTTGCAATTAAATGCGCTCGGCGGGGATGCACAAGAACCCCTCACAATCAACGAGGTGGCCAAGAACAATCTCAACTCTTGCCAGCGCCTCCACCAAATCACCAAGCGGTCTAGGAGTGGTGCTCTCCAAAACAACAAAAAAACCACCCGACCCACGATGACACTCAAGTGCCTCTAAATGCAAACCTCAAAGCAAATGCACTTGAATCTCCACAAACTCTCAAGAATATGCTCACAAGCAATGGGGAGAGTTGGCTCAGCTCACAATGTGTTAGGATTGATGAAAATGTCCGCGAGAGAGTGAGCAAGCCAGCCAAAACCATATATATAGGCCCCCCATCGAAATAGAGCCGTTTGGGGTCAAGACGAAATCCTTCACGCCCGGACGTGCGGCCGCCACCGCTGGCGCTGCAAACGCGGCGAAATGGCGGCGGAAAAGCCGTTGGGCCGGCCGGCGCGCTGGGGCGTCGAGCTAGCGCGCTCGGGAGCCGCTCGCCGTAGCCCGCTCGATTGCGCCCAGCGCTGGGCGCGGCGCCGGCGCCCGCCGCCACGCCGCGCAACTTGCCCGCCCACCCGGGCGTGCCGATCTTTGAGCCTCCCGGCCGCGGGCCAAGCGTCGGCCGACCGGCCACGCCGCTTCCGCCTCGGCGTCCCGAGCGCGTTGAATCTTCCACGAAAATTTGCGTCATTTGTTCGCCGTCAATTCAATCCAATTTCCGTCCTTGATTCATATAACACATCGAAGTGCACCTTGAGCACATGTGTTAGCATTTTTGAAAAACATTTTCTCCAAGTGCGATGTTAGCTCTCTAGGTTAGAATGCATGCATATGATTTTTTGAACCTAGAGGCACATGAATCACGGTTCCAACGTTTTCCCCTCTTGATAGTCGGCTATCGATCCTAAGTCACTCACACCCTCTATGGTGTCTTGAGTGTGAAATCAAAATAGCCCCTAGCGGTATACCTTCTCCTTGAGCCTATTTTGATCACCTTGATCGCAAATCCGCCCACGTGAGCACTTGATCATCTTTTTGGATCACACCAATCCATCCACCATGACCATCATGCTCCACCATTGGCTTGACCAATCTCAATCTAATCAAAACACTTAGCATCGAGAGATTAGTCCTAGGGATGTCACTAATTAGCCAAAAACCAAACTAGAGATCTTCAGGCGAGCGGGCCAGGAGCTTTTCGGGTGTTACCCCTTTAATTATTTCTTGATTGAGTTTTAAATGATTACAAGTCCCTTGTATTTGTAGCAGGGAAGACTTGCATATGAAGTAATCTAATTTATTTTCCTAAATAATTATTGCCTAAAAGATAACAATAGCGAAGATAATGGCTTGTGTGGCGGACGGCGGCGGCGGTGACTGGGTAATGGCGTGGCTTTGGTTAGACCGATATTTTATCTTGTGACACCTCCTCCCCCCTTTTTCGACGGCAGTAGCGTCGTCCTGTACTTTGTTGTTGATATGGGGTTGTCGTATTTGTGGGTAGTTGAGCGGCATGAGTCGAGGATTGTGTCATCCACTTTTTACGATCTTTGGGCGATTGTTTGTGAGCCCATTGGCGAGAGACAAAATTTGGGTGAAGATCTCCATGGTAGCGAGTCGATGAGGTAGAAAAGATCGTTGTGTACGGCACGTTCTCCTTGTCGTTGTTCTTGCCGTAGTTAGTAGAGTGGTTGTCGAAGAAGAAGAGCGGCACCAATGGCAGAAGCTATGTGGTGGCTCCTCCATCGCCGCGATGCTCACCGGGAAGCTTGGCGTCGATGGCGGCGTTGGGAGCTGGGCGCCAACCGTCTTGAGCGACATCAAGCGGTGCTTCCGCCTGGAGCTTGATGCATGCTGGCCACGCCTTGTAGCTCGTGGTCGATCATCGTGGTGAGGCTAGGCGGAGAAGAAAGCCTCGGGGTAGTGATAAGGTTGACACGGTAGAATACCTCATAGGAGACGGGGCCATCGGAGGGGTGGGCGAGTCGGATCATCGTGCCCAATGTGCGGGGGCGCCTCTGTTGCACCGCAGCCCAAAGCTTGTTGCGAAGCCCATTGTCGAGCTTGAGAGCATAGTCGTCTTGGGCGTCGATGTCGTCGAGGATCGAGGGAGGGGCTGGATCGACCCTCGAGTCGTCCCGCCGTCATAGCCGAGTTGTCGATAGAGCTGTGTCCGTTGCCGCGGAGTGCGGCGAAGCGTGGCGGATGGCCGTGGCGAGGTGGATCGCTTCGTCCATCATGCGGGGCTTCTCCCGCAGTACGCCCCATGGCGCAGCACGCAGTCACTTGTAATATGGACTTGGTGAAGCTTCGCTTGGGATGCCCCGCAGCGTGTGGCGTAGGTGTTGAGGGAGCGCGGTGTGGCCGATCATGGCGTCGTCGATTCTTGGTGGCGCCAAACTTCGCCCGGTGGTGTGCGCCTTTGATGGGCGGCCCAAAGCATAAGCGAAAACCGCGTGTGAAGGTGTCTCCAGTCCTCGGTGGCGCCTGCGATATCTGAGAGGAACGAGAGATGTGCGCTCCCCCGGTGGGTAGCGGTGTACCTTATGTACCGTTGTCGGGGCGATGAGCTTCTGGCGGTTGAATAGGATCGCCATCTTGGTGATCCATTGTGTCAGGTCAGGTGCTCCATCGTCGTCGGTGGTGTCGACCAAACGTGGTGATTATCTGGCGTGTAGTGGCGTCCTCGATCGGTGGGCGATGTTCACGGTTGTGGTGTCGGTGGGGGCGCCGTCAGCGCTAGGGGCCCGAATGGCTGGCGTGGTTGCGGGGTGGCCTGCGGCTCGATGGTGGGGACATTGTTGGCACTCAGGTGGTGTCGGGGGTTGACACGCGTCGTTGTCGCGGCGTTGGGCGACATCGTCATGATGTTCGGGACTGTTGTGCCAAGGGGTTTAGGATGGACTTGCGGTGGCTGCGGGCGGATCTTGGCGTCTGCCGAGGGCGTTGGCAATGCCGGGCGTCGGGGTTGAGGTTAACGGCGTCGGCGTTGGCGTCGGTGGCGTCGTCTACACGAGGGCTGGCGCGCGGTGTCGCGGCCCGCGAAGCGGTCCCGGCTTGCTCGCCCGATGTTCGGCCAATGTGAATGTCGAGGGCGCGTCAACAGTAATGGTAGATTGATCGCCGTCGGGATTCAGCGGCGTGGCGTGTCGGTTAGCGGTGCCCGTGGGGGCATCGTTGTTCTCTTCGGTGGCGGGCGCCCTTGGGGCATCGTCGGTCGTCGTCATAGGCGTTGGCGCCGAGGGCGTTGGCGGCGCCAGCGGGCGTTGTCGATGTCGAGACGTCATGGTTAGCGGCGTCAATGGCGATGTCGGCGGCGTCGTTGTGTTGCTCATGATGGTAATGGCATTGATGCTCACGGTGTTCGATTGTCGGAGATGATGTTGTTGACATAGGAACTTATCGAATAATTTTGTAGCCGCGAGATGTAGGCCTGGTTGGGTAGGCTTTCCATCGAGCGGTAGTGGGCGTCGGTGGTGGCCTCGATCACGATCCACGATCACGGGCGGCTTGCCAGAGGGGCATCAGGGTGGGCGTGCGTTGCATGTGGTGTCGAAGATCGTGGAGGGGCGATGTTGGCGGCGCCGTGGGAAGCGTCGTCGTTCTCGTCGGCGGCGGCGCAGCCCGTGTAAGCGTCGTCATCGTTGTTGTTGGCGAGGAGGTAGTCGAGCTTTCGCCCGGTGGGCATCATCGGGCGAGGTGGCCTGTGAGGATGGCACTATGCTGATCTGGGGGAGGGATGTTGCCGTACTTCACCTTGATGGAGTCAAGATCGCGGGTTTATTGGAGCTGCTCTCGAATCCCAATCGCGTGGATTGCCTCGGCGATCATCTCGGGTAGGGCCGGAGTCGCGGCGGCCATCGGATCTTGGCGGTGGTAAGGGCCGAGGATCAGTGGTCTCGAATACCAAGTGTCCGCGGTTCGGACCCGGATTCCGACGATTGTGCGGCCGTGACGGCGGTGGTGGAGGCGGCAGCACGTGGCAGCCTTGGCAGCGCTGAAGCGTGTGCGTGCTGCTGCTTCTTCTTGGCGATGGATAGCGATGGCGGCGTCAGCGGCGGAGGCTAGGGTTAGGGAAGCGAAGACCGGAGCTTCGGGTGTTACCCTGTAATTATTTCTTGATTGATTTCAAATGATTACAAGTCCCTTGTATTTATAGTCGGGAAGACTTGCACATGAAGTAATCTAATTTATTTTCCAAAATAATTATTGCCTAAGATAACTTAATGTGAAGATAGCTGAGAGGTGACGGCGGGCCGGGCGGTGGCTGGCCCAGTGCTTGTGCGCGTGGCCTGGTTGGCCCCTGATATTTTGTACTGTGACACCTTGTAACACAATTTTTTGACCTACAGGATGTTTTTGGGTCCACAAGCATTGAGAAAGGTTATAGAAGATGCAGAACTGTATCCAATAAGAGGCCTTTTTCATTCAAAGATTTCTTTCAGAGATTGATAACTACTTTCTTGGAATACATGGTGATGAGCTTGGTATATATTCATACTGGATGGAAATGTTTGGATGATCTTTACAATGTAACTTTAGCTCTATTGCATTTTCCATATTCCTTAGTTTATTGGTGAAGGTGGGTTCTCAAGAAGAGTTAGCTTTCTTCTTCTTTATTATAAGAGTAATGCTTTTTGCCAACCTCATCACACAGGTCCTTTGCTCACAGAAGTTGAATTTGGCAACCTCTTTTAATTTCTTTGTTTACCATATGACACTATTTCATTCAATTTACCGTCGGCTTTTGTCCTATGAATCAGTCTATCTAATTCTTTATCTGGCTACTTTTTACTGAGAAGTGCCCCATCCTTTTTAGTTTGTGACCAAGTATCACCTGAAGAGACTTGCATGCCTGTGCTAACGCTACGATAAAAACAAAGGACAATATATATGTTTTCAAAAAAATGAAGTAGATGGAGGCCAATCTGCAGGAAATGGCTTGTGTGATCCAAGCCGAGATTCTCGTATGCTGCATTCCAACTTCATATATAAATATAGATTTTTAGAACAATAAAATTAGGCCCAGTTTTCTCTTCCCGTAGAATTTAGGCCCAGTCTGGACCTGTCATGAGTTACGACACCGTTCTCATTTAGCTATATAATGTTTCTTGTAGGGTTCTGAACAAAGTCCATTTGCTTGCAACTCTAAGGAACTTGCAGCAGGCAGATCACCACAAATGAGCTTGGTCTTTGTCTCCAAAGGACGGAATCGACGAAAGACATCTGAGCTAGCTAGGAGATTTTTTTTAAGGCTGAAATAGTAGTATGATTTGTGTTACCCGATATCGCTGTAGCGGTAGCCTGGGCTATCGGTTCTTGTTTTCATGCCTAAATCTAAAACTTCTTTGGAATCCGTAATTTGGTGAATTGTTTCATTTAGCTATATAATACTTCTCGTATGGTTTTGAGCCAAGTCCATTTGCCTGCAGCTCTAAGGAACTTGCAAGCTTGGTCTTTGTCTCCAAGGATGGAATCAACAAAGGACTTCTGAGCTAGCTAGGAGATATGTTCAAGGCTGAAATAGTTGTATCCCTATAGTTTTAGACGTGTTGTTGACACATGTGTGCATTCTAAAATGAAGCCGTAGCGTTAAGCACGGTCACTATCTTAGTGTATTCAATTCGATCGCCTGATGATGACCACTCCTCAACTTTAGGGTTTCAAATTAGCACGTGTCAAAACATTTCTTTCTTTCTTTCTTTTTGAAAAAAGGAATCACATGGTGTGGATGCAAACACCCACATGCATACATTGTACTGTACACACATAAAACACTCACCCTTTAGCCCACCGCCTCTGGAGATAGAGAAGAAGGCCGCTGGCTCTGCGCCGCCGCCGCCGCCGCCATCAGCCAAGTCACTTGCTAAGGTATGAGGCAAAGTGGTCTGTCCATTTGATACGGACGCAATCATACGAAATTAATATTGCTGGATAATACTAGGTTTCTTTCCCAAACTCGTAAGTCGTGTCCATGAAAGTTCCTGTCGGGACACACAGTACCTGTGTGCTTGGAACATTATTTGTCTACCAACGCCAACGACCAGTCAATATGCTTCTAGATCATTTCAATTTATTATTTATTAGAATGTTTGTGTGCGGGCGCGGGTGGGCGTGGGCGTGTGTGGCGTATCCAAGAAATAGAAGTAGTTTGTGTGTGCACTACTTTGACTTCTGGTGTATAAAAATATTTATTGAAAAGTTATATATGTATATTTTTTTATTTTCAAGACAAATCTATTTATATGATTTCCACATTAACTCAATGACTTAAAATTATTCACCATTTATATTCCCAATGTTTGGACCAAAACGACCCTATTTCCTTTTGTACGTCTTATTTGAGAGACAAAAGTAGACTTTTTTTTACTAGGTATCATCCTCATTTTTGTCCTTTTGTAGGTTTATTTAGACAAAACGACTTTGCTGAATCATTTTTTGTACGAGGTAACCAAAAGATCGGTAGGGTAATTTGGGTTTTAAATTTAATATCTAAATTTTGTTTTGAAAAAAAAATGGTAACCGCCGGTGTGCTGGTCAGTATCTTGTACTTGGTGTTGAGCGATTTATTATTTTTTTGAAAGATTCATTTTGCTGACTTTCATTGATAGGAAGAGAGCAATTTGATGTGCAAGGACAGCCAAACGTGGCATCAACCACCACGAAGCGAAGCCCACCCACACAAACGCGACAAGTAATCGGCGACCCAACTAAAATTTGATAGCTCCCAAAGCAGGAGGCTATAGCGGTCATCGTTACCGAATGTCACAAGAGCAGCTCCGACTTCCGTCCATGGCCTCACGCGCCCTGCCGTGGCGAATGTCGATGCGTCTCAAGCAAACCCAGCCGTCGAAGAAGAGGTTGACGGGCCGAGAAGCGGCGACATCCACCACACAAGACATCACGACCCAGTCAAAATTCCCGCGGACGAAGGTTCACGGCGTCAAATGCGTCGCCGTCACTCGTCAAAAGGGACCGGATTTTCACTTTCGTGGAAGACATTGCTGGGACACGACTCCACTAATAGGAACTTTTTTTAGGGAACCCAGGAACTAAAGACACATTCATCCATTGGGCCTGAAACGTATAGAGTGAGGTGTCTAGTTTGGCCCAATTACAAGTGGGCTTTATTTTCAGACGCTACGCGTTGGGCAGTTGGGCTGCTCAGGCAGCGTGCTTGCTGCTGGGCGAACGAAGAACGAACTAGTAAGGACTAGAGGGGACAAATGCCTCGTTCAGTGATGATGATGGGGATGCGAAAGCTGGAGATTGTGAATGGTGCAGCTGCGACGCGATCCGTCGGCGGCGATGGAAACCGTAGGCGTGGGGCGCATGCCGCATATAGCAAGCGCGGGGCGGCGGCGATGACTGATGAGGGAGGGAGTAGATTACTGTCGGAGAGGTAGTTTTTATCTCGTGGGGGTTAAGCATCATCTAGGGGACGAAACGCTAGCTCGACGGAGGCAGAGCTGTTAGCAATGTCGGGTAGATGCCGAGCACGAGCAAGATCCCTTGGCTCCTGGCAGGTCCGATGCACCCTCCATTCGAAGTCAATCCCCTCTTCAGGTATGATCTGAAATCCCAAACTGCCTGACGATTCAGTTCCCCACTGTTTGTTTCAAGATCTTGGATTCCATCCCAATATGTGGGTATACACATACGTTCTTCGTTTATACATGATAATTTCATAATTTGTCATTGGGTGCTACAAGAATATCTCTACCAAGTTGCCAACAATTGGGGGCAGGGCGGGGGACAACCTTGATTTTTGTCGGATGAAGTTTGCACAGGATAGTGGATTTTGAGACCAAAGTTTACGGACGTAGGTAAGAATTTTTCGTGGGGCAAACTTTATTTTGATTGGCTGAATAAGTGAATATATCAGTGGATCATGAATTTTGGTAACCAAAGTTTCATTCCTGACGATACCAAGGTCCTGGGTTGGCAAAGGATTGAGACTAGAAGTAGGATCACATGTTTATCAAAAGAAGTAGGATCACATGACTTCTGCTTCTTCTTTTTTCGAAAACGTGTTCGTTGACACATGTTTCATTAAAAGGGACATATGACTATTTGCTGCATTCTTTGTTAGAAAAAGAGAGTAAAACAAATTTATGATTTTTATCAGACAGTCCAACTCTTATCTCAAACTCAACTTGTAGTTATGGTAGTTCTACACACTGTTATATTGTCTAACTTTATTTATATCACTATAATCTGTCAGAAACTTACATATTGAATATGGCTCATCTTGTAATCTTGTACATGCTGTGCACTGGGACATTCCTTTTATCCCTGTTTGCTCTATAATTATAAATATTTGCTGCACTTTTATTGGCAATTACTCCCTCTGTCCATAAAAGAATGTAACTATGTGGTTTTGTGCAATGTAGGGAATCATGACGCCTAGGAGGAGGGGTTGAATTAGGCAACTTAAAAATTCTACTTCTAACTATGGCCTCTAACTCCACCTATTCAAAACCTATTGCAAGAAGGTACACTATCTATGTGTGCAACTATGGTTTTGCTTGGGTGTGTTGCTATCTCTACCAGCACAAAAGTTTTGCACCCTAGGTCCCAATCCTATCAACTAGCCTATTGACTAAGCTAGGAATGTAAATCACACGACCAAGGTAATGCAAGTAGTAAGTATGCGGAAGGTAAAGGTGGTAGAGATGCAAACTCCGTTGATGACTCCGGTATTTTTTACGAGGTATCGAGAAGCGCGCAAGCTTCCCTAATCCTTGTTGGAGCCTCGCAAAGGAATCCCTCGCAAGGGCCAAGCTCCCCGGTCGGGTAACTCCGTGGATAGCCTCGGGCCTTCCCCAGCGCAAGTGGGTCTCCGGCGTGCCTTCCGACAAGCCTCTCCCGGATGCTCCCTGCCGTCTTCACTATCAAGCTTCGGCAATTGCCGCGGGCCCTGTTCCCTTAGTACACGGTTGCGGCCACACCACAATCGCGGTTGGTGTGGTCTCACAAGATTTCGAGCCCCTCCGATGTACAACTCTTGAGATTGACAAATCTCACTCACGCGCTTAAGCCTAAGCCTAGAGCAAGCGCATTTAGCGGTGGTCTAACTAACCTAAGCACCATCGCAAAGCACCTATGCTAATCACCGAATGTTTCTTGAAGCACTATGCAAATGGGGGGAGCTCTCAAATGGTGTCTCAACACTCTAGGTATGATCTCATACTCCCCACACCTCTCATTTGGCGGTTGGATGGGGTATATATAGCCACAAATGAGAATATAGCCGTGCCCCCCACCGGGCAAACAAGCGTGGCGCGCCGGACGCGCAAACTCCATCGTCGGGCGCTTGACGTGTGGTGTCCGATGCTCTTCCACGGCGCCCGCGTGTCACTAGCCGTTGGAATTCGGCCGTTGCGGCGCTCGGCTAACATCGTCGGGTTGGCGTCGGTCGGTGTCGCGTCGGGCAGCTCAACGGTAGCGTCGGGACGCAATCCTAAGACACCGCGGCCCGAGGTAACTGGATCGGATCGCGCCAGAGCGGGCGCCGACGCGTCGGTGCCGGCGTCGTGGCGGGTGGCCGATTACCCCCCCTTCTTCAATTGTCGCTGGCGGACGCCGCCAGTTCGCGTTACATCAGGCGCGGCTGATTTCGTCCCAGCATCCGGCGTTATTCTTCGGGCTCTGCTGGATTTCCATTATCCACCGCGCGTCGGGCGGCCCGCTCAGCGGCCAGCGCACCTCTTTCCAGCGCCTTGGCGCACCTGTTCTTTGGATTTAGTCTTCGTTTCTTAGCGATCTTTGCTTCGGGCTCGGTCCCAATCTTCATGCTTGACTTTTAGTGATTTCTTGAGCATCTCGAAATTTACCGCGCCTTGGTCAAGTCATGTTTTGCATCCTATGAGACTACAAAACAAATACTACCGCAAACTCGTTAGTCTCATTTGGTCATGTTGGTCATTCAAACACCAAAATCCATACTAAATGGGCCGAGGTCCATTTTCCTTACATGCAATTCAAACTAGCTTAACTTTTGACCAAGTTTATAGTGAATAGTATTAACATTTATATCTCCAACTAGGTTTACTACAAGAATATATTTCATGATTAATGTAATGGTACTTATTTTGTATAATAAATGTTAGTATTTTTATATCACTTTAGTCGAATTTAGAATCATTTGACTCCTCGAAAGTCGAAAAGTGAGAATTGCATCATTTTGTGAATGGAGGAAGTAGAATCGTTGTCCCGGTATTGTAGTGTTTGTTCGAAATCACTTTGTTTTCCTTTTAATGTGGAACTGCTATAGTGCTTTCATCTTTTAACATTCATTTATTTGTTTCTCCTACTAATTTCTAAAGGCCCGTGGTCTTTTGATATTAGCTTTTGGGCTATCATGACAATGTGTTGTTTCCTTGTAGAGCACCACACTGGTTGAAACGGTATAACCAAAATGTATTGAGCTTGACATTACTTTTGAACTACCAGAAACCATTTAGGAATCGTCATGTCAACTGAACTGATGCTTGTCCGTAGATCCATGGGTTATGGCATTCTATAATGTTTCATCCTAAAATTGTTAATTGCAGGCCGAGGAAGGCATCACTGCAATCAGGAACTGTGCCATGCAGCCGAAGCCAAGGAGAACAAGGAGTTTGGTGCTTTCATTGCTGCCTTTAGTGCAAGCATGATGGTGGCATGGTACTTCCTCTCTCCAGATGGCAGAGGAGCATACAATATGCGTTACATCATCCCGATGCTTCTTGGCCTTGCATGTGTCACCAGTGGTTTATCCTTGATGCTGCTGAGTCAGAACATCCTTGGTCTCCGAGAAGACCTTGTTGTTGATGTCCAACTTGTGGCCTCCAAATGGCTTTCCTTGTTGTGCAGCATATTACCAGTGCTAACTTTGCTTAGCTCCTTGGTGTTTTCGGGGTATAAGGTCTATAGGTACATTGGCCTCATCATTCTTGGTTTGGTGATGACACCATTTGCTTTGCTGCGATGGTACATTGGACGCAACATTGAGGGCAGTGGCGAACAAGTGGACAATGAACACAAGGAGCAGTTAGAGGCAGCCTTCAAGTTTATTTCAGCCATCACCAACTCTGCGTTTGGTGGTTAGGTTGCCTTGGTGGTTAACTACAACATCAATTCAGGACACACTAAGGGAGCCGTCCTCGTTGCCATCTTCATCTTGTTTACTACTGCCATCTTGGGACTTCTCTCAATGGAGATCCGGACGAAGCTACTGGAGATTAACAACTCAAGACTTAGGGGATCCATCATTAAAGCAATGTGGTTCATAATTATATTTATGCTTTTATTGCTGGCCGGTGCAACCTTTGCAGAAGTTTTTTGCTGTAGTTGAGTTCTGGACCTTTGCTGCATTCCTGCCTTTGGCTTTTGCTTCTGCTATCTACCTGTTCCCTGAGCGCTGTGTCCGTGTACCCAGGAATAATAGTAATGCCAATGAGTAGCTGATAGAGCAGTTTAATTGGAAGGCTGATAAGGGGATCAAAGTCGCCATGTGGTCATTTACGGCAATTATCAGTATCTTTGGAGGTTTCCTTCATGGTGATGACAAGATACAGTATCTGAAGGCTTGCATCATCTTACTGACATCAGCATTTATGTCCGGGTTTGTTCTCACTCTGCTCACGATAAGGCCAGATCCAACCAGCACTAGCCTTGCTGCTGCCACAACTATGCTAGATTGGACTGCATCGGCAACATTTGGAGCTGCGATATTTGCCATTATGGTTGCGATGGTTCTGCAAATCCTGTGAAGCGTGAGCCATGTTGACCATCACCCTTCATCTTGACACAACTGGCAATCTGGCATGCACATTTTGTCTGCACTCTGCAGTGAACTTCCATACAAAATTGGGCAACAATTCTATTCAAATTCACGATCAAATCAGGTATTGTATACTGGTGATTATGGATCGTTCATTCTTTCTGTCAGATGCCAAAGGATGCTAGCCCAAAGCGGCGTGATCTTCGGCCGCATGCTCCAGGTCCTGAGTTCGATCCCAGGGGAGCGAATTTAGGGCTGGTCGGTGGGCAGCGTGCGGTACAGTATTGTCGGGCGCATCTCCTCGGTCGCGGCGCGTTCAGCTTCAATCGCGTACTGGGGTAAAAAATCCTCGCTGCTGGGCAGGGTTCGGGGTTTTTTGGGCTGGAGTTGCACAGGTTTCCTTCTAGGTGCAATGCCGTAGGGCGGCTCTTCCTACCGTCCAGTTTTTTTATTATTCTTTTCGGCCAGATCTCATGCCGGGGAGAAGGAAACTGAAGCGGGGGAGCATCTTTGAAAGGATATCAAACCAGGTATTGTCTAATTGTGATATGGATGGTTTTACTCTTTTCTATTGGATATCTCAGATTCTTGTGGGTGCAAGTGCAATCTGTTGGGCCATATGGTTAACTTTCGAAATTACATCATGTTTGAGAAGGTCTTGCCACCATCTTATTTGCAAGTTATCTTGAGGAGAACTTACTTACTATAAAGAAGAATCTGTAAATATTGAGACGATCATGATGGAGGTGTTTTGCAAGACACGGCTAGAGATTTAGTAATAGACTTTGCTTCTTAGTAGTGGCTTTGTAAACGCTTTTGGTGCTCGCTATGGCTCAAAACTTTGTTTGAGATTCCTTAAAACGTTATACTTTTGTTTGTAATAATGAATAACCATATGTATTGAGAAAATCGTCCATGAGAAGCTTGGATATTAATATATTCTGTTTTCTAAATTCTTTTATATTGGATATCATACTGAGCAAGGGAACATCTTGAATCTGGGATATGCAGATGCTGTTTGATGCCACCTGGTACCTCACTTTGGGACATAATGCTTACCACATAGAAAACAAAGATATGATCGGCATGATATGCATCTAAATTCTTATTTGCAGTGGGTTTTACTCCTGAGGTTCCTGAAATAATTAGGAAAAACAAAGATTTGAGCTGCTGCAAGTTTTGAACATTTTGCATGATCGGCATGATATGCTTCTTTGGTATAATTGACATGTTTCACCATGTTTGAAATATTTTCTTTAGATAAATGTGGTAATATTCGGTCTCTGCAACCGAGGGACTACAATTCTGAAACCTTGCCACTATCAACAGTGTTTACATAGATATATTCAAACTTAAGTATAATTATGAGTGTCTATGCCGAGCTTCAGTGTGACCCGGTTAGAGCAGTGAGCTCCAGACTCTCGTCCGAATCCAGAGTTGAAGCAGCACCTTAGCATTTTCAAGTTATAGGAGAGTCATTCCTATAATCCAATTTTTTTATTATTATGAGTGTCTATCTGCATACTTATAAATATTACCACCTCATTTTTCATGTCCCACTCTCACCTTGAGTGGTTGGACCCAGAAAGTTTATCGTGTTTCCGTTAGCCAATGGTACAATTTGTTGTACATTGCTTTGTCTCGTATCTGTACTGAATCACAATATGCAAATGCTGTTGTAATATTTGTTGCTGTTTAGGATTCAGTGAGTCGTGTAAAAGAGCTTTGCTAGCCTAGTATGACCTTTATTTTGGGAAAAGTTTTCCTAGTGAATGAATCCTCTTGTTAGCATGCAGTCGTAATATGCAAATGCTGACATATTGCAACTAAAATGTAACTATTGTAAGCTTCCCAGAAAAGAAAAATGCTTTTTGCTTGTTCTGAAAGCAAGGCACTGGAGAGACTATACCGTGTATTTCAATATTTTGAGTGGTGCCATTCTTGGGAATAAGAGTGCGTTCCTTACAGAGAAAGAACATGAGCTGCACACGTCCATGCCCTTGCGTGGGTCACTTTAACCGTCCTCCGATAATTAGTAAGGAAAGAACTGAGAACATTCTTGTGGAAAGGCGGTTTTTATTAAAAAACGATACGCGGCATTTTAAAGGGTGAGGGCATATTATTGGGTAA